>OZ034979.1:32457983-32995483 GCA_964030785.1 Siderastrea siderea
TTGCACAGTCGAGCACATTATTTTTTTCAGTTAGTTTGTGGCTTTTCTTCTCTACAGTTTAAATAATGTTGCCTTGTGCCAAAAGAGAATCCGCGAGTAAGACATTTTGTTGCAAATAATTCGTATTTCTCCCCAGCAATTTGGGAAGAGGCTTAAATTTTCAAAAACGCCAAGAATAAATAACACTTAGTCTATTATTTAAAAATAAAATATGCAAACAAGGGATATGTGTCTATCAAGTGGGAAGACAAAAATAATTCATCTGACACAAAATAAATTCGTCCAACTCACAATGCTCTACTGATGTTCATATCCATCACTCGCTGATATTCTTTGAGATTGAACGATTCAATTTCCGGAACCCTTGACCTTTAATTTCTTTGTCTATAACACAAAACATTGGACCAATTGCTACATGGTCTGTTAATCTTATGCCCGAGTTATAATCTAACCAGTAATCTAAATGACAGAATACACTGTCCACAGGTATAAAGTCTTCTTTTGGCATTTCTAATTAGCAAATGTCTACTAGGTCTAGGTCATTTTGCTAGCATTCCATGCTATCAACTACCGCGTTCTTCACCGCCTTTTCTACCAACTCTTGGAATCAACGAACACGCAGTTTTATTGAATTCGCCTCCGAAAAAAAAACAGCCAAACAAATGTCGCTGTCGTGCGTTTTCTGACAAAACGTTTCGCACAAAACTACCAATTTATACTTGACGGGAAAGTTGAAAACAATATTCTTGCTTTTCACGTTACGTCTTTGCCACCATGTTGGTTGACAAGCAAAACTTTCTACAACATGGCTGCCACGCAATTGTCTTTTCCAATCTCTAAGGAATGGTTATACACCATCACAACCCTTTTTTTTAAGTTTCACCAAAATATCTCGGCTTTGGTGGATTTGTCACTAAATACTCACAACAAAAGTCAGAATAACTATCTAAAAATGCTGGTAAATACCAATCTTTGCAAGTAATTTGGTGTATGACACTTTCACAGTGTCGGCTCGTTACGGGAATTTGGTGTATGACACTTTCACAGTGTCGGCTCGTTACGGGAATTTGATACGTCTAAGTTAGCAGATTTTGACTGGCATATTTTTTTCCAAAATCAAGTTTTTCGGGTTTTTATCGGATCCGTACAATTCATTTGCATTCTGGCATCCTTTTACTGGTCTTGAATACTTTTGAGTCAATTTTGGTTCTTTCCTGGGATTCTCAAAAACTCAAGATGGCCGATGTCCAGAAATCGTGACATAATTCTTACGTTGTATTATGTCATTGTGTTATGTCATTATGTTAGGAAGACAGTTTTCAACATACTTATAGTATTAGTGTTAGTGTAAGTATTAGTATTTAAGTGCTAGTATTAACATAAGCATTAGTATTAGTACTAGTGTTGGTGTTAGTGTTAGTGTTAGTGTTAGTGTTAGTGTTAGTGTTAGTGTTAGTGTTAGTGTTAGTGTTAGTGTTAGTGTTAGTGTTAGTGTTAGTGTTAGAGTTGGTGTTAGTGTTAGTGTTAGTGTTAGTGTTAGTGTTAGTGTTAGTGTTAGTGTTAGTGTTAGTGTTAGTGTTGGTGTTGGTGTTGGTGTTGGTGTTGGTGTTGGTGTTGGTGTTGGTGTTGGTGTTGGTGTTAGTGTTAGTGTTAGTGTTAGTATTGTTCGTTTTAGTATTAAAGATTATAGTAAAGTTTTATGGGCATACTGGCCCCATGAATTGATAAAGTGATGTTTGGATAAAATCGACAACGAAACCCAAAAATAAACAAGTAGAAAATGAATAAGAACAGCATGAATTTCCAGTTTATTCTCCAGCAATTTAATTTCGCTGGCTTAAAAATAAATTTCTCGATCGTGGGTGCAAAACAGTGATTACGCGAGTTAACTAGAAATCTTCCGTGCCACAGCAACGAGGACATTTTTCACATCCGATGATTTACGAGGGAGACGGAAACTCTTCGTGACAAAACAAGTTAGAAACTCGCACAACGCTTGGGGTAGTGGGAAAAGGCGGAAAAGACACGACGCACAGTGCTACCTTTATTCACCTGATATCTGCGCTCAGAATCACTATATCGCTGTTTTGGTTTAATTCAAAGATTTCGTGCTGTGTTGTTTAATATTGTGTATTAATTTGGCTCGTCAGTCAGGAATTCAAAGACACTTTTGGTGTTACATCCGCTTTTCCAAATTCTATGCATGAGATTTTTAAGCAATTATACGTTCCCCATATTTAAACTTTCTTCACCGCTTACTGTCAACGTTGAATTGAGACTAGAAAAATTTGTTATGTTAAGCCCGCAATTTCGTTAATTGGTAATTATAAATGGACGGGTGGTGTATAGATACCATGAAAGACGGAAACATAAAGCGATAGTTGAATTATCCATTCAAATCTTGACCAATGCAAATTAAAACGATTTGATGAGCGGTAAGAATTTACTTCGTTAAAGAGACATGTGGAGCTTATTTTTCTTGAGACCAAACTGAGATATTGTTCAGAGATCTACAAATATCGAAGAATAACAGCTGAAAATACACATAGCAACAACACAGAAAGAAACTATTAACTTAGATCTTAAAGCTTTAGCTAAAGAAAGAACGTCTGAAGATGGTAAACTACACGTCCATTATGATGAATGCATCAAAAAATGACGATTTTGGAAACAGGGAAAGTGGTGCTTCCTCTGAAATCATTGCAATCATAATTTGTGTTCTTAATGTTCCACTGATGCTCATATCCATCATTGGAAATTCTTTAGTGTTGGCCGCCATATTAAGAACTCCTTCGCTTCGTTCAGCGTCCGCCGTTTTCTTGTGCAATCTAGCTGTCTCAGACCTCCTTGTGGGGCTGGTCATACAGCCGGTATTCATTGCCACTTTATTTCATTCTGGTGACTCTCTACTGCAGTCTTACAACATATTGTCCTCGTCATGTTGTGGTGTTTCTCTCTGTACAATGACCGCAATAAGCGTAGATCGGTTTTTGGCCCTGCACTATCACATGCGATATCCGAATTTGATGACCGAAAAACGTGCTTTACATGTAATATCATTTTTCTGGTTCATTTTCTTCCTATTGTCGTGTCTTTATTTTTGGAGCCGCAACTTTTTTTTCGTTGCTATTGTCGTTTGCATTGCCTTTTTTATCTTAGTTTCAACATTTTCTTACATCAGAATTTATCAAATTGTTCGTTGGCATCAGTTACAGATTCATGCTCAACAACAGTCTGTACAAAGTTTAAATGTTGAACATAACTTAAACACTGTCCAACGGAAAGAAAGTGCTTTAAACACTTTTATATATTACATTTGTATGATTCTATGTTATTCTCCAGTGTTCATTACCTCAATGACTTATGCTATTCTACCCATGCAAAACAGCGTCGTGGCCAGGAACTTTGCAACTTCTGTGACATTCATGAACTCTGCCATTAATCCATTTTTGTACTGCTGGCGTACACGTGAACTTCGAGAGGCAGTCTTCACAACAATAAGAAATATTTTATTTAAGCAAACAGAGGAAAACTAGCAAGCCATAGTTATTTTATGAGTTCTCAGATTTATTTCAGAGAGCAATGTTGTGCACATGAGGAATTTACAGATTGTGCTCATAAACTTTTAAGACACTTTTTGCTTTTTGAGCAACTTTTTGTGGAACAAGTAACGTCCAGCTTTTTTCTTAAGGACAAGCACAATTCCAAGGAGCTTGGAGTTTTTGAGATACCAATGACAGCTGTATTTACTGACTTTGCTTCTTATTTTGTTACATTTAAACTGGCGTATGTTTCACGCCAACAAACAAGTGGAGTCAATGTTGCAGGTTTTGAGCCGCTTTTTTTTAACTTCAAAACTATGACAATGGGAGGGCTGTAGACAGGTTGGAAGATGTGCTGCTGTGCAAGTTTTTGCATTTTAGGAGCAACTTTTTTCATCATCGACCATCAATTGAGCAACTTTTTTATCATTTTTGGATCACATTTTCAGCATATTCGTTACACAATCTGTAGATGCCTAATACCCAAGCTGTTGTTTACTAATTGATCACGAAAAGACACGATCATAACATGACCAGAGAGCTCCCAGTTGGGTGATGGCTTAGTTGGTTAGAGCGCTGTACCGTTATCGAAGGTCATCCGGGTCGAATCCTGTTCAAGCTTTTTTTTCAGTTTCCTCTTTTTTTAACTGCTTAAGTTGCTATACCTTCACTGTGATGGTCCTCAAGGTTTGTTATTTTATCCGTATTTTGAACACCTAATCGGAAAAGCATTGTCGAGTGAAAAGCACAAAAGATGAACTATTTAACCCAGTGGTTTCTTGGTAAACAAAAATTTGCTTCTGTTCTAAGATTTTCTATACAATATAATAACAAAGCAAGGTTTATACTTTTATCAGACAACGTTTCTTCACTGGCAGGTGAATGAGATTATTTTATATATTCATATTGATGTAATGAATTTATTACGTGTTTGTCTTGTGGTTTACAATTGACCACGAAAGAGCACTTCTCAACAAGGCAACCTTTATCTTTGAATTTAAATACTCATTCAGGGAAGTTAACAAAAATAAGTCTCAGCCAAGTTTAATTTTCACCAAAAAATATTGCTTTCTCCATTTTTCAAGAAATTGTCGTTAATGCCTTAATGAAAATGCATGGCTAACAAAAATAATCAATCCTTCCAATGATTTATTCATTTACTCCCCTCAGTTTCTATAAAAATATTCAACTGCCCCTTACACTATTACAAAGCTCGTTGGTTGAATATAATCGTTAAATTTCACCTGCAGTCTTGAGACTAATTTTTCGTCTTTGTATAAAACTGGATTACTGTTCGGTCTTAAACTATCTAGAGAGTATTTATCCCGTCGGATAATGAAAAAGGTGTCTGAGATAGCTGATACAATTTTTTTTAATGAATCTTTATTATCAACATGAATAAACAGCATGTGACCCTGTTGGTCCTTTTGGATCTCAGTGCAGCGTTCGATACTGTGGATCATTCGATCATGCTCCAGCGATTACAAACCAAACTCGGAATATCTGGAACTGTGTTCAACTGATTCTGTTCGTATTTATCAGGACGGACACAGCGTGTCTCAATCGACGGCTCAATCTCAAACAAACACTATCTTGACTGTGGTGTGCCTCAAGGCTCTTGTTTGGGACCACTTTTGTTCACTATATACACCAGCAAACTGTTCGACATCATCGCAAAACATTTGCCTAGGGCTCATTCGTTCGCCGACGATACACAGCTTTACGTATCGTGTAGTCCTAAGGAGGAGGACGGGCAGTCTAGTGCTATTATCGCCATGGAACCATGTATAACAGACGGAAACTCTTCGTGACAAAACAAGTTAGAAACTCGCACAACGCGTGGGGTAGGAGGAAAAGGCGGAAAAGACGACGCACAGTGCTACCTTTATTCACCTGATATCTGCGCTCAGAATCACAATATTGCTGTTTTGGTTTAATTCAAAGATTTCGTGCTGTGTTGTTTAATATGGTGTATTAATTTGGCTCGTCAGTCAGGAATTCAAAGACACTTTTGGTGTTACATCCGCTTTTCCAAATTCTATGCATGAGATTTTTAAGCAATTATACGTCCCCCAAATTTAAACTTTCTTCACCGCTTACTGTCAACGTTGAATTGCGAATAGAAAAGTTTGTTACGGTTAGCCCGCAATTTCGTTAATTGGTAATTATAAATGGACGGGTGGTGTATAGATACCATGAAAGACGGAAACATAAGGCGATAGTTGAATTATCCATTCAAATTTTGACCAATGCAAATTAAAACAATGATTTGATGAGGGGTAAGAATTTACTTCTTTAAAGAGACATGTGGAGCGTATTTTTCTTGAGACCAAACTGAGATATTGTTCAGAGATCTACAAATATCGCTGAATAACAGCTGAAAATACACATAGCAACAACACAGAAAGAAACTATCAACTTAGACCTTAAAGCTTTAGCTAAAGAAAGAACGTCTGAAGATGGTAAACTACACGTCCATTATGATGACGGCTCAATCTCAAACAAACACTATCTTGACTGTGGTGTGCCTCAAGGCTCTTGCTTGGGACCACTTTTGTTCACTATATACACCAGCAAACTGTTCGACATCATCGCAAAACATTTGCCTAGGGCTCATTCGTTCGCCGACGATACACAGCTTTATGTATCGTTTAGTCCTAAGGAGGAGGACGGGCAGTCTAGTGCTATTATCGCCATGGAACCATGTATAACAGACATAAAAAAGTGGATGGCAGAAGATAAGCTCCTCCTGAACGATGCTAAGACTGAATTGCCATATATCTTTCAAGGGCTATGTTCTCTCGCACCAGGGCAATAAAGCCCGCGAACTGGTATCTTGACTCGTTAAAGGCGCATTTATAAAGGAAATATTTACCAACGAATATTTACCAATGAGAATAAGATGGTTCAGGGTTAAAAGAGATTTAAAATCCTGTAGTACACCGTACATGATTTCGTTCTTTGTGAGGACGGGTTTTTCTTGCAAATCTCATGGTTCCATTGAATAAAGTCCGACCAGAAAGAAATCGCGACTGGGCAGGTGACAAAAAGGTGGAGGGTGGTCTGTTCAGTGTTTACACAAAACGGGCACTCGGGTGAGTTCACCGTTTTCATTTTGTGCAGCAAGCTGTTGCTGTAAAGTACGTTGTGAATAACTTTATATTGGAAAATCGCTAGTTTTATTTCCTTCGTTATACGGAAGGGTAGAGAGTAGATAATGTGCCGTTTGCTTGCATCATAACCGCACTCAATTAACCTTTTTTCAGCTGTGGGAGGAGGGAGGTTTTTGTGGTTAATGATCAAATTGTAAAGGTCTTTACAGTTTAACTTGTCGATGGTGAGCTGGGAAGTCGGAGTCTCTTGGGAACCTTGCAGGTTTAAAAGATCTTTCCACTGACGAGGAATTGCAGCTAATAGGCCAAAATATTGTAAAAAGATGCATTTTAGGTTAAATTTGCGGTGAAAACTGTCGAAGGAAAGGAAACTGTTTTCGGAAACATTCATAAGGCAAGAGAGATTTTGGACGCCGTTTCTGTTCCAATTTTGATAAGACACGGCTGTCTTGTTTATTTTTATGAATTTATTATTCCAGATAGTTTTATTGAGTACCTCGTCTTTATTATTTGGAACATGAGTGTTAAGTTCTTGCCACTACGCGATTATATTTTTGTAGAAGGTCGGGAGCAGATCGCTTAGTTTTAAGAACTTCACGTCGCAGTTGCAGCGAAAAAGGAGAAAATCACCAACATTCGACAAAAGTGATAACGGGATGATTTTCCATGGGGAGTGTTCAGCAGAACAAAGACCTTTCACCCGACACAATTTTATAGCCTTATCAAACAGTGTAAAGTCAGTCATTTTTAAGCCCCCTTCTTCTTTTCGTTTCATCAGTGTGGTTTTTTTTATCTTCGGATTCTTGTATTTCCATATGTAACCGTGTATTATTTTATTGACCTCTTCAGTGAATGACTCAGGCGTCTCCAGTACGCTGCAAACGAACGTTAGTTTCGAGAGGGCAAGAGTTTTGACTATGTTTATTCTGCCATAAATTGATATGTCTCTTGATGACCAAATATTTAAAGTTTTCTTCAGCGGACCTAGCTTATCGAAGAATTTTTTTTGTGCTGCGAGTTCCTCATCGTAGGAAAAGTAGACTCCAAGAGCAAGAATAGGCTCTTCGCTTAGTCTAAGGTTTAAAATGTTGTCCTTGTGGAAACGTGAAGATCCTAGCCATAGCAATTCAGATTTTGACTGATTTATGCGAAGGCCGGAGCATTTTTCAAACTGAGAAAGTAGGTCGAAAAGATTGTATATGGACTGAGTGTCCTTTACAATGACAGTGGTGTCAACAGCGTATTGAGTAAGCTTTACAGGTTTTCCAGGTTCAATGTCAATGCCTTTGATGTTGTCTGAGTTTCTAATTGCGTTACCTAGAATTTCTATGCCAATTATCAATAGTAAACCCGAAAGAGGGCAGCCTTGTCTGACACCTCTGCTCAGGGAAAAATGTTCACTTGCAAATCCGTTATAAAGTACGCAGCTGGAGATGTTACTGTAAAAAACACGAATCCATTGTCGAAGTTGGGGACCAAAGTTAAACACCTCTAAGCATTTTTGCAGGTAAATCCATTTAATGGTATCAAAGGCCTTTTCGAAATCAAGGAAAATCGCAGCACCGGGTAAATTCTTCTGCTTTGTGTATAACATTGTGTCTGAAATTAGTCGAATACATTCCCCTATGTACCTCCCTTTCATGTATCCTGTTTGACAAGGACGAATAATTGATGGTAATACTTTTTCTAGGCGAACGGCAATGGCTTTGGAATGCATAATTGAAACTGTCGGCAACAAATTTGTCAATAATGTTCCAGCATAGCTAAAATTTAATTGTAAGGCCATCGGATCCTGGCGTTTTATCATTGCTGAAATTACTGAGTACTTTTGCGCATTCCTCCAGGATTAGTAGCCCTTCACAGCTATCGGATGCCTCACTTTGGAGCGGTGTTAGCTCGTCTGAATCAAAAAAGAAACTAAAGGAGGTGTCATATGGATTGGGGCTTTTGGATTCGTAAATTTCCTTAAAAAACTTTGCTTCTTCTTCGAGAATTTTTTTTGGGATTTGTGATAGTGGTATTGTTTTGTTTCTTTAAAGAATTTATGTGTTTTTTTCCTGTGATTCGTTTATCGAGGTTGTAAAAATATTTGCAGTTCTTTTCTCCGAATTCATACCAACGGGCTTTTTTATGCTGCGAATGATCTTTCCTCGAGTCCTGGCAGCAGTTATTTTTTCAAGTTTGCTTTTGACACGATCCAGTTCGACTTTGATGGACTCATTAAAGTTCGAGCGTAACTGGATCTGCAGTTCTCTCTGCAGTTCTCTCTAGCTCTTCGTCTTCCTTTTGTTTAGCTTTTCGTTTCGTAAAAATGTTCGTTGTCGCTCTAATTTCCATTTTAATCATTTCCCAAAGGAGTCCTTTGTCTTCAAGTTCTAGATGTAATATATCAAACACGAGAAAGAGTGTTTCATCAGGATATCCAAACACCGAGAAGTGGGTTGAAAAAACGAGGCGCAGCCGAGTTTTTTTTAACCGACTTCGAGGTGTTTGGATACCTGATGAAACACTCTTTCGAGTTTTTGATATGGCTTCTCAAACCATTCATAATTCTTGGAGAAATTCAAAGCAGAAGTTCGCAAAACTTTATGCTAATTAAGATCCGGTTTCCAAACCACCGTCACGGTAGTGATTTCCTTTGTTTTCTCTTTATGAATTATTAATGAGTTTGAGAAACTTAGTCACAAATTCAGGTATACTTTTTGTGGTAAGTTCGATGTAGGTGCTATCCGTTACCGGCGAGTTATTAAATTTCCAAAAACCGGGGCCGCGCTTAGTCTTTTGCTCTTCAGTGTGCACGGATAAGCAAAGTGCAGAATGATCTGAGAAAATGTTCGCTACTATTTTGACATCGGCAATTTAAGATTGTAAGCTCTTTGATAGAAAGAAGGATACGTAGTGGAGTCTGCATTGAATTTTCATAGAGGGATTACTCCAAGTAAATTCAGGAAGATTTGGGTTTCTTTGTCTCCACGTGTCAACGAGGTTATACGTTATTAGAAGCGTGTTCAGTTCTTGGATGACCGCTTTTTTGTACCCAATGGAACGCCCACCTCGTTTGTCGATATTGTTTAAAGCACAGTTAAAATCACCACCAAGTACGAGATGTTCATTTGCATATTGGTTCATGATAGTGTGAGACAAGTCCCTAAGGAAAAGCACTTGATGCGTTTGGTCGTTTGGTGCGTAAATATTCAGCAATTTAATTTTCGTTTTGTCAAATATAGCTTCCGTTAAAATATATCTGCCGTTTTTATCGGCGATAATATTATCGATGGTTACATCTAGCCGTGGCTTGAAAAGGATCATCACTCCACGACTGTGGGTGGAGCCGTGACTGGCGCAAACTTTACCGCCTCACTACCCTACAAGCAGAGGTTTCTTGGTCGCCCTATGTTCTGGCGGGCGAATAAGTAACCTCTGCGCAAGACCGTCTGATTCTTTGATCTGCCCCCGTCCAGGATTTTGGACGAATTAATCAGAAATACTTGTTTCTAACCAGCTCTCAACCAGTTTTGAAGCTGAAGTATGCCGTGAATGCTGTCAAAAAGCTGCGCTGCGCGCACTGTGATACGCTTGCAAGCTTGTTGTATGCGACAGATTTGGCTTTTTTGTTAACAAATTTTTTAGTCATTTCTCCGAACATACACAATATTACATTTGAATGTCCACGCACGAACATATACAATAGCTCAGAAAATACGCAGAAAGATAAGGCAGCAATTGTTAAAGCTTTGTCTTACTGATGTTTATCCGCAGTTGAAAGCAACGCTCAAATTATGCGGGTACAAGTAATGTTTTCATGGAGTTCACAAGTTTTGTTTATCTGACGTAAGAGCGCGCGTGCAAAAGGTAAGTGACGACACGTATGACGAATTTTGCGCATGTACGACAGGAAATCAGACGGTTTTGCGCAGAGGTTACTTATTCGCCCGCCGGAATATAGGGCGACCAAGAAACCTCTGCTTGCAGGGTACCGCCCCACTCGTTTTCCTAACATTTAATTGTTTGTGCGGAAGAATACGTTTCTTGGAGGAAAATTACATCGGATTTTTGTTGGTGAAGCCACCTAAACAGTTGCGTACGTTTGGAGGTTTTGTTTAACCCTCTCACATTTAGGGATGTTATTCTAACAGCCATGCATGTAGGACTAGAAAGGTAAACAGGAAAACCGAACATGTTAATTCGCGGATCCTAGAGCCCTGGCGGAGGTAAAAATGTCAGAATAATAAGTTTTGGAGTTGAGTTCTGCAAGCGGCCACAACAAAACAAAATCTCACTATGATTGAAAGTAACAACAAGGGGAGGTATTTAGAAGCGGACAACACGGAAACGAAACGTAAGACAAAGATCCTAATAGCGAACAAGAAACATATGAACTTATACAAAACAGATATACAGGTGATACACTACGAGTCGAAAGGAAAGCTATACGACGCCTAGTTGTTATTACGATTTTGCTAAGTGGAAAACTACTTAAAACTAACACAAAACCAACAACAAGAAAGCGAAAAACAAACCAGCAAATCAAATAAAAATAAGAGCCCAGACAAGATACGGGACAATGTGACTATCAAGGACTTACCTGGTCGTTTCTTCGGCAGTTTGACTGGTGGGTATGAAGCACAATGCTGGCCACCAAAATATAGCCGCGTTTAATTTAAGTGAATTAAATTTAGCAGATCTAAACGTCCATTAAGCGTCCATACAACGGGAAAGCTTCAGTCTCAGGGACGCGGTAAAGCGACCCATCAATAATGAGTTCTTCTACCTTAAAATAGGCGACGCGTTTCTCTTGTTTGGCAGTCTTCAGCATGGGGTATAATTATTTCCTAATGTCTTCGACTTCCTTTGGAAAATCATCTGAGATTCCCAGACTGCGGCCTTTCTTGAGATTTTTGATAAAAGACTTAATGAACGCCTTGTCGTGATAGTCCGACAACTTGACAATAATAGGCCGTGGCTTGGCCGTATTCTGGGCGTTAGAAGATGCACGACGTGATAGCCTATGCACTCGGTCGAAACGAATACTTTCTTCATCTTCCCGCGGAATCTTCAGGTCATTTCGTAGAAATTTCCTCAGCAGTTCTTCTGTATCTTCGTTCGATTCATGCTCGCGTTCTTTTATTCCGAAGAATTTCAAGTTACCACTGCGACTGTGACACTCGAGTTTTATGTGCCGACGCTGTAATTCGGCGAGTTCGCGCTCGACACGTTGAAGGGGAGTTTCAGTGGGTTTTTGTTGTTCAGCAACCTTGTTCTGCAAAGCTTTCACTTCTGTTATCTCAGTTTGGGAACGCTGAAGACTTTCTTGCATGCTTTTTTGTTCATCTTCGAGAGATTTAACTCGGCTCTTGTAGGTTTCAAGTTCAGGCATTAACTTTAAGAGTCTATTAGGCTTCTCGTCGATTTCGATGAGGCGAGAATTTGTTAACTTGCACTTTTGGCAGTCATGGCTGTCGTCCTCGAAGATTTCGGCCTCGTCTGTTTGTGAGCTTCCTTCTCGTGTACGCTTCATTTTTCTTTCGTTTTGAGGTACGCAGGTTTTTTGTTTGTTTTTAGGCATAACTGAGTTACTTTGAGAGAAAAACGACCATATTCGGGGCCAAAGAAAATATTTTTAAACGAAGCAAAGGTGGAATACGTCCGGCATGTTCGGCCTCGTTACCAGTTGCCTGATACATACTGCCAATTTATTTCAAACAAACCTTTAAACGGGGAATCTTCTGTGATCAGTTAAAAGACATGCTTCCAAGATGTTGAACTACACCCAAAAAGAAGCAACGAATTGGAATCTGATGATTTCGGCAAACAGAACAAAACTATTGAAACTATCGTTATCATAAGCTGCATCCTTAATGTTTCACTGTTGCTCATAAACATCATTGGCGACGCTTTGGTGCTGGCCGCCATTTCGTGAACTCCTTCCCTTCGTTCACCGTTCACGGTTTTCTGTGGACGGTGAACGCAGCCTCAGACCTGTTTGTTGGACATGTAGTACAACCAGTCTACATTGCTACCTCATTCAAAACTGAGAGTAGTTCCTTGTTGCGCACTTATAACATTTTGGAGTTGTTGTGCTATGGTGTTTCCCGCTCTACAATGACAGCAATAATCGTGGATCGGTTTTTGGCTCTTCACAATCACATGCGATATCCAAATTTGATGACCGAAAAACGTGCTATTTAGGCCTCAGCAACGTTTTGGTTTATTAACACCGGTTTTTCATTTACTATTTTTTCGAGCGTAAGACTTTGCTATCTTACTGTAGCTGTTGGCGTTTCCATTTGCTTATTAATTTCTTCATTTTCTTATATCAGAATTTAGCAAATTGTTCGTCGGCATCAGTTACAGTTTCACGCTCAGCAACAGGCGAAACATAATCTGAACATTGTGCAATCAAAGAAAAGTGCCATAAACACTTTTATATATTACAGTTGCATGATTCTGTGTTATTCACCAATGTTAGTTTACATTGTTATTTTAACAGTCACGCCAAACAGTTTGACAATGACGGGGTGGACATTGACAAATACTATAGTCTTTATGAACTCTTCTATTAATCCATTTTTGTATTGCTGGCACACACGTGATAATCGAACGATAGTTTCAAAAATGCTAGGGGATATTTTATTTAAACAAACAGCGGAAAGCTAATAATTAGTGTTGCCTTTTGATGATGTTGCTTTGAAACGGGTAGGTTCTAGAATAATATAGGCCTGATGGCCAGATAGGGTGAATATCTTGTGAATATCGAGAGATTGTACTTCAGTTCTTATTCAATAACAAGCGACGAAACACTTTTTCAAATTAACCCAGTTCGTTTTGCACACTAAAAATGGATTAAACTAATATCGACCAAAGTCTTAGTCGGACTCTACTTTTTGTTTCCGTTGGAAAATAATTCCTTAGTCAGGAAACGTACGGAAAACGATAGATAGCTCGTTTAGTGCTAAGCATCATGTACGATATAACATGTAGATAAAAGGGCTGAAGGTTGAGCGTAATATTAAAGAGCCTATACGTTGTGGTGATTGTTACGTTTTTAGGTCAAAACTGAGCTGAAATGAAAACAAAGTGCCTTTAGCCCGACGTGAAGTGCTCCTAATACCCCAAGAGGAAGTTATTAAGTGAGCTAATGTCAAAGGAAGAAAAACAAAAATTGATTTTAAGCGATTTCCCAAGACACAAAAATTAGCGTTCACATGCAAGCTATTCTCAGCCAAACATACGTATTTCTATTTCCAGAAAACTAGTAAGCTAATTTACACAAACTGAACAGTTATTTTTGGGTTTCGTGTGATTCCACCTCATTTAGTCTATTTACATATAGATACAAATCAGATATATTGCCGTCTTTCTGCTTGGTTCTCCTGGTTTTTTTTTTCTCCTAGATAGACTTTTCGCTATTCCTCTCCTAATATATCTTTCGCACGTAATTTCGAAGCAGCCAAATTAAGAGTCAAAATTGAAGAAACTTTCCCAAATGGTTATTTTCAAATGGTTGTGCTGTTACTTTTAGTAATGCAAAATGGTTCTCGTCTTGTTGCTAAAACCCTTCTCAAAGATTAACATTAGAATATTTATATTAACGAAGAAAATCAATAAAGGAAAACCATTTTGTTTTGTTCTCCGCTGTTTTAGGTTTCGTTTTACTATCATTTCTTTTTCGTTTAAACCTAGCATTTTGTAGAAGTCTAGTGGTCTGGGTTTTTTTTTCTCGATTCTTTTCGTCTTCTTACAAGTTGGGCAGGTGGTCAGAGACGTAAAAATTCAACACCTGCCAAAATAGAAAGCAGTTTTTAAAAGCTTGTGTTCAATTTGACCATATCCCCCGCTCTTGAGTTTCATTGAAATTTCTGGTCATTAAAAATGTCCTTCAACCTAATGTACCCACCATTAATACCGCTTGGTGTTTCCTACTGTCCAGAGAATTGAAAATTCGGAATGTCACTCTCGATATAAAGTTTATAGATATTTGTGTTAAGTAGTTTAAAAAATTAGAAGGTACTTGGTGAGAAAAAGAAATGTTGATATTTTCAAGCCACGGTATTATTTTCTTTTTATTATATAGACAAGAGTATTATTGCTCAAACATGCAACAGTGAGGGAAATGGCGTCATCGATGTCCTCAATAATCTGAACATTGGCAGGTGATTTTAAATAAGGGTGGGCCATTAAATTCAAACCATTCATCCTTATTACTTATGCTAAATAGTTGTTGTTTGATGCGAAATAGTTCTCAGAGATTGATATGCTGATTAATAAGCAAAGCAATTTAATGGTTTTCGTCTGGTTGCAAAAATTCTCCTTGAAGGTGGGCTTTAGAATATTTATTTTATCGAAGATAATTAACACAGGAAAGTCTTTTTAGTTTGATATCGGCTATTTCGGGTTTGATTTTTTTGTGTTTTCATGAAACGAGACTTTTGTTAAAGTCCAAGTAACTGGCTTTTCTTTCGTTTCTTTGCAGGGAACCCAAACGCTGTATTGGCTATATCCAGTCATTCAATAAAAATACTGTCATTTACATGTGTTTCCGTTTCTTCATGAGTCGTTTTGGAACGGATTTGAATCAGAGCAGAGACGGTTTACATTGCCAGTTTCAAATGTTATCTTGTCTGGCGCGTCGTAAACAGGGGGCGACAGTTACGTCTCAAGTTGCTATTATTATTAACCTTAATTGAAACCCAAGAATGTCTCCCCAGGAGAGTTAATAGTTAATAATAACGGCAACTTGAGACGTAATTGTCGCATCCTGTTTACGACGCCCCAGACAAGATAACATTTGAAACTGGCAAAGTAAACCGTCTCAGTCTCCGCTCTGATTCAAATCCCTTCCTACACGACTCTTTAAGACACAGGAACACAGGTAAACAACAATATTTTCATTAAATGATTGTGATATAGCTTATACGGCGTTTGGGTACGGTGATCAGACAAACACATATTATGTGACTGTTTCAATATATAGAACGAGACAAAATTCGCCAACTTCGCAATATGTATTATTTAACAAGTTTTCTAACATAGAACCAAGTCCTCGGCGATGTACAACGGCGAAGTACATGCGTCTGTATATAAGGAAGACTGATATCTCGCCGATGTACAACGGCGAGGTAGGTGCGTCTGTATATAAGAAAGACTGATATCTCGCCGATGTACAACGGCGAGGTAGGTGCGTCTGTATATAAGAAAGACTGATATCTCGCCGATGTACAACGGCAAGGTAGGTGCGTCTGTATATAACGAAGACTGGTATCTCGCCGATGTAAACGGCGAGGTAGGTGCGTCCGTATATAAAAAAGACTGATATCTCGCCGATGTTCAACGGCGAAGTACATGCGTCTGTGTTTAAGAAAGACTGATATCTCGCCGATGTTCAACGGCGAGGTAGGTGCGTCTGTATATAAGGAAGGACTGGTATCTCGCCGATGTTCAACGGCGCGGTAGGTGGGTCTGCATATGAGGAAGACTGATATCTCGCCGGTGAACATCAGCGAGGTAGATGCGTCTGTGTATAAGGAAGACTGATATCTCACCGATGTACAACGGCGAGGTACATGCATCTGCATAATATATAGATTTAGCCAAGCCTAAAAGCGGAGCCCCCCTTTTTGTTTTGTCTGTTTTTTGCTTTTGTTTTTTTGTTTTGTTTTTGCTGGCAGTTATTAATTTGTGAAAATACTCTCATCCAAGTCGTTTTATAAAAAAAAACAAAGAAAAAAAAATTCTTGCTCCTGCTCAGTGTCGAACCCGGCTTGTCGGAGTGAGATGCCGGTAACTAGTCCACTAGGCCATGGGCGTATAACATTGTTTACGTAGTTAATTTTAATACTTATTTCTTTCTTCGTGACAAGCTGCCTATCAGCATGAAAATGCTGGTGTTTTTCCTGGCAAATTGTGTTCGAAACGCCGTAAAAACCATGGTAATGGACAGAAAAAACCAAAAAACACTAGCTCTGCTATATTTGGCGTCGAAACTGCGGCGAAAAGCTGCGAACTCAAGCGGTGTGCCGACCGAGTTTGAACAGAACCGACGAGGCAAATTTGAACTTTTTGCCTGAACTTTATCGCCGAATTTCTTTCGCCTAGATTGAACTTTTCCCCTTCCACCAAAAAGACAACTGAGTGTTCTTTTGAACTTTTTTTTTCCACTAGCAAATTTGTTTTTGACTTTTGTTGTCTTTGCTTGTTTTGCTACAACGCGGGTCAACATGCGATTTCGCGCCGAAAACACACGGGATTCAGCACAGGATTCTATCCAGTGTAGGAAGTGTATTGGTAGCCCTGTGGTGCGGACGGACGGACGTACGGACGGACGGATGTACGGACGGACGGTCACGTGACTACTACGTCACTACCAAAATTTTTTGGCTTGATAGATTACCAAATTTCCTTAGCAATGGAGCTCCGCTGACGCGCTAGCGCGCTGGCTCCGCTATAAGAAAGACTGATATCTCGCCGATGTTCAACGGCGAAGTACATGCGTCTGTATATAAGACTGATATCTCGCCGATGTACAACGGCGAGGTAATTTGTAACTTAAATTGTAACTTGAAATCCCGCCGGGCGTAGTTCATCGGCGAATTATACTGATTTGTCTGCTTATATAAAATGGCGCATGATGGAAATAAGCCTGTTGGCCGATGCAAAAAAGGAGAGATAGATTTGCGCTGCAGAAGTTACACAAGCACGGATTTCTTAAACTGTGGGGTAGTGTTCCGGGGCCCAGTGAGAAATATTTCTCTGTACAATTGAAAACAAAAAACAAACAAACAAACAGAGTAACAAACAAACAGACAAAAAACAGATTACTGAAATTGAATGTTCCAACTTATTTTTAGCCCGATCATTAGTAAAAGTTAGTTTTATATTCGTGATGAAGGACCTGGGCTGATAACATGCCTGCCACATCGCTCATTTTTCTTGAACTAACAACCTTTACTCCAGGCTTACAAGGAGTTGGTTTTACGAGCAAAAAGTAATCCCAATCAGCCGAACCGGGACAATTAAATCAAACCTAATTGAAATAATAAATATACATTGCAATATTTAATGTTTAAGGCATTTACTTTAAATAGAGGATATTACACGGCGGCGCGAAAATATGAATTTTATTTTTCAGTGTTAAAAACAGTATTTTACGAAAGAGCGCAGCGAGTGAGTAAAATATTGTTTTTTACCACGAGAAAATAACATTCATATCTTCAAGCGACCGTGTAATTTTCTTTTTATTCTATGGACAAGAGTATTTTTTCACAAACAAAAGTGTAGGAGCGGGAAATGGTGTCATCGATATTCTCACTAGTAAGGATATGGAAAATACGCCACTCGAATCCCGGATGTAGTTTCGTATGAACTTTACGAGTGGTCTATTTTCTGTTTTTCCACTAAAACACTCCTGTCTATATAATAAATAGACAGTACTACATGGGCGCGCGGAGATATGGAATTTCTCTTCGAGTGCTCAATCCGATATCTCACTCGTTCGCTACGCTCACTCGTGAGATATCGAATTGCACACGAGGAGTGAAATTCCAGATCTCCAAGCAACCATGTATTAGTGTGTTTATTATATAAACACAAAAGCCCACAATATTACTGAAATCATTTTTATTTAAAGGCAACAGTAATTCCAGCTCAACTGATTCAACTGATTCAAACAAACAGTTTTCAAATACATTAACACAATAGAAAGTTTTTCACTATTATTTTATTTTCATTTTATTACTACCACTCTTTATTGCTTTATTGGTCCGTATTCATTAGTAGACAATCTAAAGTCACCGTTATACCTTCTTGGTCCAGATTAAACTTGCGACGTATTAAAATGACTGGAATAGCACTTATCGATTAATCCGAGTATAATCATCCTCAAATTCGGCAAAGTCACAACTCGCCGCTCGTTGTCGAAGCCTACACACAAAGTGATCCACAGTCTCGTCTTGAGAAATTCGCTTAAGTGCCTCTCCAACAATTCAACTGTCGAATGTTGTCCTTGACTAGTAATAGACTCGCTGTAGCGTAGATTTTTCAGATAACGCTCCACAGAAGCGATAATTTCTCTGAGTGTTGTTGGCTCCTATTCATCACTAGAGGTTTTTCTCACATACAATAGAAGTCTGCTGAGGTAAGCGTCTAATTCTGGCGGCGGTATGTCTTGGAGTTGTCTTGTTTCATTTTCATTTGGCAAAAACGACTTCATCAATACTACGTCGCTGTGCATCTTTCTTTGAGTGTTTTTGTTGGCTTCAGCTTCGACAAATCTTTTAATATCTTCGTCGGTGAGGACACGAATCTTTCACTTGCCGAATTTGTGGCTGTTTTTTCTGGTGTATTGCTTAAGGCCATCGTAAACTTAGTAATTATTTCTTTTTTCTGAACGAGCCAAGCGAACAGAGATCGAGAACTACGAAATCGATGAGCAAACTGCAAACCGTTGCCAAAACTGGCGCGAAAGAAGGTGCATGACGTCGCGAAAGCTGATTGGCCGTATTTTCACATGTAAAATTATCATAATTTTACATGTACCAGTTACGATTTTTCTCAGTGGTGGAAACCTCTATAAAACACTCAAGTTTATATAATAAATTGCTTTGTTTCGTTCGTGCGGAGCTATTTAAAAGAATATGGTTTAGTAAATTTTAGTTATGCAGTTATTCCCCAAGAGGTGAAAAACAGCAAGGTAAAACATGCGGACCGCTGAGGAAACTGTGAGTTGGCTTATTTTTCCTCAAAGAGAAGACTTCAACACGACTTTCACCGACAGCTCTTCTTGTAGCATTCTTTCGAAAGCTAGCTTATTAAGTTCAAGAAGAGTACCTGTACTGAACTACAATTGCTAATAAAAACCCACTTAAGTTGCTCCCGGTAGCGACTCGACAGACCTTCAAAAACATGAAATGTCATTCACATACGAAGCACTTGTTTGCCTACGAAAGCAAACTGCATTCAGCTATTTTAAACAAGTTTTCAAAACATTTCAAGAAAATTACCGTATTTCACTCAACATGTAAAGTCGCTCAATTAAACAATTTGTAATTTTACAATGTAAATCCACAATCAAATCTGTAATTTACTTTACCACTGAACTGAAAGAAGGACTTGAAAATCTAAACGAAAGTCGCTGGGTTCTTTCCAGATCTCCTTAGCTTTGAAAAAAACAAGTTTGTCCTCGAACAAGGATCTCTTGCCTTCAAGCTCTCCAATACCTTCTATATGCGCCATGGAGATTGAAGTAATCCTTTTCCTTTTCATGATAAACTGCTAAAAGTCTTCATTCCAAGAATGTATTACAATTATCGTATTGAAAATCGAGCATACGAGGAACCAGCCGCCATATTGTTTACTTCAGCTACAAGAAAAGATGGTATTCCACCTCCCCCGGTCAGGCTGTCTTGGGACTCCCGTCGCCCTCCCCCAGAGTCTGTACGGACAGACGGACAGACGGACGGACGGATGGACGTACACTGACGTCAGAACCAAATTTTTTCGGATCAACGGGTTACCAAATTTCCTTACCCATGGTGCTCAGCGAGCTCCGCTAAAAAGAAAATTACACGGTGGCTTGAAGATATGAATTTTATTTTCTCGTGGTAAAAAACAAAATATTTTACTCGCTGCGCTTTTTCGTAAAATATTGTTTTTACCACTGGAAAATAAAATTCATATCTTCGCACCGCCGTGTAATATCCTCTATTTAACAGTAAATGCGTAAAACAATAAATATAGCATATTGGGTATGTTTTTTATCATTCGTCGCTTGAGTACAGCGATGCTGGCGACCGTTTCTCGAGACTCCCGATAACTTTTCGGGCCCGATTTTAAAGACTTGCGTTTCTCGAAAGCCCCAAAACTTTCCCGGCTCATTTCGGGCACGATAATTTTCACCGAATTCACACTGTATCTTGTAAACAAAGAGGTTTCTAAGCAAGAAACTTAGCTAGACCTAATCGATCGAATCATTATCGATCGGCTCATCGATCGGCTGATCATACAGACAGGACTACTTCGCCACTGATCATCGGCGAGTTTTATAGTTCTTCCTTACACAGACAGGACTAATTCACCGATGATCATCGGCGAGTTTTGGAGTTCTTCTTTGTTCAGACAGGAGTACCTCGCCGCTGATCATTGGCGAGTTTTAAAGTTCCCCATTATACAGACACCTTCACTTCGCCATTGATCAACGGCGGAATATTTATTTCTCCATATTACAGACAACTTTACTTCACCAATGATCAACGGCGGGATATCGATGCCTACTTTATGCAGACGGTTTCACTTCGCCGATGATCAACGGCGAGTATTGCGTCCTTCATTATACAGACGGTTTCACTTCGCCGATGATCAACGGCGAGACATAGAGTCCTTCATTATACAGATGGTTTCACTTCGCCGATGATCAACGGCGAAATATTGATGCCTACTTTATACAGACGGTTTCACTTCGCCGATGATCAACGGCGAGATATGCGTCCTTCATTACACAGACGGTGTCACTTCGCCGATGATCAACGGCGAGATATTGAGTCCTTCATTATACAGACGGTTTCACTTCCCCGATGATCAACGACGAGATATCGATGCCTACTCTATACAGACGGTTTCACTTCGCCGATGATCAACGGCGAGATATCGATGCCTACTTTATACTGACGGTTTCACTTCGCCGATGATCAACGGCGAGGTATGCGTCCTTCATTATACAGACGGTGTCACTTCGCCGATGATCAAGGGCGAGTTATTGCGTCCTTCATTATACAGACGGTTTCACTTCGCCGATGATCAACGGCGAGATATCGATGCCTACTTTATGCAGACGGTTTCACTTCGCCGATGATCGACGGCGAGATATTGAGTCCTTCATTATACAGACGGTTTCACTTCGCCAATGATCAAGGGCGAGTTATTGCGTCCTTCATTATACAGACGGTTTCACTTCCCCGATGATCAACGGCCAGATATCGATGCCTACTTTATGCAGACGGTTTCACTTCGCCGATGATCAACGGCGAGATATCGATGCCTACTCTATACAGACGGTGTCACTTCGCCGATGATCAACGGCGAGATATGCGTCCTTCATTATACAGACGGTGTCACTTCGCCGATGATCAAGGGCGAGTTATTGCGTCCTTCATTATACAGACGGCTTCACTTCGCCGATGATCAACGGTGAGATATCGATGCCTACTTTATGCAGACGGTTTCACTTCGCCGATGATCGACGGCGAGATATTGAGTCCTTCATTATACAGACGGTTTCACTTCGCCGATGATCAACGGCGAGATATCGATGCCTACTTTATGCAGACGGTTTCACTTCGCCGATGATCAACGGCGAGATATCGATTCCTACTCTATACAGACGGTTTCACTTCGCCGATGATCAACGGCGAGATATTGAGACGGTCATTATACAGACGGTTTCACTTCGCCGACGATCAACGGCGAGATTTCCGATCTGTATTATATTAAGAATATTTAATCAAACTGATTGCGACATTCACATGAAAAAAGCCGTTCTATATATTGAAACAATCACATAATATGTGAATGTGGGTACCCTGTGGTTTCTTTCATTCTTCTCGCACCCAACCACCCGTTATCTCCATGACCTTTTTGCTGCTGTACTTCAAGCGTTTTCTTGAAAATACTCTTGGTCAAAATCTACCCGAAATGTTACAGCACATACATTTAATATTTGACTTCGACCAAACTCTACTTTCGTGCTGTTTAGTAGACCATTCTCTCTTCTGACATGGTGCGGAAAACGAGCGACTAAACTAAAATATTGTAAGAGATCTCTCTTCTCGCATGTGTTATCCGAATTTGATGACCACCGGAGAACCATGCACTCACTCTCGAGAATCATGCACTCACTCTCTTAGGTTTATTAGCATGATTTATCGTCGTTTGGCTTTTGGAAGAAAAATATTTACTTTTAATCTTTTCTATTGGCACTGCCTTTTTCCTGCTTATTTAAACGTGTTCTTACATCAACATTTATTTTCTTGTTGGCGACGTCATTTACAAATTCACGTGCAACAACTGGCCGCGGAAAATGTAAATGTTGAAACAATCTACACCTGGCACGAAGGAAAAACAGAAAAACAGTTCAACATCCATTTGAGGTGAACTTGAGCTTCTGTTTGACTTGATAATTAACTGAATAATAATGCATTTCAGTTTACTCCAAAATATAGAATATCGACCTAAAAATGTCAAATTTACCCAGGAAAGTTGCAATTTTTCTTAAAAAGAAGAAAATTCAAAATTTTGAAAAAGATGCCTTCAAAATATGGTTCCCATGGTAACGTCAAATTTGATGAACAATTAACGACATGTTATACCATGAATTGTTTCCATTTTAATTTTGAAAAGTCACCAAGTTTGGTCGCTTTAGTTTGCGAAGGCTGTGAACGTCCACATTTTGTGCGGGCAGATATTCCTCCCCCTTCCCCACGGTCTGACTACGTTTAATGAGGTCAGTATCTCGTCAGCTTTCTGAGTGCTATGGAAATGATTTTGAAGCAATTATACATCCCTCGAATAGAAACTTTCTCATCGCTAGCAACATTGAATTGTCACTGAAAAAGTGTGTTAGTAGTAATGTCGGCCCCTTCAGGTATCAAAGGATGCCGCCGCCGCCGACCTGTCAATCAAATCAAAGGGTTCCGACCTGTCAATCAAACCCTAACCCTAGGTCACGTACACGTTTACGGCTCAATAACCCTAACTCATTTGCATAATAACCCTAAGCATGTACACGGAAAATTTGCATAATAACCCTAACCCCAAGCGCGTAAAGAACCCTAAGCACGTACATGTAAATGAGACTTAACCCTAACTTTGTTTTGTTTAGAAAAAAAGAAAAAAGAAAATAGGGCGCCCGGGATTCGAACCCGGAACTTCTGGGTTCCCACTTACGAAACGTACCAGAAGACCAACCACCCCAGGTGTTAAGAAGAGAGGGAAAAATAGAAGTAACAATCGAGAGGTTCGATTGTGGGAAGAGTATCCTCTTCCCTAAAAAGAAAAAAGAATAGCAGAACGGGGTTTTGATCCCCGGACCTCTGGGTTATGAGGCCAGTACGCTTCCACTGCGCCAGTCTGCATGTTCTCATATAGAGTTTGCGCAGACGTACTAGGTTCTCCCACAAGCAAGCGAATGCAAGGTCCATGTTAAATATAAGGAAATAGGTTTCTATACTATAAGCACGGCTGGTCATTCAGTGGGCACGCTGGTAGTTCGAACAACTAGAACCTACAGGCTGGTTATTCATAACGTGGGCGATCTGGTAAGCTCGAATGTGCCGGCTGTCCGTTTTTTCAATCAAACACACTCCATGTAACTTTTAACTCGCTTTATTGTTATGAAAGAAAAAACATACAGTGCCTGATTGTCATAATTGAAAACTGGTCAGTTCTCTTTTGACTTCATCCAAGTTTTCTGGGGTACAAAAAGTGCGATGAAATAAATCGCGTAGTTCTGCTCGGCTTCCTTGGTTGATTTGTTTGGAACCAATGACGGCGCTACTTTGATGAAGCGTGGGTTTCTGGTTGGTGGGTACAAACTTGGTTTCTGCTGTTAACCATTGGCCTGATTGGTAAGTAGTGGCTACTTCAAACCAGGTTTGAGTCACCGTGTCAAACACGAACACTTCTTTGCCAAGATCCATGGCCATACGTACTGTCCATCCCGTCCCACCTTTGAGTTCTTTGCGATTCAGCTCCAAGGTGCCAAAAGCAAACACGGTGTGTGCTTTGCGTGCAATGTGATAATTACTTTGAAGCAAAGAGAGGGGATAGAAATGAGTCGGGATGGTCCGTGCCAAACTGTAAGCGGCTTTTTGAATGGCATCATCACCTTGTAGGAGTACTTCCACACCAACAGGTGAGGTAAATTGAGCGCGAGGGTGGTTGGGTGGGACCCACAGTTCGATTTGCATCCCATACTCCTTGGCCATTTCTTCGGCTAACCTATTGGCACCCATGTCACCATTAGCATAAAGCACGTGACCACGTCCTATCATCAGTTGCATGTTTTCGTCCCCAGTCATGATGACGTCTGGATACATGGATCTGAGGTAGGGAAAATGTAACCGCTCTCTGATCCTAAGAGAGTGAGTAGTTGTTCTGGAGTAAGTCCTGCTTGTAAACCAATGTCAAACAGACGATGTTGTTGACACTGTTGATACGTGTAGCCGGCTTGTAGTCCTTTGAGAACACGACCTAACCAATAGGTTTGATAACAATCAAAATCTTCTACTTTGAGATCTTTATAGTAGTCCATAGGTGCCCCTGAGCGAGTGACTAACACTGGCACACCGTGGCTTTTTTTAAGGTAGAGGTCGGATCGAAATGCACCAGTCAAAAACCTGCCCTTGACCTTCCGTCGGGCAATGGTAGACATGTCTAAACATAGATCACAATAGCGAGGTGCCTCTATTGGACAGCAAGGCGGTGACGTCAGAGGGCAAAGTCTGATCCACCCCCAGCAAAGGTCTGTTATAAAAATTGAGACCCAACGACGAGAATCATCAGATCAAGGAGTTCACCATGAATCAGATGACACCCATTACTCGTAAGCGTAAAGCCAAGAAGGATTCCCTCCAAGAACAGTTTGAGAAAAATGTGGAACTGGTGGGTGCTTACGACAATGCAGAAGACATGGTCAAAGCTCTGGAACAATCCGCCAAAAAGCCTAAAAAAACCCGGTTTGAAACAGAGCCCGACGTGGCC
Source organism: Siderastrea siderea (assembly GCA_964030785.1). Taxonomy (NCBI): domain Eukaryota; kingdom Metazoa; phylum Cnidaria; class Anthozoa; order Scleractinia; family Rhizangiidae; genus Siderastrea; species Siderastrea siderea. The sequence continues at coordinate 32,483,389 of OZ034979.1, forward strand.
AATATGGTGGAACAGACCCGAGCTGCTGCTGAGATTACCAAAAACGCCCGCAAGACTCTCCAAGAAGAGTTTACTCAAATGGTGGAAGAGTTGGACTCATCAAAGAAAGAAGACACTTTGTACGATGACTTACAAATGTCTCCAGCAGCTGAGAGTGTGGTGGCGGCCGACGATGGGACGGATGACCTACCCAGTTCTCTGACCGTGGAACCACCCACCAGTCAGGACAACGAGGGTCTGAAAAGAATGGTACGACTGGCCACCATTTTCCAAAGTCCTGGTTTTCAAAAATCCAAACCTAAAAAACCAGACCATTTGTTGTGTCCTTTTCACATCAACCGAATGGAGCAGCGCAAGTCCAAAGGGGGATGGCGATATTTGAAATGTCCTTACTACAATTGCCAACTGTTCTGTGACGAACAACAGGCCCCTCAGTTTCTGGAAAAAGTGGAGAAAACAGTGGATCCCACAGTGTACGATCAGTGGTGTACCATGACTTGCCTTTGTGGTGAGTTACCTATCCTGAAGCAAAGTCGCTCCGAGAAGAATCCAGATCGTTTGTACCTGTGCTGTTCTGGTCTGCCCGAGCAACGTTGCAAGTTTTTTCGTTGGGCCGATTAACCCATTCAAGATCTGTCCAATCTACCCACGACGGATCCAGCTTGGCAAGATCCTGTCAATGTACAACAATGGTTGTTGGAGGCACCAGCAGGTCCCCCACCCAAGTACAGTGACTCGTACCAGGAATTTCAGAGAAAGTTGCAGGACTGTCACTATGACTACTTACCCAAGAGAGAACCCGCCACCTGGGAGAGACCCCGGACGTATGTCAAAGACTGTTACAATTAAACAGGACTCTTTTAAGCTTTTGTTTTCTTTTAAAGTCATGTGGAATATAAAAGTATGTCTTGTAAATAAAAGTTCATTTGAAACCGATCATGTGGTGGGAACGTTTTTGGTCCTGGGTGGAGTGGAAAAGTCAGCAAACCCTTTGTCAGTTGTTATATGATAAAGCCCCGGGGGAAAAATCCAGATTCCCCCTTATGAGAAAAGTGAAAATCCTTTACAAGTTTTTGGTGATGCTCATGTGGATAAAAATCTTTACCGGTGGGTCGTGTATGTCCTTTGGTTAAAATCCTACCCCCACGCCTCGTGTTGGCTTAGAAAACTACAAAAAGAGCACCCTCACATGATTCCTACCATACATCGTTTGGTGATGACACTGTGGGCAAACCAAAAAAGAAGAAAAAGATTTCAGTGGCCGACGCGTTGTTAAAACGGTATCATGACCCTAAAGCGCCAGGTAGTTTAGGAGGGGTACAACGATTTGCTAAAGCCTATGGATTGCCTGTCAAAAAAGCTAAACAAGTCTTGGAAAAAGATTTGGCCTATACGTTACACAAACCACGACGAAGACGTTTTCCCACTCTACCGGTGGTGGTAGGTGGCTTAGACGATCAATGGGTGGCTGATTTAATCGAGGTCCAACCCCTGGCCAAATACAATAAGGGTATACGTTACCTGTTAACCGTGATTGATGTGTTATCCAAATACGCTTGGGTCCAACCTCTGAAAAACAAAACGGGTCCTAGTGTGGTGGAAGCCTTGGAAACCATTGTGGATGAAGGGCGTAAACCGGTACGTTTGCAAACCGACAAGGGTAAAGAATTTTATAACAAAACGGTACAAGATTGGTTCAAAGAACAAGGGATACAGCATTTTTCCACGGAGGCTGATGCCAAAGCGAGTGTGGTGGAACGATTCAATCGTACGATCAAGCAAAGATTGTATCGATATTTTACAGCGGCTAACACCTTAGAATTTGATAGTCAGTTACAAGCCTTGGTGGATGGGTATAATGCGACACCTCATCGGAGTACTGGTATGGCACCCAAACAAGTCACCTGGAAAAATGAACCAGCCGTGTGGAAACGATTGTATGGCAAACCCCAAAAGAAGAAACGTCGACCCACCTTGAAAAAAGGGGACTATGTGCGTTTAAACAAAATGTATCGCACGTTTGAAAAAGCCTATACCCCCGGTTGGACCGAAGAAGTGTTTGTGGTGAGTCGTATGTTACCGGGTCCACTCCCTGCCTACAAAATCAAAGAGTGGGATGACACACCAGTGGGTGGTACGTATTATGAAGAAGATTTGCAAAAAGTACGTGTGGCCGATGTATTCCGTGTGGAAAAAGTACTTAAGCGGGAGAAAAATCGTTTATGGGTCAAGTGGAAAGGTTGGCCTGATAAGTACAACAGTTGGGTGTCTACCAAGGACGTCAAAAAGTTGTAAGATGTATGTGTCACTACTAAGTCATGCCAATCGTCAAGAATTCCCGCACAATCAGCCCAACGGCTTCAAGAATCGACTACCTCATCCCCTACGAATAACGGATGGCAACTGGGAAGTGGGGTTGAGTTCTATTTCCATACCAGATACAGGTCTTAACTTGGACCATATTGTACCTGTTGGTGAACATGTGTTTTGGACCACGATCGTGCGTAAAGTGACAGATATTCGTAATCATGTTTTTGAACATCAATACATGAAAATGGAGGATCTGAAAGAGGATGATTCGATTGTGGACGGTGTGAGTTTTATGAAAGCCTATATACGATGGATGCAGCAAGATGCCGTGGAGGACTTTAAGAGAGAGTACGAATCCAGTGGCTTAGACAATGGCAAATACTTACATACTCGTTTTAAGTGGGAAGGAGACGATTTGGTTTTAGACAACAGTGCCGTGAATCGTGTTCGATTCAGAGGCATAGGGATTGGTTATCTTATGCCCCATTTTGCCTTCAATTCAGTGTTGGCCGAGAAAATGGGGTGGATGCAAAAAACGGCCGACGGTACCTGGAAGCTAGGACCCAATTTAACCATGGTGTATCACAAGAACCAAATACCCCGTAAAGGTCAATATGATTTTCTAGATGCTGAGGGTAACCCCATGCTTTTGAATAGTAGCATCGATAAAGACAAAACATTATGGTTTTGGCCCAGTTTTCGTTTGAGTTGGAAATTTACCAATTTAAATGCGGCTTTCCACACCATGGTCAAGGAACCCACCCGTTCGCTCCACGTGTACTCGGATGTGGTAGGAAGTTCCATGGTGGGGAATCGCACCACCGATTTGTTACGGGAAATCAACTATCGAAGAGAAGGACGAGGACGCATTTACTTTGAACCGCAACATATACAGTATCACCCGGTGAGAAATCGAGTGTTGGATATCATAGAAGTGCAACTAGCTGAAACGACTGGTGAAGGCAAAGAGTTGGTGAAATTCAAACCGGGGCATACTTTGGTGACCCTCCACTTTAAAAAGATGGAATAAAACGGTTGAACTTCAAAAGGAAGTGTCCACTTTAAAAAGGATATCTAAAACGTGAGACATCATTTTGTGTGGATAGTGAGACATCAACATGTCTTTCTACGTCGCACTACCCAGTCATGCCAATCGAAAAGAGTTTCCCAACAATCAAGCGAACTGGTTTAAAAACCGTTTACCTCATCCCCTTCATTTAACGGATGGTCCATGGCAAGTGGGGTTGAGTTCCATTTCTATTCCGGACACGAGTGTGCATTTGACACATTTGTTAAAAGACCCTGAACAGTACTTGTTTGGAGCCGGATCGTACTACAAGGATAGTGCCAATAATTTTGTGACCAAAAACGTGCAAATCAAATTGGCTGACTTGAAAAAAGTGCCTTCTATTGTGGATGGGGTTAGTTTTATGAAAGCCATTGTTCACTATTTTGACAAACAGTTTACAGAACTCTATCAAACATACTATGGTTACACAGCCTCCGACACCGATAAAACCACTCTACCTATTTTCAAATGGGAAGGTGAGGAGTTATTGTTGGACAATGCCAAAGCCATCCGAAAAACCTTTCCTATCACGGGAGACGTCACGTAGCCCTATGTGGCATTTAATATCGAATTAGGGAAGCACATGGGATGGTTCATCTACGATCAGACCAGAAAAGGATACAAACTAGGTCCCAATTTGCTCATGATGTTCAATGATGAAAAAACACCCGCTAAAAGTCCCGCCGATTTCACGGATAGACCCGGTAATCCCTTGTTTTACACAACTAGAAAGGATGGGGATTCTTCGGGAGGTACCGAATGGATGTGGTTGGATATGCGTCTCAGTTGGAAATTTCTCAACTTGAATGTAGCCTTCCGCTCTGTGGTCAAAGAACCCACCCGCTCTCTCCACGTGTATTCCGATGTGGGATCTAGTTCCATGGTGGGCAACAAAATGACGGATTTACTGAGAGAAATCAAGTACCATCGAGAGGGTAGAGGTTCTGTTTATTTTGAACCTCTCCACATACACTACGTACCGGTTCGCAACCAAGTGACCGAAATCATTGAAGTACAGGTAGCTGAGACCCTAGGAGCTGGTGAAGATTTGGTCAAGTTTGGTGATGGGCACACCATCCTCTAGCCTGCGAACGCAGACGTATTTCCGGCCGTCGCTTGTCTCCGCCGAAAAATAACGTCTGCGAAAACGAGCCCACGAGCGATTTCCATGACGTCAATCCTTTTGTCTTCTTTTTGACCAATTACGTTAAGTTTTAGATTGGCTCAAATTCCCGCGCGCGTGGAAAGGCGAGAATGGTAGCTTTGGCATCTATCGCGAACGCGACGGCAAACGATGGACGAAACACCGAAGAAATTGACCCGTTCGGATGAGTTTTGCTTTTTATGTAAAGACACTTTTTCACTTCCGAAATCTAAAATTAGAGTGCTGGGGAAAAGTGCAGTGGATATTCCAAGTTTAATTCTCAGGGCGACCAAAGTGGATGTGAATGTTTACGTCGAGAGAGAAAGGTTTTATATCTGTCGAACGAAGTGTTATAATCGGCTCGTCCGCTTACAAAATGCTCTCAGAAAGGTTGAAGAAATACAGCAAGAAATACAGCAGGTCTTTCAATCGGATGAATCTGTACGCGTCAAAAGGCTGGCGAAAGAACCGGCTGGAGTGCCAGAGGCGAAAAAAAGCCTAAAGTTCGACAGTAGTCAACGTGAGAATTCCGCACAAGATGTCAGTTCGCAGGCTAGTCCTGCTGCGATATTTTTCCCTCCTCCAACGTCGGGAATTGTTTTTACCTCTTTTGCCAGACCGCCTGTGTTATCTTTTGGTGGTGTGAGCCCAATACCTGGGACGCCAAATAGTGGTTTTCTCCGAAAAGCCTTCGGTGGATCGCTGACTTCAACTCCACGCAGTAAATCAGTAGTGCAAGAACCGCAAGAAGTGTCTGGAAAAGAATCGTCTGAGACGCAAGTTCATATTTCTGTGACTTATCCCTGTGGTAAAACCTATAAACGTGAACTAGAAAACCATCTTGCAGTCATTGGCAAAGCAATTGTGCACGGTCCTCAACAGCGGATTGCTAGTGCGGTTCTGAAGAGTGACACACTGAAGCAAATGGTCGTGGAAAAGGTTCTCAAGTTGATGACTGTGCAACTGAATGAACTTTGTTCTAGAAAACGGCCCTCGATCTTCAGGGCTAATACAAAGGAGGAAATAGTGAATTTCGATTTCGCGAGGGCTTGCCAAGAGTTGAAAGCAAGGGCCCCGATATTCTATGCATTTCTGATGACAAGTGCTTGCGTTAAAAAGGAAACTCCTGATTGGCTTCCAAGCGTAGCAGTAGCAGGGTCAGTCCTTCTGAAACAGCGCAACTCACATATGAACGCCTGCGCCACAGTTATTGGTATTCTTCTGAAGTCAAGATCTCTGGAGGTGAGGATAGAATAATAAATAGAGAGGTTTAGCATGACGTTTACGGCAAACGGCAAACGGCAAAAATGGAACTTTTGCCGTCTCTCTTTAGTTGTGTGTACAGTAGAGTGAGATTATTTGTATTTTGAATGAATAGTAGGAGACGTTATTCCATTTTTGTGTGCTTTATTTAGGGACAAAAGAAAAGAACTCAAAATTAGAAGCTATCTTTGCCGTTTGCCGTCTGCCGATAACGTCATGCTAAACCTCTCTAATATTTTTAGTGAAAACTTGAAATGATGTACCTAGATGTAGCGGATTCGATCTGGTAACTTTGACTTCCAAAGATGCCTTTCTCTTATACAATAGTAAATTTTTGTCAACTTTTATAGTCTGAGTGACTTCTTGCACTTAATTTCTTTAAGTACAATACCAGCATTATTTTGCTCTGCATTAATTTATTTATACCTCTTCCTCTCCTATGTTAAGTTAATTTTTTTATCCTAATAAGTAATTATTATTGTCATTTAAACAAGGGCATCCAATCAGCTAGCTATATTTTTGCCCTTTTCCATTTCTCTTCTTCTACTTATTTACATTTTCTTCATCTTTTTAATTTTCGGGCACAGACAAGTTCAGGATTGAAAGTTGTTGAGATGCTGTTCCTTATTAAAAGTGTCCTAATTAATAAAAGTTGACGAAAATAAACCTAATTTTGTCAATTATGAAGTGGTATGGAAGTCCCAAATAACTCATTCAAACATGAAGTACTTATTAAAACATACTTGGTTTCAATCTTGCAAAAGTAGTGGGTGTTTGTGTATGTGGGAAGGGGGGGGGGGGTATTGCAATATCCATCCTCACTTACCTTGTATTTTGTTTTTCGCATAATAATTATATCCCATTTCTTGAATCATTCCTCTTAGGCAACAATGGATAGACTATCCAAAATGAAAGTGACATGCTCCAGTGTGAGAGTACGTTCAAAGCTTGATGTGCTTGGAGAAAAACATGACCAAGAAATATTAGATCTGCAGCAAAAGATGTCCAAGGATGAGCAAGTTGTTGTTGATAAAGAGGAAGCAGTTACCGTGCTCACCGAGAGCTGTAGCACAGTTGGCCACTGCTGTTCTAACAACTGTACCCAGGACATTGAAAATGCACGTAAACAGCTTAAAGAGGCAAAGTCAAGTTTACATCCAGGCTTTGCTATTGCATTTGATAACATTGATGGAAAAATAGAGCGCAAGCACATGACCAAGGAGAATCAGAATTTGGATTTTCATTGGGTCAACCACAAAATCATCATGAACAGGGTTTCTGGCAACAAGCTCGATACTTCACCCAGAGAGATAAGTGGTGTGCCAAACATCAATTTCCTTCCAACTGTTCAGGACCAGAAGAAACAACGGCACAATTATATTGTGCTTGTGTCTAGAATGCTTGTGGAACACTTAGAAAGCTTCTCTTTCCTAAAAGAAGTGTGCATCAGGCATATTCCGCACAAGTATTCCAAGGAAATGGCCCAAAAATCTGTCTGTGTAAGTGGCCAATACGGTTCACTCAAATGCATGCAGGTCATACCTTAATTGGTTTAGAAACACTAGGATAAAGCTACTGGTGTTTCCTGGGCTTACTGTTTTGAGTTCCACTAGCAGTAAGGGGTACAAAAAACAGATGCAATGAACAACCATAATTTAGTTATGAGACAGGAGTTTGTGTAAATAAGGTTTTTTCAATGTTGCTAAAAATAATTGTTCATTACCTGTATTTTCAGTTACCAATGGGTGTGCTGTTCAAGAATGAAAACATCACAGAAGATATCATAGACATTCTATGGAGTTTTCAGTTATACCTGCCATATTCCAGTTGGAATGGAGAGAAGAAGTTTGTTAGCCAGCTGTGTGTTGGAGATCAGTTGTCCATCGAGAGGGCAGTGAATGCCATCCATTCAGTTTCCAATGGATACACAGCAGAAGACCGTTTGGAAGGCTTCAATCTCCAGCTTGGTGACTGGCACACAGGAGTTAAGATCCTTGAGGTAAAGTTATTCAACATGCCTTTTTTTAGAATTGCAACACTTAAAAAGCACTTCAAAAACTCATTAATAATTCATAAAGGAAATACAAAAGAAATTAATGTTTAATGAGTGTCCATATCTGACAAAGACACGGCTAAACTTTACGTCCAATTTTCTAGGCCAAAATGATCACAAATCTAAATATTAGTGCAATAATGAGTTGATCTACCTCAGAAGATTTTGAAGCCGTTCATTGCAGTCAGTGATAAAACACTGCTGCTCATTTATTAGACATTACATAATCCACATGCATGACTATTTCATATAGGACCATTTGGAAACTCATCAAAAGTTTTTATTTCATTTGATTGGTCTAAACATGTCACCTGGTGAAGACAAATCTATTTAATTTTAAACTCCACAGCCTTCATTCAGCTAAAACATTTGTCTACAGACATTATGTAATCTCTGAGAGATTTTGATCGTCGAAGCCAAGAAAGTATTACTAAACATCATCTTGATTTGGAAAAACCTAATTTGCATTTACTTTCTACACACTAATTTACATATGCGATTTATAAAACCGGTTTCGTCTAAGACCTCGTCAGTTTTTTTTTTTTTTTTTTTTTGTTTAGCGATCAACTGACGAGGTCTTAGACGAAACCGGTTTTATAAATCGCATATGTAAATTAGTGTGTAGAAAGTAAATGCAAATTAGGTTTTTCCAAATCAAGATGACATTATGTAATCATCATAGACAAATATCCATGCATATTTTTGCACTAAATGGAGGCATTTTATTAAATATTATTTTTTTATTGCTCAAAACCAATTTCTATTTTCTGTATACAGCTGTTGTATAAACGTTTCTACTCTGGAAGTTCTTCAGATGACCACTGCACCATGTTCTCTGACCGGAATTTGATTAATCGTCGCAATGTGCGAGAAGATCCTCACGCAGCCTACAGGGCAGACAGAGATTTTATGATCTTGCTGGTGACATCGCGTGTTATTGCTGCTGCCTTTCAGGTGCTTGGCTTAGATAGCAAACAAGGCATGCCCACCCATTTGCCAATTCCTGAAGATCTCATCAACCAGAGCAAGTTTCAGAAACTTCAGTTTTTACACAACGCAGCTGCAAAGATTGTTGACGAGCTGGTAATTGATGAGAAGATGATGGATGGTTCAATACAAGCCATGGTGTCAGAACACGAGAGGCAAGAAGTGTTACAGCAACTGGAGCTCAATCCAGATGGGCGCTTCCCTTGCCGATTTCCAGGCTGTACAGCATCCTTCAAGTACAATGGCAAGAGTCGTAGAAGACATGAACTGGGACATGATCCACCAGTGGATATTCCAGATGATTTTCCTTCAACAACTGAAAAATCAACACCTTCAACATCTAAAGAAACTGATGACATGTTCAACTACAACTCAGCACTTCTCTCAGAAGGGTTATTTTTTATGAACTTCTTAGATGCAGTGTCTGAGGGTGATGGTGAAAGGCTTATTAGGCAGTATAAGTACCTCATGCTACTCTGCAAGGCAGATGGCTCACATAGCACCAAGTATGCTCTGGAGAGCTTGTACCAGTTGCTCCTTGTCCATGGGTTGAGTGAGAAAGAGGCAGAAAAACTTGTGTGGAACAGAGGTGTGAACAATCGTGGTGGCCCTGGTAGGAACATCCCTCATGATCTTGAAGTTGAACACAGCAACAACTACAACAAACAAGGAATTGGCAACTTGGGCGTAAATGTGAATGAAAAAGCTGTTACTCGAATCTCGAAGGCAGAGCAACCCGTAAGAGAGATCACCGGCAAAGTCGAGAGAAGTCTTCATCAATTTGTACGTTCTGGGAAACATGTTCAGCAATTCCCAACTGGAGACTTCGATGAACTTTTAAAGGAACTGGTACAGAACAATGTTTTTAAGTATCAAGAGGGTCGCAAATTGAAGCATTTCACAGGATTTCAGAGGGATGTGTTAGAAAATCTTGACATGTCTAACGTGTTTGTGTGGATCAATGAGCACAAGAAAAAGCTCTCGTCTGGTAATAAAGCCAGATAGTATAACACTACTGTGCTTCTGCAGCCTTTTTGATATTCTTTTGTGTCCATGCATATTGCTGTCCAAGCCTTGTTGGCATGTGCACAAAACAAAAAGTGTTTGAGCCTAGAGCAAGACTTGGAGGGCAATTTACATGTTCACAAAAGAATAACAAGTAGGCTGCTGTTGCAGTCCAATTAGTATGTTCTGGTTAAGGTGCTAATTTATTTGTATTAAGAGGTGACTGAGTGAGGTCAAGTTTCCTTGACTGCATTGTTACATTGTTGTATTGGTATGAAACATGGATACCACCCTTTATGTTTTTATAACAATGTAAGGAAAATTGTTTTCTTTTTGGAACATGTAAATACAAATTCATAATTGATTAGAACCGAGAGGGGACAAAATAATGATCTACAAATCTAGCTAATAATGTGAATAAACTATCAATTTCCTAATCATTGATCTAATGACAAAGTTGAAGACAGTGGTCACTTCAACTAGAAATTGCCCCGTGGCAATTTTTAAGAGGTGTCTATCCTTGACTTATAAGTGTTAAATGAGGGACTATAAGATTGAGCCAGAGAAGTTGTTTCTTTGCAGGCCTTTAGCCAGGTGGGAGTCCAGGAGTCCTCCACTTTTCAGAGAAAATTAATATGAAATTAACTGTAAACAGAGGTTTTATTTCTTTAGCAAATTTGTAAATCTACATCGAATTAATATTAAAGATTATTTTAATCACCAAGACAAGAAGAAAAATTTAACCAATATAGAAGAATGTTTTGCTTGAATGTATATCTTTGAAGAATAAGACCAACCTACATACATGTACACATTAAATTCTCAATAAACTTTTAAAGTGGCATTCTTAAACTGTTGAATGTCACAGTTAGGTTTGTAAATATTGAAATAAATGTTGAGTATTTCCTACAAAGTTTAAGAGCATTTGAATGTCTTAAAACCAGAACCAAAGTTATTACTCCGACTAATCACAAGGGACACTTATTCAGTAAGCCAGCATGTGAAGTCATCCCATCACACTGTCACCCCCATATATGTATCTGAAAAAATATTCAGTGATACACATACAGTAGTTCTACACTACAAAGTGAAAACCATGTATATTTCCCTTATTTAAATGTGAGCAATGAGTGGTTACCTTTGGGGATACTTTGAATTTGGGGGTGTCATAACTTGGGATGACCTCAAATGCTAAACATCCCTTTGGTCACATGAAAGGACATACAGTCCTTTCTGTATGCTGGCTAAAATTTAATTTAAAGAAGAGTCACTCAAGGCAGAACAGAATCAAAGCTTAAATTCATCACTGCATTTAAGGCAGCAAATGGTACCTCACTTGCCCCATTGTCCATTGATGCATTGTTTGAGTCATCCATTTGAGAGAAGCTAAGATTCTCAATTGCCAAATTTGCCAATTCGTCGTCTAGGGCAATATCACTCCAATCATCTGGCAAAAGTTCCTCCTCATCAGATGACAAGTCATTGTCTTCGATGCAATTATGGGTGTCATCACCCATGTCCATGAAAATGCTTCGCAAAATTCCATAAATCTTAACTGCGTGTTTCAAATCCCATATTTCAACCAGGTTGCAAATGTCACTGATTGAAAACAATTCTTGGCAGTGGTCCAGAACTTGGGTAATTTGAACAGCAGAAAATCCCAGAAGAAACTTGGGATGAGTGAAGGATTTTAATTTGCCACTTGCATCTCTTTTGAGCAGGCTGGTAATCAAACTTTTGTGATAGATGTTTAGTTCATTTGTAAGCGTCTTTCTCTGATCATCTGTCACATCACGTATCCTGGAAGGCTTATTAACATCGGGCTTAAAGTCAACAGGATAACTAAGAACCTTGCAGTTCTCAAGACCACACTTGCAAACAACAGAGCAGTTGTCGCAGCACAAGTGATGTGGGTTGTGTTGGTCCAAATGTTCTTTATCAAAATGCTGCATGAGAAATTTCCGTCTACACCCCTTGTGTTTGACATAGTCTTTCATCTCTTTTTCAACATGGGTTAATTGCATCCCCTGATAGAGGAGGTAGGCAGTGCTTTGCTTTCCATCTCGCCCAGCCCTTCCACTCTCTTGTATGTAACATTCAACATTCTTGGCTGGTCCAAAATGGATGGTCCTGTAGACCTCCTTGCAATCCACTCCCATGCCAAAAGCTATTGTAGCTACCAAAATTCGCACACATCCTTGTTGTTTTTGGAAGGACTGTAAGATGTTCTCTTTGTTGGATGCAGGGGTACAAGAATGAAGCATTTCAATGACCACCTTCTTAGGCTGCTCACTATTCTCAGAGTTAACGATAACATGTTCTCCAAGAATTGACTTTATTGTTGAATATATTACTGCGCACTGCTTTATAGTTTGACAGTAAATGATTGTTCTTGTAGCTTCTGTGCTATGTTCAATCACCTCATTGGCTATCCAGTAGAAATACTGTGCAAGGTCAGCATTTTTGTTCAGGTATGTAACAACATAACTAATGTTGTCTTTGTTTGGGCTCTCCATGATAACATGGGGATCTCTCATGGCAAGCACCTCAAAAATTGTTTCTTTTGTGTCGACAGTAGCTGTCGCTGTGAGGGCAATAAATGGTATTGAAGGAAGCAATGACCTGAACTCATTTAGTCGGGCAAACCACACTCTGAAAGCTGCATGCTTATTGGACTTTGACTTACCCCTAAGAAAAAACAAAATATTTCATATTTATAAATGGTGTTAAGATAATGAACTGCTGCACTAGCGCACCATTATATGCTGCACTTCTGATTTTAAAATAATTCCTTTAGATTTTCAAAGCAGTTTATATTTTCATTGTTTAGATTTTGAAAACAAATACAAGACAGAAAATTAAAATTCCAAAGTGGTTTAAAAAATTAGAAACCAAAGTTTATGAGCCACAACACAATACAGATATGTAGGCAATTGAGAGAGGTTTACAACTAAAAGGATAACACTGAGCTGTGGTATAAAAAGTTTGCTACACGTAGGGCTCCAGTTATTTGCTCAACAAAGAGAAACTGATAAGGTTGTTTATTTCGTATGTGAAGGATATTTCAGCACTAATTGCTAAGGATGGGGGACGAAAGATTCAAGTAAAAGTCAATAAGCTTCAAATCTTACCAATGCGAAATTATGTGGGCTTCATCAACAGCCAGAGCTCGTACGAACTTCTTGTAGCAGTCGCTCGTGACCATTTTTCGCCACCTTTCATCGCCCAGCCACGATTCAGGCGATCCATAAACAATGGAATACTGGCCACTTTCAACAGCTTTTCTCTGCGATTCTGTGCTTATATCGCTCAGACAAATAGAACTTATTCCGAGGGAGTTTAGCCGGCTTACTTGATCTTTCATAAGGCTAACTAATGGTGAAACGACGATCACAATATTCTTCTCACGTGGAGATTGCAGCGTTGAGAGCACTTCTGGCAATCCCTGGAAAATCATCGACTTTCCAAATCCGGTCGGCAAATTCACAAAGACATCCTTTTTGTGCTCAACGATGCATTTTATTGCTTCCTCCTGCTGCTTATTGAGGTTCGGGATTCCAAATCTCCCACAGACTTTCGTAAACGCTGAATCCAAACATCTTTCCACATCTTCCGCCATTTTGTTTCACACGCGTATTCGTGTGCCTCGCGCAATCCACGCGAGTTTAGTTCTTGACTTTTATGAACCAGATTGTGATTGGTCCCCAGAAAATGACGTCATGGAAATCGCTCGTGGGCTCGTTTTCGCAGACGTTATTTTTCGGCGGAGACAAGCGACGGCCGGAAATACGTCTGCGTTCGCAGGCTAACCATCCTCACGCTCCACTTTAAAAAAGTATAGATTGAAACTAAAACTACGACGCAAAATGCGTCAACAGCTAGGTCAAGCCATTCAAACTCTGTTACCTATAAAAAGAAGAAGAATGCCACGTGGATAATCATTTTCATGATGCCAAAAGTCAAAAGAAGATGACAACGACAACGTGGAGGTATTGCACCGCTAGCCGCCTTGGTGCCGGGTTTAATGGCTGTGGGAAAAGCGGCCGGTTTAGGGGCAGCCGGTGCGGCTGGGGGTTTTGGAGCCAAGAAAGTCTTGAAGAGTTTGTGGAAAAAGAAACAGTATAAAAAGAGAGCCACTCGACGTAAAAAGTAAAACGCTCACACACCATGCGAGGAGGAAGTTTGACACGGTTCCGCACCGATGAAGCCGATCAGGAAGGGGCTGGCCTTTTTAAAGATATGTTGAAAGGGGGTATAAAAGGCGTGACGAGTACACGTAATCCCTTAAAACTACCTGGCAATGCGATTGGTGGACTTAAAACAGGTCTGACACGAGGCATCAAACGAAAAGCGGAGACGGCTTTGAAAAAAGAAATCAGCAAGAAAGCCAAACAAGTGTTGAAAAACAAAAACGTGAAACAGGCTGTCCAGATTGCCAATCAATTGTTTCCCAAACAAGTCAAAAGAGCCCGAGATATTTTTGGTGTGTAAGTATGGAACCCATACGTTCAAGACCCCAAACCATGAAAGGGGATAAAGGCTTGTTTCAAAGCATTCGTTGGATCAAACCTCAAGTAGGTGGATGGATTTCGGCTGAATTACCTAAACCCCAAGGGTATGATTTAGGTCATTTAATGAGAGCACAGTATAAAAGGAGTACCGGTCCACTCAGAAAGTAAATCACCATGGTGGAGGGAACAGTCATCAACTCGGCGCTGAACCTTTTCAAGGTTCCGCCAACAGATCGGAGTATTGAATCTTATCGCATGGTCACCATTCAACCCACCACCACGGGGATTAATCCTATGGAATTTGTAGTGCCAGGATTGGACAGTTATGTGGATCTCAATCGTAGTTATTTCACGATGGAATTGGGGTTAAAAAAGAGTGATGGGAATAATTTGGTGGCTAATGAAACGTTGTTTCCTGTCAACAACCTGGCCCATTCGATTATTAAACAAATTGATTTACATTTGAATGGGACATTGATCAGCCCTCAATCGGACACGTATCACTACAAAGTTTACTTTGAAAGACTTTTGAACTATGACCGCGAAGATGGAGAAACCGTGCTGAAGCCTGCAGGGTGGTTTAACCAAATTGATGCCCCGGCGGTGTGGACAGCCAACAAATTGGATCATACGACACCCCATACTGACTACAAAGGTTTGTCAACCAACCAGCAAGGTATGGTACTGGCCATGGTAGCTGAAACAGCGGAATATGCTGCAGGCAAAAGACGTCACTTGGTGTTCAAACCTCACCTGGAAGTATTTCACACTGGTAAAGTGTTGGTGCCAGGGATAGAAATCAAAATAAAATTTCACTTCAATCCCCCTAACCTGTTCATGAATGGTGTGGGCAAAGCAGCCAGACTTCACGAAGATGATATCAAGATTCGCTTACATCTGTGTCAGTTGAGATTGAATGAAGCTCTCTACATGGACCTAGCTCACCAAAGACACAATCAGGGGGCCATCGCTGTCTACCCGACTGTGCGTAGCGAAATTCGTACCTTCAGTATGGATAGTACCCTGACCCGCTTCGAGATTCGTGACCTGTTTCAAAACCGAGTACCCGACAGGATGATTGTAGGTCTAGTTGACAGCCGAGCTTTCAATGGAGATTACACCCGAGACCCCTTCTGTTTCCAGAAGTTTGGTTTGACATCCATCAAGCAGATTGTCAAGGGAGAAGAGTACCCCTATGAAACTTTGGAACTGGTAGGTAATGATTCTACCAAAGATTTGCTGGGCTACTTTCGGTTTCTTCAAGCCAGTGGAGCCTGGTGCAAGCTGAAAGGCAACATGCTGCGAAAAGATGATTGGGGGCAAAGCAAAGGTTGTACTTTGTTCATGTATGACAATGTAGCCAATGGTTGTGCCGACAGTAAAAACCTGAACCCTAAACAATCTGGAGACTTGCAACTCAAGTTAGATTTCAGAGCTGCCCCCGGCAACAATATAACTGTGATCGTCTTTGGAGAATTTGAGAATCTCATGGAAGTGGACGGGAACGGAGCTGTGCTGTACGACATTTACCAACACTAAAGATGGAGCACGTGGCCCTCAATGATCGTCAATTATCTTATTTAGCCTTTGAAGACCCCATACTGAAAAAATATTATGTGGGGACGTTTCCTTGCGACAAGTTACCTAAACACCCTGATACATCCAGACCCCGTGGCTATATTGTCAACACGGACCCCCATGACAAACCAGGACAACACTGGATTGCTCTATGGACTCAAAATAATGTCTGTGAAGTCATGGATAGTTATGCGTTACCTCTGGATTACTACCGTCAAGCCCAACCTTTGAGAGATTGGTTAACCCAATGGAAATATGTCGTCACCAATGGAACGTCCTTGCAGGGATTACACAGTCAAGCGTGTGGACATTATGCTTTGATGTATTTGAAAACCAGAGCCCATGGATTTACTTTGCAAGATTTTGTAAAGAACTTTTCTGATTATAATCGCGTGAAAAATGATCACCATGTAGGTGAATTGCTTAAACAAACCATTGTGAATGATCAAATTTGGTCATGTGATGGAAAACAAAGTTGTACTGCTAGAGCATAAATAAAACGTGTAAACGAATTTGTGTCATTATGAGTATGCCGTCGTTTCAGTTTCATACCCCTTCTTCCATTTTAGTGGTGGGACCTTCGGGTTGTGGAAAAACCGTCTTCACCCAAAAATTATTGGTGGATAATCAAGATTTGTTTGAAACCAAACCCACTCAAATTCATTATTGTTATGGTGCGTGGCAAGATCGCTTCGAACCCATGCAAAAGAAGGGGATTGTTTTTCATGAAGGTATCCCTGAATATCAAGATTTAGTGACATGGTTTCCTCAAGGTGGTGGGATTTTAGTGTTGGACGATTTAATGGATGAAGGATCGGGTGACAAACGTGTGCTGGATCTGTTTACCAAACACTCTCATCATCAAAATGTGACCGTGTTGTACTTATGTCAAGACATGTTTCCCGTGGGTAAATATGCCAAAAGTATTTCACGCAATGCTCACTACATTGTGGCCTTCAAAAACCCTAGGGATCAATTGGGGGTACGTAATGTGTTACTACAATCCTTTCCGAGCGAATGGAAAGATTGTTTGCACGCCTTTCAACATGTGACTGCTCGCCCGTTTGGTTACATGCTCATGGATTTACACCCCGCCTCGTCCGACCAACGCCGTTTGTATGCTCATGTTTTAAAAGACGAGGGATGGACACGAGCTTACATTAAGCGTTCAAACGATGGCCAGTAAACTACCTTTCATGTACTGGATGTCTGATTCAGGTAAACCAAGAAAAATTCGGAGATTACAAGGGTTATTACCCCCTTTATTTTGGGTCTGTTTTGAAAAAGTGGCTGGCGATCATGTATCTTCCATGCTGTTGAGTGACATGGATTATCCGATGATACAAAACGTATATAATTTAATCAGACAAAGGCGCATGCCTCAGATAGAACGTGTGGTGGATCAGTACGGTGAAACTTATTTTCGTGAACTCATTTGGACTTTGGAAGATCGAGCATGGACCATGATGATGGATCCCGACGTGTTACGCCGCCTATTCAACTGGTGAAAATGGGCGTGTATAAGTTGTATCATCGACAATGGTGGTGTTATCGACATCAATTACAATATTACAAATGGTGGAACGCTTGTTTCAATGGTCTGGCCCTGTTGTTAGTGTCGACAGGTATGATTGTAGGTCCCATTTTGAAAAATAGTATCTTGGTGGCCTGTTTAGCAGCCGCCGGCACCTTTGTCAAAGGTTGGAGTGATTTCAAACATTATCGCTTTAAAGCAGTGTTGTGTCATTTTGCTTATACCACGTATGCCAAAGCTTTGATGGAAATAAGGACCCTCACCTGTGCGGAGGATTTTCAAAAGAAAATGGCGACCGTCGATGAGATTGTGGTTGATTTAACACCCCCGTTACCTCCCACTTGTATTCAAAAATATCAACAACTCCATCAAACTGTGGTCGACGGACCGTATAAAAACGAGACCCTTACCAACCCCACCCTGACACTATGGCAGTCAAACGAAAAAGAAAACCCCCCAAACGACTACGACGACTAAGACAAACGGGCAAAGGAGCTATTTCGACGGCTTTAAAGGTGGCACAAGCGGCGGTGAAAAAATTGATTCCTTCTACCAAACATGTCTTTAAACGATTTTGGAGTGGTGACATTATAAAAAATGGTTTGGTAGGTCCTACGGGCATCATCAGGAAAAAATTTTGGACGCATCCGAGAAAAGGAACCATCATGAGATTAGTGAAAAATGCTAAAACAGGAAAATATGAAAATGTGTATGAAGAAGTATAAAACGTCATTGTTTAACATGAAAGCCAAACGTAAACATCGACGAAAAAAGCAACGCGGTGGTGCCTTGTACCGACGCAAACCTCGTGTGGTGGATAAAATTGCTGAAGGGGCTAGTATGTTTTTATCAGGACCCGCTCCTACGTTTACAACGCTGTTGGGAAAATTGGCCAGTCAGGGTTTAAAAGGCATTACAGACAATGTGAAGCATTACAAACGTCGTCGTGGACGAAGATGAGTAGGTTAAAACGTCAGCTCCCCTTTTTACAATCCGTGTTGAAAGAAGCCAATCGAAAGAAACGTCAAGAGTTATTGCATCATGCGAATGCAGATCAAGTTAACGCGATCAGTGAAGTGGTCTTGAATTTGTTGAAAAACAATATTCCCATGACACCTGACCTCATGGCTAAACTCCGCCCCCACAAAAAAGCTTTAAGAACCCTGGGACAACGCAGTCAGTCCCTCAAAAAACGTCGGGAGCTGTTAATGCAACAACGTGGAAGTGGTTTGTTCAAAGGGTTGAACGATGTCGTCTGTCGATGTCTACGATGATTTGGATCAAATAGTGGCCGAACACGACTTGGCTTATCTTCATGCTAAAAGTGTGACAGATTATTGGAAAGCGGATGCTAAATTGATCTGGAGACTTGATCAAATTGAACGCCCCAAAAGCAAAACAGAACAATTAGTTTATTGGTTGATGAATGCCAAGAGACAGAACCTGGAAAATTTCTAAACCGGTCGCATGATGGAGAGGATTAGATGGCTTTAAATACGAGACAACGTCACCATGACGCTCAGTTGCCGTCATGGAAGAAGTGCTCATGATACCCAAAGGTGAATTGCAACAATTGATACAACATTATAAGGGCAAACTCACTGAGAATGCACAATTGAGCAAAGCGGCCACCTTAGCGGCCAAAAAACATGTGCTGTTGGATTCCAAGTTACCACCACCTATCGTCAATGCGGAGGTGAAACCCCTTAGTCGTGAATTGAGTAAACTGACCAAACGGATTCGACAATTTCCTGGAGGTGTAGGGGTCGGTGGGTCAGAAGAAGAAGACGAGAGTTTAGTCACAGGACCCGTGGATCAGTGGGTGAAAAAAATGATAAAAGGCAGCCCCGCCACCCCGAAAGCTATCATACCCTCGGACAAAGTCAAAGAGTCGAAACCCAAAGCCAAACGATTTTTACCGGTACGCCCTGACTCCAAGCCTAAATCAGTGCAAAAAACCAAACCCGTGAAGAAAAGGAAAACAGAAGTTGAAAAGTTGAAACCATTACCCGGTTGGACAGATTGGGCCCAAGGGAAAAAGTTGAGACGTCGATTGGATTACGATAGTGACTAATGCCAGCCAAGCGTAAAACACAGACCGGGCGTAAAACGAAGCAGAAACGCCATCAAAAAACCCGTGCGGGTGTGGGTACACAACGTGGAGCTTCTATGCGTTACAAGAAAGGGGGCGCTTTGGATATTCAAAAAGCCCTAGCCAAAACAGGTCTGGAATTTCATTGGCCTGGCTATCAGTGCATGGGGTCCGGAACCCATTTAGAGAAACGCTTAAAACGTGGAGATCCTGGTATCAATCGTCTAGACAAGATTGCCAAACAGCATGACATTGATTATGCCAAAGCCATAAATTTGCAAGATAAATGGAAAGCGGATACCAAAATGATCAAAGCTATTGATGGTTTACCCGGCAAGAAAACCAAGACGGAACGGGTTGTCAAACGCATCATGCAAGCGAAGAAAAAACTAAAATTGTAATGGGGTTGATTTTATTAATAAAATAATTTACATGGCAAGTTGTTGTGTTATCCATGAGTGAAATAAATAGGTTTCTCCCCTGGGGCAATGGCCAATGTTTTTGTGGTGAAAACCACAGTTTAATTCACGTTCGCCTAATTGGTCTGCCCGAGGGCAACCAAACCATTCTAAATTGATGGCGGGAATCTTCATTTTTCTCAAAAGCGTACTTTCCAAATTTCCTCCCTTATAAGCTACAAAGGGACGATCCAAAGTGCGCGAAATAAGATAGAGACAACGAACCACCTGGGGTACAATCTTGGCAGGAACCGCTAATTCTGCCGGTTGCGCATCAAAAGGCAGAGCGTGGACACGTTGATAAACATAATTCACGGTGCGTTTGTCCTGGGCGCTTAAATGGGAATATTTGTGTTGAGACTCAAAAAGGAGGCTGCTGGCGTAGCCATCGCTGGTGCACCACCCCATTTCACGTACTACAAAGCCAGACTTGATGCGATAACCGTCGAGGTCGAGCACCAGGCAGACATGTTTGAGAAAATCATTCTAGGAAAAAGAGAAAACATAATTAACTCCCCAGAGACCACACACAACCTGTCCATGCAAATATATATATATATTTTTTTATTTTACATAACACGCCAAGTTCGATTACATACAGTCATACGTTTCCAAATAATTTTACACTGTTTGGCTTTTCTCAGTTCTTGCAAGCAATAATGCGATTCACAATGATCCATTTCCCACAACAAATCAATTTCGGCATGAACCTACAGAAAATCACAAATCACCTATTTACAAAGATTTCAATAAACCTCGAATTACATCAATATTGGGCCAACACTAAAATTCTCGCAAAAGTCCGCAGTTTCGCAGTTATGATTGCACCAACATTGTCGGAAAGGTCGAATTTCCCTAACATCATGCATCACCTAACCAAAATAATCCAGAAAACATCGTAACGGTAAATAGCGTACAACACCAAAATGCCAGTGATTTGAATGACGAAAACGTCCCACTCTTTCTATGTCATAATTTACCTATCAATTTAAAAACGATTTAAAAAATCCAATTAGTACTCCATAAACACCCTAGGGATATATTCACAGCTGGTAATGTTCTTCCAGCTGTTTTCATGCAACGCAACGTAACCTTGCATGCGCAACGTTTTCTTCATGCCTATCACATGCATCTTGGTTCTTCGGAGGTAAAAATTGATTTCTTTCAACCAATGTTTGGGACCGCAGTCGCAGATGGTCCAAATTTGGTGCAAGTACTGGCAAACCTTTGTTTAAAAGAAAGATATTGTTTTAGCGAACCATGTACATTCTATTCATGATGAACCTGTCAGTTGTAAATAGAGTTTGAGACCTCGCATACGAATGAAATCTACTCGTGATACAATAAATCGACGTCGAATAACCACGGCATGTTCTAGATTACTAAAACCCCAAACGCTCTTGATTTCGTGCAGGACCTAAGATAAAGGGTAAAGGAAACATTACATATCATCTTCATCCCACACCGAGTTAAAGATACCATGCGGGTTGCTCCAAACCCATGACAATTGTTCAATCACCTAAGAATGAAACGAAAGGTTTTTTACGATCGACTCGCCCTGAGCGTACGTTAAACATGTCTACATACCTTTTGCAATTGCTGACGGTGCACGTCCCGCGCAGCCATCAACTGAATTTTTTCTTGCAACTCTAAGGGTAGTTTGTCCCAATAGCTTTCTTGGGTTCTTGTACCGGGTTCATGGACGCAGTCGGTCTTGCCTTTCTTGGACGATGTTGCCATCCTTCACAGCAGTAGTTCAAACCCTCGATATACCAAGCAGAAGTGAATTGAGGGTAGATGACGGGCCAATCTTCACGTTCCAATTGTACAGCAAACGTTTCCAAGCGTTGATCATGCAAGAAAGACAACTCCTTTCGCAAACGTCGTACTTGATGCCAAGACATTTGAATCAAGCGCGCAATTTTCAATTTTTTATACTGGCGCGCCTGTTTGGTATCTCAAACATGATTGGTTGGCCTAAGATGGCATGTTCACCCCTTACACAAAAGGATTTGATATAGGCTACTTTCATTGGTTCAAGGTTTTACAAAAGGTCACCTTGAGTGAACTTGGACATGTTCAAACATGTGGGTCGTTGACTCCTGATTGGTGCATTTCGATCCTTAAGAGAGGTATAAAATCGGAGGGTGAAGCGCTATTCACTCGTTCGTTGTAACAAGGCTTTGAGTCATCATGTGGAGTGATTCTGATATTTACTTTCAAAATTTAGAAGAGGATGAAGCTTGTGTGCGAGCTTTGGAGTGTTTGGAAGTGTTTGGTACCCAACCCTCATCACAACCTGGTTTGGATCACGTGTTGGGTTCCCTGTGCGCGCAAGATCAAGGGTTTGGTTTACCTGTGGACGATCCTGTGGATTGGAGTGATGATGAAGATTGTGAACGTGCCATCAATCAACTGGATTTTCAACAACGTTTGGTGAGTCAAACAGGGGGTAATTTGGAAGGACCGGGGCGTTTAGATTTTGAGTTACAACCCTATGTGGACCAGGAATCTGCCAAAATGGGAGTACGGGAACGTCATTTCTCTAGCCGTTTGCGCCAAACTGGAAATTTCATTCCCCAACAAAATGTCACGCATGAATTAGAACAGGGCTTGCGTCGAGCCATGAACAATGTATTGGATGACGACATGTCCGAGCAAGACCGCCTGTATTTTACCATTGGGTCGGATCGATTAACCTCCAATTTTCAAGGTTGGGGTGTGACTGTTCGAGAATGGCGTCAAGGCAGTGATCGTGTGGATGCCTTTTTTCAACGCATGGCCAATAGTTTGAACTCAAACGAAAACTTTGAACTGGAAGATTCATTCCAGGTCAGCATTACGCATGTGCGCCAACCACCCCGTGGAGCTGGGAAAAAAAGAAAACTAAAACCAGGTCATCAAGCTTCAACGCTTTTCAAGAAAAGAAAAAACACGGTCATCCCCATTCAAAACACGGACGATTTATGCTGTGCCAGAGCCATCGTCACGGCTAGGGCCAAAGTCGAGGGTGTCCATGATTGGCAATCCATACGTCGAGGACATTGGCGCCAACAAGAGTTAGCCTTCGAATTGCACACCCAAGCCCAGGTACCCCAGGGTGACTGTGGTTATGCTGAATTAACCAAGTTTCAGGAGCATCTCAAAGAAGAGTATCGCCTCATTGTCGTGTACGCCGATCAAGGCTTTCATTGCAAAGCGTTTGCAGCACCTGGCAAACCTGAACTTATCCTACTCCATGAACAAAACCATTATGACGTCGTCACCTCGCTCCCGGGATTTTTTGGTACGTCGTACACGTGCGCGCATTGTTTGCAAGGATACAACGATGCAGGACATCACAAATGTAAGAAAAATAGGACATTTTGTAGAGCCTGCCGCCAGCAAAACTGTCTCGATTTCCTGGAAGCCTTGCCTCACGGTCGCAAAGCCAGCTACCGGTGCCATGATTGTTTTAGACAATTTTTCGGCGAACGTTGCTATCAACAACATCTCGTCAAAGATCGTCAACAAAGAAACAAGCCTGAATCTTCTGTGTGTAAAACGATTAGGCGCTGTAAAGCATGCTTCAAATTAGAAAGTAAGCCTAAAAACATTCAACGACATCGTTGTGGGTATGCACGCTGCCCCTCGTGCCAGGAGTACCGAGAACTAAGCACACACAAATGTTTTATTCAACCCCCTAAACGCAAATGTGAGGACACGTCAGGGTCTAACAAGCGTGCACGTGGTGAAGATGAAGCCTCTGATGAAGTTTCTGACGAAGAAGAAGTGGAGGTTGACGAAGAGGAGGAGGAGAAAGAAGTGCTTTATGTTTTCTTCGACATTGAAGCCATGCAGTTGCAAGGCTGCCACGAAGCCAATTTATTGGTAGCAGAAACTTCCGAAGACGACGAACCCCAGGTGTTTGAGGGATCTAGCTGCGTCCGAGAATTTCTCGACTGGCTTGAAGAATCAACGGAGGAAGATACACGTTTGGTCACCGTGCTAGCTCATAATTTTCAGGGCTACGACGGTTATTTCGTCGTACACGATTACTACAGACAGAATCAAATCATTCAGCAACTCAGAAATGGCGCCAAGTTGTTAGAAGTCAAACAGGACAATGTACGCTTTATTGATTCTTTGTCTTTTATGGCGATGCCGCTGGCCGCTTTTCCCAAAACATTCGGGATCACTGAACTCAAAAAGGGATATTTCCCCCATTTATTTAATGTGCCCGAACACCAGGACTATGTGGGTGAACTACCTGCCAAAGATTATTACATGCCAGAAAGCATGTCTCCGAAAGGCAGAAAAGAATTTGAAACCTGGCATAAACAACAACGGGAACGTCAAGTGAAATTTAACTTTGCGGTGGAACTCGTCGAGTACTGTAAAAGCGATGTTCGCTTGTTAAAAGAAGGATGTATGACATTCATGAACAAATGGCAAGAAAGCTCCACTTTCAACCCCTTTGAATGCGTGACGATCGCCTCAGCATGTAATCGCGATTTGCGTGAGAATCACTTGATTCCCAAGAGTATTGCGTGAGAACCGGTTCATGGCTGGAAAACGCATAGTAATCAGTCCAATGTGGCCCGCGAATATCTCTACTGGACTGACCATCAATTACGCCAAGCCGCCTTAGCCGAGTTAAGTGATGAAGATTTGGAAGCACATGACCTCATGGCCTTAGCTTACCCAGATCACCCTCATCCCGCGTATCGTCATTATGTTCAACATGTGGACAATGAGGGTGAATTTACGGTGCCGGGCACTCACTACAAAGTGGATGGGTATTGCGCTGAAACCAACACCATCTATGAATTTCATGGATGTTTTTACCATGGTTGTCCCACTTGTTACACCAGCGGAGAAAGGCGCACCGAAAAACACCAGCGACTCAATGATCTCACTTTTTACGACGTGAACGAGCGCACTAAAAAGGATTCCACGTGGTGGAAATGTGGGAGTGTGCTTGGCAGAAAACAAAGGAAGACAACCCTGACATTCAAACGTATGTCAATAAACTGAACTTTATTGAACCTCTCAACCCTCGTGACGCGTTCAGCGGAGGACGTACGAATGCCACCAAACTGTATTACAAAGCCGCAGACAATGAAAGGATCCGTAACATTGATTATACATCTTTGTACCCCTTTGTCAACAAAACGGCTAAATATCCCAAGGCACATCCGGTGTTTATTAACCAACCTGACACCCTCGATATCTCACGCTATTTTGGATTTGTGAAATGCCAGATCGTCGCCCCGTTTGGTTTGTACCACCTGGTCCTACCTTGTCGAGATCAAGCCAAATTGACCTTCCCCTTCTGTCCGACCTGCGTGGCTGAAAATTTAACCAAACCTCTTTTGCAACGGTCGGCGACTTGTCATCACACCCGAGAGCAACGAACCATGACTGGAACATGGTGCACACCTGAAGTGGAAAAAGCGCTCGAATTGGGCTACGAAATCGACAAAATCTATGAGGTGTGGCATTTTCCAGGACTTTCCGGGACTTTTCGCCAGTTATGTGAATAACTGGCTGAAAATAAAGCAAGAGGCTTCAGGGTGGCCCACTGGTGTAGACACCGAAGAACAGAAACGCGCCTACATTGCCGACTACCGAGCTAAAGAGGGCATCGAGTTAGATTATGACAAAATTGAGAAGAACCCTGGTCTACGCTCTGTTGCCAAAATTGCCCTCAACAGTATGTGGGGTAAATTTGGGCAAAACCTCAACAAAACTCAGATCCGTGTTTTCAACGACCCACAGGCCTTTCACGAATTTCTAGACTCTGACGCCATTCAAGTGTCCAATGTTTGCATCCGTACGCCCGAGCTCGTGGAAGTTCACTACAAATATCAAACCCAGGATATTCCCGTCAACCCTCATCTTAATATCTTTGTGGCCGCCTTCACCACTTGCTGGGCCCGGCTTCGTCTTTACGAAGCGTTGGAACTGTTAGGTCATCGCGTTCTCTACTTTGACACGGATTCTGTGGTTTATGTTGAACACCCCGATGATCCTAACGAGCCACAACCCGTCATGGGCAATTATTTGGGGGATTTCACGGACGAATGTGACGACGGTGACTACATTGTGGAGTTTGTGAGCGGCGGACCCAAAAATTATGGCTATCGGACCAAACAAGGCAAGGTCGAGTGCAAAGTCCGAGGATTTAGACTTAACTCTGAGGGCAAAGAACAATTGAATTACCAGATCATGCGTGACAATGTTTTGGCTGAACTCAACAATCCTCTGAACAAACCACGCGAGCTTCAAGTTATTAAATCTTTCCAAATTTTTAGAGATGCTCAAAAGTATGCCCTTGAAACACGTATGGAAGCCAAGTTTTACAAACTGGTTTACGATAAACGCGTGATTGACTCGAACACCGAAGACACATTACCATATGGTTATTATCAAGGACAATAGGGTTTTCTCAGAATTGAGATCACATTTCTAAGAATAAAGGACACGAACGTGATCGCTTTATTTCATTCAGCATCATGGATAGTTCAGTGCGTTTTCTCCAAGTTTCTCAACGTAAAAATCCCAAACGTGGTATCGAAGTCCAAGAATATCAAGTCCCATTGTGTGAACTCTAGCCCAGAAACCCTGATGACCTGGCAATGCATCCATGTTAGATCCACCAAGCGTCCCGAACTTCTAATTTACATATCGTTACTTGACAGACATGCGTGTCACCATTTACCCCAAGTTACCCACGTTTCACCCTGTTTTCCCTCATTTACCCCAAGTTACCCACATTTTACACTGTTTACCCTCATTTACCCCAAGTTAGCCACGTTTCACCCTGTTTACCCTCATTTACCCCAAGTTAGCCACGTTTCACCCTGTTTACCCTCATTTACCCCAAGTTACCCACGTTTCACCCTGTCTACTCTCATTTACCCCTTGTTACCCACGTTTGTCCCTGTTTACCCTCATTTAACCCAAGTTACCCACGTTTCACCCTGTTTACCCTCATTTACCCCAAGTTACCCACGTTTTACCCTGTTTACCCTCGTTTACCCCAAGTTACCCACGTTTCACCCCGTTTACCCTCATTTAACCCAAGTTACCCACGTTTCACCCTGTTTAACTTCGTTTACTCCAAGTTACCCACATTTCACCCTGTTTACCATTGTTTAACCCAAGTTACCCAAGTTTCAACCCGTTTACCCTCATTTACCCCAAGTTACCCACGTTTCACCCTGTTTACCCTCGTTTACCACCAGTTACCCACGTTTCACCCTGTTTACCCTCGTTTACCACCAGTTACCCACGTTTCACCCTGTTTACCCTCGTTTACCACCAGTTACCCACGTTTCACCCTGTTTACCCTCGTTGAACCCAAGTTACCCATGTTTCACCCCGTTTACCCTCATTTAACCCAAGTTACCCACGTTTCACCCCGTTTACCCTCATTTAACCCAAGTTACCCACGTTTCACCCTGTTTACCCTCGTTTACCCCAAGTTACCCACGTTTCACCCTGTTTACCCTCATTAAACCCAAGTTACCCACGTTTTACCCTGTTTTCCTTATTTCACCCAAGTTACCCACGTTTCACCCTGTTTACCCTCGTTTACCACCAGTTACCCACGTTTCACCCTGTTTACACTCGTTGAACCCAAGTTACCCACGTTTCACCCCGTTTACCCTCATTTAACCCAAGTTACCCACGTTTCACTCTGTTTACCCTCGTTTACCCCAAGTTAGCCACGTTTCACCCTGTTTACCCTCGTTTACCCCAAGTTAGCCACGTTTCACCCTGTTTACCCTCGTTTACCCCAAGTATACCCACGTTTCACCCTGTTTACCCTCGTTTACCCCAAGTTACCCACCTTTCACCCTGTTTACCCTCATTTATCCCAAGTTACCCACGTTTGTCCCTGTTTACCCTCATTTAACCCAAGTTACCCACGTTTCACCCTGTTTACCCTCATTTACCCCAAGTTACCCACGTTTCACCCCGTTTACCCTCATTTAACCCAAGTTACCCACGTTTCACCCTGTTTACCCTCGTTTACCCCAGGTTACCCACGTTTCACCCTGTTTACCCTCATTTAACCCATGTTACCCACGATTTACCCTGTTTACCCTGATTTACCCCAAGTTACCCACGTTTCACCCCGTTTACCCTCATTTAACCCAAGTTACCCACGTTTCACCCTGTTTAACCTCGTTTACTCCAAGTTACCCACGCTTCACCCTGTTTACCATTGTTTAACCCAAGTTACCCAAGTTTCAACCCGTTTACCCTCATTTACCCCAAGTTACCCACGTTTCACCCTGTTTACCCTCATTTAACCCAAGTTACCCACGTTTCACCCTGTTTACCCTCGTTTACCCCAAGTTACCCACGTTTCACCCTGTTTACCCTCGTTTACCACCAGTTACCCACGTTTCACCCTGTTTACCCTCGTTGAACCCAAGTTACCCATGTTTCACCCCGTTTACCCTCATTTAACCCAAGTTACCCACGTTTCACCCCGTTTACCCTCATTTGACCCAAGTTACCCACGTTTCACCCTGTTTACCCTCGTTTACCCCAAGTTACCCACGTTTCACCCTGTTTACCCTCATTAAACCCAAGTTACCCACGTTTTACCCTGTTTTTCCTTATTTCACCAAAGTTACCCACGTTTCACCCTGTTTACCCTCGTTTACCACCAGTTACCCACGTTTCACCCTGTTTACCGTCGTTGAACCCAAGTTACCCATGTTTCACCCCGTTTACCCTCATTTAACCCAAGTTACCCACGTTTCACCCCGTTTACCCTCATTTGACCCAAGTTACCCACGTTTCACCCTGTTTACCCTCGTTTACCCCAAGTTACCCACGTTTCACCCTGTTTACCCTCATTAAACCCAAGTTACCCACGTTTTACCCTGTTTTTCCTTATTTCACCCAAGTTACCCACGTTTCACCCTGTTTACCCTCGTTTACCACCAGTTACCCACGTTTCACCCTGTTTACACTCGTTGAACCCAAGTTACCCATGTTTCACCCCGTTTACCCTCATTTAACCCAAGTTACCCACGTTTCACTCTGTTTACCCTCGTTTACCCCAAGTTACCCACGTTTCACCCTGTTTACCCTCGTTTACCCCAAGTTAGCCACGTTTCACCCTGTTTACCCTCGTTTAAACCAAGTATACCCACGTTTCACCCTGTTTACCCTCGTTTACCCCAAGTTACCCACCTTTCACCCTGTATACCCTCATTTATCCCAAGTTACCCACGTTTGTCCCTGTTTACCCTCGTTAACCCAAGTTACCCACGTTTCACCCCGTTTACCCTCATTTAACCCAAGTTACCCACGTTTCACCCTGTTTACCCTCATTTACCCCAAGTTACCCACGTTTCACCCCGTTTACCCTCGTTTACCCCAGGTTACCCACGTTTTACCCTGTTTACCCTGATTTACCCCAAGTTACCCACGTTTGTCCCTGTTTACCCTCGTT
This sequence comes from Siderastrea siderea, assembly GCA_964030785.1. NCBI lineage: Eukaryota > Metazoa > Cnidaria > Anthozoa > Scleractinia > Rhizangiidae > Siderastrea > Siderastrea siderea. The sequence goes on from OZ034979.1 coordinate 32,512,853, forward strand.
AACCCAAGTTACCCACGTTTCACCCCGTTTACCCTCATTTAACCCAAGTTACCCACGTTTCACCCTGTTTACCCTCATTTACCCCAAGTTACCCACGTTTCACCCCGTTTACCCTCATTTAACCCAAGTTACCCACGTGTCACCCTGTTTACCCTCGTTTACCCCAGGTTACCCACGTTTCACCCTGTTTACCCTCATTTAACCCATGTTACCCACGTTTTACCCTGTTTACCCTGATTTACCCCAAGTTACCCACGTTTGTCCCGGTTTACCCTCGTTTAACCCAAGTTACCCACGTTTCACCCCGTTCACCCTCATTTAACCCAAGTTACCCACGTTTCACCCTGTTTACCCTCATTTACCCCAAGTTACCCACGTTTCACCCTTTTTACCCTCGTTTACCCCAAGTTACCCAGGTTTCACCCTGTTTACCCTCGTTTTACCCAAGTTACCCACGTTTTACCCTGTTTTTCCTTATTTCACCCAAGTTACCCACGTTTCACCCTGTTTACCCTCGTTTTCCCCAAGTTACCCACGTTTCACCCTGTTTACCCTTGTTTACCACCAGTTACCCACGTTTCACCCTGTTTACCCTCGTTTACTACCATTTACCCACGTTTCACCCTAACCCTAACCCTAACCCTAACCCTAACCCTAACCCTAACCCTAACCCTAACCCTAACCCTAACCCTAACCCTAACCTAACCCTAACCCTAACCCTAACCCTAACCCTAACCCTAACCCTAACCCTAACCCTAACCCTAACCCTAACCCTAACCCTAACCCTTACCCTAACCCTAACCCTAACCCTAACCCTAACCCTGTTTACCCTCGTTTACCCCAAGTTACCCACGTTTCACCCGGTTTACCCTCATTTACCCCAAGTTGCCCACGTTTCACCCTGTTTACCCTCATTTAACCCAAGTTACCCACGTTTCACCCTGTTTACCCTCATTTAACCCAAGTTACCCACGTTTCACCCCGTTTACCCTCATTTAACCCAAATTACCCACGTTTCACCCTGTTTACCCACATTTACCACAAGTTACCCACGTTTCACCATGTTTACCCTCGTTTACCCCAAGTTACCCACGTTTTACCATGTTTACCCTCGTTTACTCCAAGTTACCCACGTTTCACCCTGTTTACCCTCATTTAACCCAAGTTACCCACGTTTCACCCTGTTTACGCTCATTTAACCCAAGTTACCCACGTTTCACCCCGTTTACCCTCATTTAACCCAAATTACCCACGTTTCACCCTGTTTACCCACATTTACCACAAGTTACCCACGTTTCACCATGTTTACCCTCGTTTACCCCAAGTTACCCACGTTTCACCATGTTTACCCTCGTTTACTCCAAGTTACCCACGTTTCACTTTAAGGTTAAGAAATGTATCTTCTCTCAGAAAAGCATGTTATATTTTTTTTGTTACTGCAAGTTAATGGTTTTATGGTATGTTCCGTCGTTCTTGACGAAACTATACAAAGGTACATAAAGAAGGTCATAGTGTTGTTCGAAAAAGACGTGCAAAGAAGCTGGTTCGATCATGTCATTCAGCCTCCGGTTAGGGAGTGCCCTGAGGAAAGGAATAACGCACAAAGGCAATTTTTATTGCCAAAGCTTTTCATATGGGCACCTGCTGAGCACTTCAAACTTCAACTATGGTGTCCTACACATGGTGCATTGATAACTGGCAAACAATGGATGGATGTCGTTAGTAAAAAGAGCTATCTCAACCCAAGAATGGTCTATGATTTGAGTGGGAACATAATCCTAGTACAACGATATTATCAATGCACCTACCAAGGTTTTGACAGGCAATGCCGTTACCTCTCTGGATCCGAGGTCATAATGGAATGTCTACCAAAATCAATTTCAAACCTCTTTCCTATCAAGAAATATCACAAATCCTGCTGCACTACGGATCTTGTTAATCTGGTAGAGACTTTAGTTCTGGAAGGCAACAACTTTCTAAAAATAAGTGAAATTATCGCAAACTTAAACCTAAGGTAATTTTCAGAAAGAAATAAACGGTTTCAATCTTCGGGTTGTCAAAGTCCTACCAACGAGAAGTGCATCACTTTCTACGAGGACGTGCTTTTTTCATTTCCGTCTGACATTCAACTAATTAGAATATACCTCGATCGCTTTGAGGAGATGAAGTTTTTCTACCGAGAAGAAATGGAAAAAGTCGAAGCAACGTCATTATCCTGCGATCACACCTTTAAAGTGAGCAAAAACATTGGTTGTTATCGTGACACTGATGGGCGTTACGTCAAACAATTTGGCTTTTTGTTGCTTCTACTCAACGAAAATAACGAAATCATGGACTGGAGGCTGACAAAAACTGCAGGCTATTCAGAAGTAAAAAGCCTGTTGCAAAATGTGAAAGAAAGAAAGGGAGTAAACGTTAAATCAATTCATGTAGACAACTGCTGTCAATCAAGAAAGCAGATCCAAGAAGTAATGGGCGAGATACCAGTAAAACTAGACTTATTTCACGCAGTACAGCGTGTGACTAACGTAGTTCCAAAAGGGACAGAATTTTCAAAGACAATCTGCAAAGAGTTTTCCCTTGTTTTTCGACAAGACGTGGATTTGGGAGAGAGTAGAATGTTAAACACCCCCGAACCTGCGATTATAAACAGAAATCTGGACTCATTTTGCGAACGCTGGCAGACAGTCCTGGCTAGTGGGGAATTTGAACCTCTATCTAATGAATTGGAGAAATTAAGGCGACACATCAATAAAGACTGTCTTTCCCAAATAGTGCCAGGCGCAGGAACGGCTGGAAATGAGAGAATTCATCGGTGTTTAAACAGATCACTCCTATGCGGGACCTCAATCGTTGGTCCTGAACTCGCGATTGCCATATTAACGACGCTCATATACATCCTAAATATGAAACGCAAAGGAGAAAAACACTTCAAAAACTGTCGCGTAGTGCCCTGTGTTCCGATGGATGTCGATCAATCGAAAAAACAGAAAACGGCTAACAAAGATATTGAAGAGTCTTTAAATGATTCAGTGACTGCCGAAATGGCAACCGAAAAAGACTCATCAATGTCGTTGGATCTCGAGGATAATGATATGTTAATAATAGAGGATGACATACAACATCTTCTTTCTGATCCTACATCAAAGAAACTAGTTCACACCAGCAATCAAAAATATAGGGTGCTTGATGAAATCACTAACTCTGTCAATGACAAATCAGCCAATTTTTTTGACTTACCATTTATGCAAATGATTACCTCAAATGCATTAACCAGCGATAACAGTGATGGAACTGAGGTCTCTAATAATCATCGCAGCAATCTTACAAGAAACCTTGCATCCTTTGGACTAACGTCAGATCCAGTTTCAGGAGATGGTGACTGTGTGTTTAGTAGTATTGTTAAGCAGTTAAAGAAACTCCCACAGTCAACTGAAGAGGAGTCGCCTCTAGCGGCACACCTGCTTTCTTCAGGTTTAGGAAGGACGGAGGAGGAAGATGCTTACACTTTAAGGCAACTCTTTGTTAATAACGTACAGAGTAATGAACTGTGCCAAGTGGTTACAGGAGTAAGCCCTGAAAGACTGAACGAAGAAACAGAATTATTTAGGGGGAGAGGGACATTTTGCAGTAACCTAGGCGATCTTGTTGTGAGAGTCTGTGCGGATTTGCTTCAAGTACCTATAGTTGTCATAACATCTTTGGCTTCTTTTCCATATACAACTTTTTTACCTGATAGTGTCATGGTTTCTACACCATTCTACCTCACCTAAGATGCAACAGCTACGATGCTACACGAAAGCAAGGTGAGTATAAGGCCACCTAGTGGGATACTTCTTGTTACTTTTACAACCAAGCGGACACTGTACTATCGAGGGTTCCACGCATGTCTGCTTAATACAGGTTAATGTGATATACATGTACTTGACTAGAGACGCAAAACACAAGCACAAGCTCAGTTAAGTGCTTACGCGTGGACTGCTCGGCGTAATCTAGGCATCCTTTTGATTCAAAATTAATCAGTTACTGCAGTCACTTTAGAGGCTTTCCATTTCATTGGATGGAAGACTCTTATATCAGCGCGCATGCAGGCTGGCACTTGTGCCCTCATCACTAGTAAAACCATCCCTGCAGGTGATGAAGTATTTCGTAATATAACCCATTTAGCGCATTTTTAATGGCGTTAATAAGCACCCCTATATGATAAATTTTTTTTTTTTAATTAGAATAAACTAACAAAAATGCTGTTTATTACAATTGACCAAAAACATTATTCAGTTGAACTGTCAAAACATGGAATAATAAAAATCTTACACACATGCGTGTCTCGTTCAAGTGAAGATCCCTCAAATTAAAAAGATATACTTTAACGTAGTAATTTCATCCAAGTTTATATCATATCATTGACCTTGATCAAGGCCTTGTTTAGCAATGTCAAGAACACGAGTCAAATGCATTATTAGTGGTACGAGGGTACACGCATGAAAATAAACAGTTTTTGCCCGCAAATGACGCAGAAATAAATGCGTTGACAGTTATTTACCTCATGATAATATCAAATGTGCTTTTTGTATCTTACAGATTCTGAAATATCAGTGGGGTAAAAGGCTCTTCCTGCGGGAAAATATTACAAGAGGCGACAAAACATCCTGCTTACCATCAGCGAGATGCCCTTGTGTAAAAAAAGGAATGCGATGCAGCAGAAAGTGCATCTGCAAAAGCTGTCGTAATCATGATATCGCCGAAACTACCGACAATTTGAACGAACCGGCTCACATAAGAAATCTGAAATGTAGGTGTGGAGAAGGAGTGGTGAAAAAAACTACCAATTACGCAGCATGCAAAGATGGAAAAACCAAGTCCTGATGCCCATGTCTAGGAAATGGACAAGGTTGCTCCTCTTCTTGCGAGTGCGTCGGTTGCGAAAATGTGCATGGCGCACGTTCCGGCCCTTCGACAATCCCGTCAGGCATAAAGAGAAAACGATCGCCGGGCATTTATAAGAGGGCAAAAGGTTGTGAGTACCTAACAACGGCTGGAATTCCACAAGCACGGGGACCGTGGACTAACTATGAGTCAGTTTTGCTGTCAGCTGTTATAAGGTTAATTTCTGTAACTGATGTTGAACCATCTGCGGAAAACATCTCAAAGCTGTTTAATTTCGTAGTTAGTAAGTCTAATAATAAGGACCAAATGCCCATTACACCGGCGTCCAAAACTGCTGCACAGATAACTGCCAAGCTAGCTCACTACGAAAAGAAAAGAGAAGTTCCGTATGCACGTCCCCCAACAGACGCGCAATACAACGCGCGCAAAAAGCTTTTTGCTTACCCTTAGCTATGTTTACTAAAAGGCAAGGGAAAGGGGAAAAATAGAAGGCAGGCAATAATAGGACCTCTTTCCACTCGCGCCCGTTTGTAGCTTAGGTTCCGTATACACACTGATCTCGATAAATCTGAAAACGCATCTTAGTTTCATTCGGATAGGCCAACCGTCCACACTAAAACAGGGAGAAATTTGAAAACGCCGGCTAGGTAAAGTAGTGTGAACGGAGAAAACGGAACTGTTAGAAAACGTTAATGTGATCTCTGTATGAATAAAATAAAATAAGGTTTAAAAGAGCTCTGCTCGTGCAATGTGACGTTGGGTACGGTGTAACGTATCGTTTTAAATTCTATCCGCATCAGTGTGGAAGGGGAGTTAATGTTAATGTTAAACAACATGGAACCTCTGAGGGGTAAACGAGGGTAAACAGGGTGAAACGTGGGTAACTTGGGGTAAACGAGGGTAAACAGGGTGAAACGTGGGTAACTTGGGTTAAATGAGGGTAAACGGGGTGAAACATTTGTAACTTGGGTTCAGCGAGGGTAAACAGGGTGAAACGTGGGTAACTGGTGGTAAACGAGGGTAAACAGGGTGAAACGTGGGTAACTTGGGTTAAATGAGGGTAAACGGGGTGAAACGTGGGTAACTTGGGTTAAACGAGGGTAAACAGGGTGAAACGTGGGTAACTTGGGGTAAATGAGGGTAAACAGGGTGAAACGTGGCTAACTTGGGGTAAACGAGGGTAAACAGGGTGAAACGTGGGTAACTTGGGGTAAACGAGGGTAAACAGGGTAAAACGTGGGTAACCTGGGTTAAATGAGGGTAAACAGGGTGAAACGTGGGTAACTTGGGGTAAATGAGGGTAAACGGGGTGAAACGTGGGTAACTTGGGTTAAACAATGGTAAACAGGGTGAAACGTGGGTAACCTGGGGTAAACGAGGGTAAACAGGGTGAAGCGTGGGTAACTTGGGGTAAACGAGGGTAAACAGGGTGAAACATGGGTAACTTGGGTTCAACGAGGGTAAACAGGGTGAAACGTGGGTAACTGGTGGTAAACGAGGGCAAACCGGGTGAAACGTGGGTAACGGGTGGTAAAGGAGGGTAAACAGTGTGAAACGTGGGTAACTGGTGGTAAACGAGGGTAAACAGGGTGAAGCGTGGGTAACTTGGGTTAAATGAGGGTAAACAGGATGAAACGTGGGTAACTTGGGTTAAATGAGGGTAAACAGTGTAAAATGTGGGTAACTTGGGGTAAATGAGGGAAAACAGGGTGAAACGTGGGTAACTTGGGGTAAATGGTGACACGCATGTCTGTCAAGTAACGATATGTAACTGTTAAAGTTCGGGACGTTTGGTGGATCTAACATGGATGCATTACCGATGACCTTGGTCCTAGAAAAGATTACGCAAGAACTTGACCCCGCGTTACAGTGTAAAGCCAGGATCTGTCTTCATTTAGAATCCCAGCGAGATTTTTGTTATTTGTCTGTCACTTTGGACGAATGGAACACTCAACAGAAAGAGATCCATCAAGCGTTGCTGGAACAATTTGGTCAGGATTTGAACGAACAGGAAACGCTGTATCTTAGATTACAAATTTGTCACTAAAGCCAGTTTGATTGACACTTTGTCGAACAGAACACGCTGTATTTTGATTGATCCTTTAATAAATCATTGTTTGATAGATATCCTAAAGTTGTGGTGTGATTATTGCCACTTGGGTGGACATCCCAGCGGTTAAGGTAATAGGTTTCAAAACGTAAAGCTCTGGGTTGAAATCTAGACGGCATGCACTCCCCGATAGTTGAGTTGCTCTTCGCTTCTTCTCCTCTGATTGTGGCATCCAGTATGTCCCATGGTAATTTCCTCTGAACGTCGTTCCGAAGATACCACACAAAAGTAATAGGCACTTTGATGTTACGATGGTTTCTCTGAAGAAACTAGTTTGAGGTCGTTGCGAAAGACTTCGCAGATCTCTTTTGCGTTTTTTATCGAATGGCCCGGTGGTCTAATGGTAAGACATCTGACTCCAGATCAGAACATTCCAGGTTCGAGTCCTGGTTGGGTCAATCTTCCTTTTTCTTTTTTCTAGCCTCAAAACAAAGTTAGGGTTATTAAGGGTTCGTTTAGTTAGGGTTATTTAGGGTTAGTTATTTAGGGTTATTAAGGGTTCACCCCGTTAGGGTTAAGTCTCACTTACGTGTACGAGCTTGGGGTTAGGGTTATTATGCAAATGCACCGTGTACGTGCTTAGGATTGAAACCACGTGGCTAATTAATTATTCCCATGCGGACGTCGTGTAGGTGTACGTGCTTAGGGTTAGGGTTTGATTGACAGGTCGGAACCCTTTGATTTGATTGACAGGTCGGCGGGGGCGGCATCCTTTGATACCTGAAGGGGCCGACATTACTACTTGTGTTAAACGGAAATTTGTTTATTTCGCCGTTATGAATGCACGGAAATATATATGCCAATACGACGAAATATGGAAACAAATGGCATCAACTATATTCCCCCCTTTTAAATTTTGAACTCAATGCAAATGCCCAAAGTTACTTAACCGGTATACAAACTTCACCTACAGCGAAAAAATAAATGTTAATGTCAAGCTAGTGACCAATCACTCAGAGATCCATAAATATTAAAGAATAACAGGTTAAGTGAAGGAGACAAGGAAGTCGTTCTTTCAGATTAAGATATAGAAGGGGTGAAGGTGGCAAACTACACCTCCGTGATGAATGTCTCAGAAACTCAGCATCTGGGATACAGTAACATTAATGCATACCCTGAAACCATTGTCATCATAAATTGTGTTCTTAATGCTCCATTGATGCTCATATCCATCACTGCAAATTCTTTGGTGTTGGCCGTCGTATTTAGAACTCCTTCGCTTCGTTCGCCGTCCACCATTTTCCTGTGCAGTCTCGCTGTCTCAGACCTTCTGGTTGGCCTTGTCGTACAGCCGCTCTACATTTCTTTTAAACTCAAAGCTGGTGATTCCCTAAAGCAAGCTTACAACATGTTAGCGTTGCCATTCTGTGGTGTTTCTCTCGGCACAATGACGGCAATAAGCGTGGATCGGTTTTTGGATCTTCACTTTCACATGCGATATTTGGACTTAATGACCGAAAAACGTTCCTTATATGCAACAGCAACTATCTGGTCGTTTTTCCTCCTTTTGTCGTGTATTTATATGGGGGGCCCAAATGTGTTTTTCTTGACTATTGTTGTTTTAATTGTTATCTGCCTCTTCCTCTCTATATTTTCATATGTTAGTATTTATCGAATTGTTCGTCAGCACCGGATACAAATCCACGCTCAACAACAAGCTGTACAGCAAAGTTTTAATACTGAATACAACCTGAACACAGTGCGATCAAAGAAAAGTGCCATAAACGCTTTTATATATTACATTTGTATGATACTATGTTATTTTCCATTGTTAATTACCTCACTAACTAGAGGTATTCTTCCCATCCAAGACATCGACCGGGGTGTGGACTTTGCAACAACTGTGACATTCATGAACTCTTCCATTAATCCATTTTTGTATTGCTGGCGTAATCGTAAACTTCGAAAGGCGATCTTCAAAACACTGCGGAACATTTTATTTAAGCAAACAGAGGGAAACTAGACAAAGGTTCTTTTTTAATTGACTTGAACCCAAATTAATTTAAGGGAGCCATGTCATACCTGTATTTGAAGATGCATCACATACCCATTTTAGTTATAGATAAATATTGTCTCAAATATTAAACAAATACTGTCCTCATTTTATGTCCCAGATTCTATGGATTTTGAATCTTAAATAAAATAACTATTATATGTTATCGGTTAAGGATAATATAGTTGTCTTGACAAAAAGGAAAAACTTTTTATAGGAGGTAAACGCTTAAGAGTTGTAACACATTTATTATTGGCAGCTACAAATACTCATTTACTTTAGGTAACTTTATACACGGACAATGAACACTCAGCTCTGCCGTACTAGGTGTTAGCAGAGTACAGGATCTTATAAGTAAATGCATTATTTAAACTAGAAAATGCTTTAATTAATTTTGTGATGGATGCCCTTCACTTTCAATGTGAAAAGACTGTGAAACAATAAAGATCTGAAAGAAAGACTCTCAAAAATCGTTTGGACAAAGCGGATCGAACGTGGTGAGGAGTGATTAAACTCCAACCACTTGCCTACTTATTATTCTACACCCGTTTATTTTACATTTTCATCACACTTTCACATTTTCATTTTCGGCAAAGAAGCTGACCTTAAGCCTTCCCAGTTGACATAGAAAATTTGATGTCTCCGTTATGCGTAGTTTGTGGCTGCTCTGAAGTGTTGTTTTGACATAACGCTCGGCTCTAGTTTTCTGGGTTTACCTCGGTGTAAGAACCTGACAAGATTTTCTTTGTTTGTTAGCTTTTGTTTTGCTGTACGGTATTGTTTAAAATGTTTTTGTTTCCTTTGTTTTACGTCATCCGTGAGTTTCACAGGTTCTTACACCGAGGTAAAGCCAGTTTTCTCAAATCATTATGTCTTCAAACATCACATTGGCATAAAACGAGCAACTGAGCTAAATAATATGATTTATCTTTAGGTTCTGTTCTCGGATATTCGCTTTTCCTCTCCATCCGATATAACATTGGCAGGTGATTTTGAATAAAGGCAGGCATTTAAATTCGAACCGTCCAACCTTCTATTACCTATGCAAAACAGTTACGTTATTGATGCGAAAATTGTTCTAAGATCAGTATTTATTTGTTGAATGGAAGTTTACCGTGCGTACGTGTGGAAAAATCGTCGATTAATTAAGATATATAAACCAACTCTTTTTAGCCAATGACGTCACGTTAGTGACGTCATATGGCTACTGTCAGAGCCTAAAAATCAACGATAGACGTCTGGATAGACGTTGTACGTACGTGCGATGTCTGTCTTACGATTTGTGAGGCTGGGGGGATATTCTGTGAGACGATGGGTGGGGGTGTGCACCGGGACACTGAAAGTCTTACCTTATCAGCGGCACAAACCCATACAGCTAATGTTATGGGAGTAAGACCCCCGGGCTTTGAAGTGTTTTGCACTCGCAAGTGTGGATCTACTTCGAATGCCTGTTTTGTGTACGTGAGGTCTGGCAGGATTTTATTCGCGTTGTAGTCCTGTGTTTACTTAGCTGAAGTACATTTTTCCACAGCAGCAAATACAAGACGGACTTGCCAATTTGAGATGTTGTATGAACAGAACGTGGAAATTAACGTTACATCGATCCCTAATTAACAGTGAAAGAAACAATATTTAAAGCCCAAGTTTATAACGATAGTGAAAAGAGTAGAGTAAAACAGCATAAAATTTTTCGGGATTATCTCAGGGGCACCTAACGAGAAACTTTCAGCAAAATACTTGAGATATCATTTTCAGCTTTCTTAGATTGTTTCAGAGCTTCTTAAAGGCATATTTGTGTAAGCTAATACAGATTGGTCTATTCGGCGTTCTTAGCTGAAAATTTAGGCCACAGAAAATTTTAGGAAACAGAATCCTATCCGCCGAATTTCCGAGCTGCTGATGGCTCTCCGAAAATGCTAGCTGACCTTTTTTGCACTCTAAACGACATATTTGTCCCTAAGAAAACAACAGGAACTAATGAGTCCTCTTGTTACGAAAGTCCGAGGTGAAAGCTTTCACCGCTACTGAATCCGAATATCTCAGGCGATTTTAGGCCTTCCGAACAGATATTTCCCAAAACGAACCGTTGGGTGCCCCTGTTATCTCTCGGTAATAGCCTGCGTCGCAGACACTCTACACCGCCTGTATAGAATATCGACGGTTTCGAGTTTCGACAACGCGTGGACAGGCTGCAACGCAGGCTACTCGGTAACAGCGAATCTAAAATTTGCAGCGTCATTTTTGTGTGCGTGTTATAAAACATGAACCCAATTAAAACTAAATCGGAAATTGCGCGGCTTGTTGCTAGCTATTCTTAAAACTGAAAAACTTGAATGAAACTAGTATTAAAATCCAAGTCACAGTGGTGATCAAGGAATTAGAGGATGGATGTAGTAAAATCTTAACAAGATACTAAACGTTATTTCGGGGTTATTCATAGTTCAAAGTGTAAAGCGTATGTTGAGAAATTTGCATAGTTGACAACTGTAATTTCAGCCTTATAAGGAATGTAACGGAACACTTGAAACATCTCGAACCGACCGAAAAAGTACCGAAAGATTAACAACAACAGATATGTGACAAAGCATTCTAACAGAGACCTGTTGGATCTACTGGAAAGCGAGCTGAATTTGAACATTTTCGTACTGTTCGAAGGTAAAGCAAACGAAATTTATTCGGCTGTAGGTTGAGACTCCAAATAAACACGTGAGCTAAAAATAACTTTGTACCGTGGGAAAGTTACAAATGTAAACATACTTTGGTCGATTTGTGAAGCAAAAAGACGAAAATTATTATAGCCGACTTGATTACAAAGCAAGCAACTTCAAATAACAGGGGAAATAAATATAGTTGCAAAACTATTTCAGTCGTGTTTATAAACGCTAGTTCAAACCGATTTCGAACGAAAATATTGTGGATACAAGAAACGCCGTTTGATGGCAGACTCCTGTTTTGACAATACAATGTACTAAGAACGTAAGTGGTTGCCTGAAACGTCTGAAACCTTACAAATTAAACAAAGTAAAGCGAGTCGCGTGTCACGCAAATCACGCAGAGCGTCAAAACGGCACCCTTTAGAAAGTTGACCGTTTATGAGCACTGAAAAGTATTGGATATTCGCCGGTAGAAGTAAGAAATTAAAAGGTTCAACTGCAACTTGCATTTATTTCTGAAGTAAAATTGTTAACTTTCCACTGATCTTTGCCTAAATTATATATGCAATATTTTTCGACGGTGAGTTTAAGTTTAAGTTTACTTGTTTTTGTCTGTGTTCTTTGAAGAACCGTGAAACAAAGAGCTTTCTTCGGTTTTTTTTTTTACTCCGCGTAGTCACGCTGCTGAATCATTACCAGGTTTTATAGTGGATAACCACAAGATCTTTTTGATGGTGGTGGTGGGGGGGGGAGGGCTGAGGGGCTAGGGTGGGACTTACCGGAGGTGTAAAGTCCCATAGGCTGTCAGGACAAATTTCACCATATTGTGAAAAAAAACGTCATTGGCTCTGCGCGTATTGCGCGCCTATGTTTTGAAAGAGCCATTGCCTGAGTTTTTCAATTCACTATAATTTTAAAAGATCTGTTTCACCCCTACAGTGCCACATTAGCCTTGTTGCCCCTGGGGTCAATGAAACTGTTTCATCGCCGAGCATAACTGCCCCATAAGAAATCATACCAGCCCACAATTTTACCAAATATAGTCCTTTGGTGCCAAGTTCGTCTAATATTTTAATGGCTGAAACGCAAATGAACTCCTGCTTGCCGCTCATTTTGATAGATAAATATACAGTTATTGCACTGCTGCGCGTTTGGAATAAGGCAAACAGCAAAAAGCTTTTAATTTTACACTGGTTAAAAAGTTCCCCCACGCCACATCTGAGCTAAAACGTGCCGACGTTTCACCAACATGTTTCTTTTGTACAGCATAATTTTCTGCTGCTGTACGTAAAGCATAGAGCAGCCTTTCGGTCAAAATCTAAATCATACAGCACATACAAATATATATAACTTCGACCGAGCTCTACATTCGTTCTCCTCAGTAATCCATTGTTTGTAAAACGAGCGATTAAACTTAAAAAGACAATATATCTCTTTGTTTTCTTTTGAATATTCCCGGTCTTTACCCGTGCGATATAACAACAGCAGGTGCTTTTGATGAAAGGCAGGCCATAAAATTTGAACCGACCATTCTTTTATTATCAAAAAAGGTCCATCTTAGCCCCAGCAAGGCGCAGAATTAACTCTGGTGCCCCTAAGGCTTTTCGACCCAAATTGTGAAGATGTTTTGGTCATACAATCGCGAAAAACGGACCCATCACAAACCGTAACAGCCCACAACGGGACTCAATTTAGTATCTTGGCGCCAAGCACGCCCCAACAAATCGATACAAAAACAGTTTTTAGAACAAATTTGGGGAGCCAATATCTCCCCAAAAGACACTGTATTTCACTAACTGAAATGCCTTTAAATTGGGACTAAAACAGGCCTTTTGAATTAAAAGTATTGATTCTGTTTCTTTGCTCCTCCCCCGAAAAATATTAAAAAAGAAATTTACTGCTAATAAAACTGTAATATGTGCTTACGGAAGTGAAGTTCAATACCGGCTGTCAAGACAAGAAGCTGCCATCGTTATTGGAGAAAACAATCTTTCTATCATTTACCAAACCGTTCTCTGCTACAGCGCTTGCTTTAAATGTATAAACCTTCATTGTTTATGACGTTAGTAAAAATTCAAATCGTATCTGAAAGTATTTCGCTAAAAAAAAACTAAATTTTGCTGGTTGTTCATACTAATACTATGCATAACACACTTCTCTAATAATATGTTGTTTTCTTATAAAATAAAAAACGTATAAAATAATCACATAATAATCAATCAATCATTTATTGAATTTTTTAGCTTTCTGATTGGTTCCCAGTGTCACATGAAAGGGCATATCAGAAATAGCATCCTTGTATAAAGGTCACTTAATTATGTTTTCAAAAGTAAATAGGTGCCAAACAAACCTCTAGTTTGAAAAGTTTTTTTCCCAAACAATAAAAGTCTGAGGCTATGGGAAAATTATTCACCAGGGGTTCTAGAACAAAAGGACAGTTTTCAAACTGGCTCTCATACATTGAGCCCGTAAAGATTCACAACTTGCACAAGTTAAGTTCGAATTTAACAAACTTTGATGAAAAGTGCATACGTACCTCCGCCATCATATACCCTTCAGTTCTTATTCAATAATTAACGATGGTTTTTATTTCCCTTATGATCTCCACTTTTCAGCCTCGCCTGGTCTTACGTGAAGGGAGATATTCACGATGGAATACCCAAAGGCCTTTTTTCAGTTGCACAGCCGAAACAAATTTAAAAAAAAGCAAAGAAAGGTTGGCCAAAGTTGAGGTACCCCTACGTCGTTACGCCCTGATCAACAGAACATCAGTTTGAACGTCCGAGGATTAAGCTCTGGAACAACCGAAAGTTTCCCTAAGGAGACGAACGAATGAAATAACTCTGCAGATTGAGATATCAACGGAAGTTAAGCAATTGCGAAGAAGAAAGCCTGGAAAAATTCAGGCTTAAGTACTTCGTACCCATCCTTGAATTTGAGTGCTCTTCCAAAAAAAATCAAGTCAACTGGAAGCTGCCTCGAGTCGATAAGTGAGATCGTAATATATCCGCAGAGGATGAACAGAAAGTGAATAAGTGGAATATCATTTATGTGAATTGTAGGTCGAGGATTAATAGGTGAAAGAACCTCGCAATATTGTCGAATTCGTCCCAACTTTAAAATGCGTTTTCAACTGGGAAGCCGAGTGACGTTGAATGATGTTGAATGGTATTCAGTTGAACAAAGTTTGGTTGCTTTCATTCATTCGTAAAATAAAGTTGCGTTCAACACTGTTGACCGTTCTCGGCGTTCTCTAGATAATACTTGTAGCTATTTTTCCGAGTACACCGTCGCAACCAATCACTGGATCGCTACCTCTTTTAAAGTAGTAAACTCAGTTTTCCGGCAAGACAAAAAGATAACTAGTATAGCTTTTTCCCAACTAAGTAAATCGCGGGATGGCAAGATTATGGTACCAATAAAATCTATTGTTGTTGTTGCAAAGCACCAGAGCGCGCGAGCTTCTTTCTAGACTTTTATTTATAGAGTCGCCGTGCCCTGGATGACCAGTTGTAGCTAAAAATGGCAGATAGGTTGTAAAGACTAACATTTCGGTTTGACTCAATTGGAGACAATGAATTTATAATCTTCAATTTTAATCACTTTATTTTCAATTTGTTACATGTGCCATCTTAAAGCATTCTTTTCTCTTTAAGTCATATTAATCCAATGGACTGAGGCTGTACAACTCAGCTCGCCTTAATGAAATAGATCTTGTAACTTTCATTAATATTCTGAAACAAAGGACACATAATTTATAAGTACTTTGCGAACATTCATATGTATTCAGTGTACAGAAATATCGCCTCCCCCACCCCGTATTTGTCACTAATCCCACGCAACAGCCCCGTTCGTAAAGTCGCCTATGCGGGCCATCTTAGACGAGCAAAAGGTGTGAGGAGTAATCAAATACGACTCCTGGCCTAATCCTTTTGTTGCTTGTTTTACTTGCCCCAGCTTTCTTCCGTTTTTCTCATCCAAGATGGTGGCTTGAAAAACCGACATTCTCGTACCCAGAGTCCTCAGAACTCTTGGTCAGCTGGTGGTCGCCGGGAGAGACTGGGGTAATGGATAAAAATTACTTTTTGATTGGCTGTTCCAGTGCTGTTCGCTATAATAAAACTAAGAACCGTAAACAGCAGGATTCCTGCGGCACAACTAAGAACCATGAACGCTGGATTCCTGCGGTAACATTTCCAATACCCCAGAGTCTACCCCGGCGAGCGCCCGCTGACCAACAAGGCTGAAGACTGTGGGAACGAGTATGAAAAACCGGAAGAAATAGTAATGCTTAGTCCGCTGACCCATACCTCGTCTACACTGCTGCCTACAGATCACTTGCCCACATGTACAGATTCAAGTGGTTTCTGTGTCTCGGATTTGAGGGGGTCATTTCTCTTCTGTTTATATTTAGGAAAAATAACATTCCTACACGCTAAGGTTTTTAAAATGAACAATCACAATATTAAATTACGGGAAATGTAATCAAGAAAAGTTCACTTTTCTTACTTCCACTTTTAACTTTAAGCAAGTTTTTGGTCGCCAGTGGTATACCTGAAAGAAACCATTTTGTGTACGTTAGAAATTAAAGCATCATTTAAAAGGTTATATAGCAAAAACCCAGTTGAATTAGAAATCTGAGATCGAACGCCCGAAATAATTTTATGAGTAGAAATGCTTTAGTGTGGGTGTTGCTTATTTTTATAATTATCATGCGTGTTGATAAGTCTTTCATTTGGCTGATAACAAAGCAAAATACTTTAGTTCACTCTAGCGTTATTGTATCGAATTCCATTCCCACTTTTAATTAACAATGCATACTTTGAGGCATTTCACTCTATAAGCCTAAATAAAAGGACGCATACTGTTCGAAAACGGAGTGTTTTCAGCTTTAGTACTAAAGTACTGGCAAAAACACATCATATAAAAACGCAATGGTTTGGAGGGTGTGCTTAACTACTAAAATTAAACACGCAGGAATTCAAACGCCGATAACAAACTTTTCACTCGCTCTATACAAGAGGCTATCAATCCTGATTTCCGCTGCAAAGCAGGAGAATAGAAAATCTTAAACGCAACTTAATTAAATGAACTAAGCCGAACCTGAACTTTATTTTATTTAATTTAACTTAATCGTGACACATTTAACTCAACTCAACTCAACTTAATGTAACTTAACTCGAAAGCGTAACTCGAAGACGAAAACGTAACTTAACTTATCTTAATTTAACTGGACTAAAGTGAACTTTGAGTAGTTTTAAATTGAGTGTCGTAACCTCAGAACCAAAGTCATTAATTACTCTCACCAATCACAACAAGTGTAAACAACCAATGAACCTATTAAAACTCAAAACAAATACATGTAACTAGAGTCAAGCCATGGCAGGAAAACACGTGCGAGCAAGTCACCAATTGTTTGGGTTTTATATCAGTTTGGTTAAGAATTTTAAGCACGAGTTTTTTTTTTTGTTTTGTTTTTTTTTTCCTTTCTTTCTTTCTTTCCTTTTTTTTTCCAATCAAGTACATAGCGAAGTATAAAGCAAAACCAAAGCAAAGGCGAATTATCTCCCACACTCAAGTCAAAACACCTGTTAACAATTAGATTTTTTCACTTACTTGATACCTGCTTTAAAATTTGGTCAGTTTGGGCTGAAACAAACAAAAAAAACATAAAAACATGACTGAAAGTACAAAATAATGCGATAAACAGGGGTAAACTACCTTCTCCTGAAACTTTCCTGATGTTCATTATACTGAAAAGGCGTTCTTAAATTAATTTCCCTTGCAGGCAACTGGTAATACAATAAAAGAAAATAAAGCGTATGAAATACCAAAAAAGATTATTACAACAGTTAAGTTCGTGTCACTTACCCTGTATAGCTTTCAATACTGTGTTAACGGGTGCTGAAACAAAGAAATTGTCATGACTGATTTGAAAACCCGCACGAGTTAAAACGCTGTAAAGGAAATGCCAGAGAGAATAACTTATCTCATTCTTTTCGCATTAATACTTAATACACTGTCCCTCTCTCCCTGATGGTTCATATGGAGGTAAGTGGTGTTCACTAATACGAGGAAAGGAGTCTCGGGAAAAAAACAGCAAACAGTTTGGTGACAAAAACGTTCAACATATATGTGATTATTCGATTCAAGATTTTGGGTATACACTATCGATTCCAAAAATTAAGTGGCATCTCTCGATTGACTTTAGCTGGTAAGAAAATTTCTTCCATCTTTTCTTTTCTTTTCGTTTCTTTTTTTTTGTTTGTTTGTTTGTTTTGTTTCAGGCCTAGAAAATGCCAAAATAAGGTTCCCGTATAATGCCGAATTTTTGTTGTTCTTGTTGTCTTTCTTTTCAAACGGCGAAAAGACGAAATTTGTAAGAGAGGGGAAATTTGAAAACGTCGTATTTCCTTAACTGATATGCAACAGAGCACTCCTGATAAAAAATAAATAGAACTACATAGAAATAAACTAGCGTCGAGCGTGAAAGAATATTATATAAGCTAACTTACAGGTGAAGAGCTAATCGATCCACCTCATATCACAACAACGAAGATGTTAAATTAAACTGCACATATTTGCGTTGGTTTCATTTTCGTTTGTTAAAAGCACTACACCGGGGACGTTGAACCAAAACAACCATTTTTTTAAACTCTAAGTAAGCATAATTTTTGCCATAACACTTTCAAACTTTGCTGTGGATCCGCGAGCCAAAAGGGTTAAGATGCATAAGACAGTGACGTCATTTTTTACGATAACAAAGAAAACCATTTTTGTTTCGTTGAACGAACCGGTTTGACTTTTTGCTGGTTTGCGTCGTATTCCGGCGTAGTAGTTCAGTTTGTTAAAAGATCCCGAGAACTGGTCTTGCCATTACTTACCTTTTAAAGCATTTGATGCCTCATTAAATACGTCGTTAGCATCTAAAACAAAAGAGAAAGAAACTAAAAACGTCAAAGCCTTGATTCTATTAAAAATACAACTTTCTCTTATCGAATTCTCATTTTGCTTATAATAATGCAGCTTAGTGACGCAGAATAAATGTGTAATCGCTGTTTAGATAGCTGTCTACCGGACTACAGAACCAGAGATTACAGTAATGTAATCCAGAAATTACATTTTAAGAAAATGGAAATGCAGGACAATCAGGGTTCCTACAAGTAACAAAACATTGTCGTATTTATATATGTAGTTTACTTACTCGCGGAACGGGTTTCTCCGTTCTGGTCACGCGTTTGCTGTTGTTTCAGTGGCACCCCTAAATTCAAAAAAGAGTCATAAAAGTAAAATGCATTAAAATCTAGAGCAGCAATCTGTTTATATATGTATGTTTTCGAGAGACAAGATGAGCTACACAAAATGCTGCTTTGCCTGATCTCTGATGAAAAAAGGCTCATTAAGCCGCCTTTATTGAGTGGCGTTAAACATATAAGTAATAACAGGAACCCATGATAGGCTTTTAGCAATTACAATCCAAAATTAATCATCAGATATGGATCAATAAAGGTGAGGGCACTGAAAACGCTGAATATTTTTCACAAGGAGCTCAAGAGGTCGTATTTAAAATAATGGAGGGAGGCGGTAACTTGACACACGTTCTGCCTTGACGGCAAAGTGACAAAAATGAATGGCCCCGATTATGGATTTCATGAAGTAATTAACAATTCCAACAACGATCAGCAACTGCAAGAGGGGGGTCATGTCATTGTTCTATCTCCAAGACCCCAAACTGGAGAAATAAGTTACCCAAACATGGGCAATAGACATAAAAGACCATCGCAAGCAAACTTTTCCTTTTGTTTTGCCTTCATTAGTTCCCATTTTTGTATTATGCAAATGTAATTAGGTTAGGGGCGGATCACCCTTGGGAACTGACATCTTGAAGGAAGCCAGAGTCAAATTCCCAGCCCCCAGACAATTAATGGATGTCAAATTTCAGCCCCTGGGTAACTTTTTCTCTGAAAGTCAAATAATTGGGGAATTGAGTAATTTCAAAATCCCTACACTTGTGACAGCTTGTTATCTCAATTTTTCCGCGGCTAGCCTCAACCCCCTCACCCTGAAGCTCAACACTAATAGGTGACTTTTGAGGGAAGGAAGGGGGGCTCATGTGTAGCTACTTCTTTGACTTATTTCGAGGCATAAAAGGGTAAGAAAAATCGCATGACAGATACCCCGCTTACATGCCAGCTTAAAGAAACACAAACTTAACTTCACATCTACCTGAAGCCACAGCAATCACGAAGAGCAGGACAAAGATCATGGAAATGCCTGAAACCTTCATTGTTACTGGCTGATATCCGGCTGCATGCAAGAAAAATGCAGAAGATGCTGATTTATTACTGTTTTTGGGTGGCGCTCTATCGGCAAGTACGCTGGCGCTGTTTTTTACAACTCAAATTGAGCGAAGTGACTTTACTCTCAGCCAAAAAGCCGCCTGTTCCTCTTGGCCGGCGGCGCCTGGGGACAGGAATTAGGTTTTTATATTTTGTCATAATTGGAATTATGGCTCCCTGTTTTGTCTCATACTGCAGTTTTCCCCGCCTCTCGGTACAGATTCCAACACTTAAACACATCCCGCCTATAGAAAACTAAATCGGTGAATTCCGAGATGGACACTGAATAAGCACGATTAAGTTTGGCCATTTATTCGGAGCGGAATGTGAATTGACCAATGAAGATCCAATTGAAAATTATGTTTAATACGGTTTGGAGAAAACGCAAGAATTATGTATAATTAAAGGGAGAAGAGCCAACTTTGTCATTTTCTCATCGGCTGTTTTGACCACCAAATGGCTTCAGAAGATTCCAAAGACAACGAAACAGTATCCACACCAAAATACAATAGTTAACCAACAATAGTTTTCGCAACACTGCTGCGTTTAAAGAACCGCTCCCGACTTATAACCCAAAATAAATGAAGCCGCTTATAATCAAACAACAACGTTAGCTGTCATTTTATAGTTTCCTTTGTTTTAAACTCCGTAACCCACGATGGCCAGACAGGTGGTTCAATTCGTCACTTGGGTATCAAATACCACTACAAACAGGTTGAAAGACCATGGTAAGAATTTGTCTCAGATTTTTTTCCAACAACAAGAGTGAATACTGTAATGTTGATGAACCAAGAGAGTTGCTTTCTTGAGATTAACTTGATTTTTCAGTCTTGAATGCATGCCATAATAGAAGATACGCAGTAAATTAAAGTTCAAAAAATACTGGGAAGTGTCCGCTCGTCATTTTATCAATAATCAACAATTTACAATCAGATATTAGCAAGTGTTTTGTCTGTTTCTGTGGTTTAACGTTGGCCTGATTGAGAATTTGAAGGTTTGCAAAGTGTGCGAAGACTCTCTAGCGAACAAAGGTCTTAACGACAAAAAATTGAAACGGACAAAATTGTTCTTGAATTGACTCTAAGGCAACTACGTGTAAATCAACGGTTTAACAAATCGCTAAATCCCCACCTATTAAACTCAGACGAAAGAATGAAGAGCAAGCAGTATGATAAGGATTTTGTGAGGTACGCGCCAAAATGGAAGCATTCATACCAGTGATTGTACATAAATATTCGACAACTTACCACTGCTTTGGATACAACAAAACAAATACCCTTGAAAATAACGGAGCTTAAGGTGCGTTAAACAAGTCGGGCAATCAGCAGATTCTAGGAACAAAACGTAATATTAAGGTTGTTGAGAGGGGAACACATGACTACGTGTTGAATACGATGACGTGTAGCATTGCTATTGACTGGCGATGACTTCATGTGATCAGTTGCATCGAGTTTCAGAATTTCTACATGGTGAGTGAAAACCACGTAAGAGGACGCTTCGAAACCTTTTTTTTGTTTTTTTTTCTTTTGACTTTTTTTGCGATCTAATTGGACCAAGGTCGGCAACAAATGTAGAAAAGGACAACTGAAGTGACACTGGAGTCAAAATTTCAACGTCATTGCCACTGAATAGAGAAAAGCGATCCAACCTTTTTAGCTAAGCCTTGTAAGGTATATCTAAAATAAATGGTCCATTTTTTAAGTCTGAAGCTTAACTGTTGATCAGTTAACAAAGTAAATCAACCAAGTTGGCTATTTAGGGCCAATGCAACACGAAGTGCTGGAATTATATTTAGGAAAGTTCAGAACAACACTTAGAAGCAAATTGAAACATGCAAAAACTGTCCACAATTTAACATAGAATCACCGACTTTGGCAGTCTCTCAATCTCTGAGACAAAACAGGGGCCCCCGACGCGAAAATTTAAGGGGACTACTTGAAATGTCGTTTATTGTTTTCTGGGATTTTTTTCAGGGCATTTTAGTAATTGGGTAAGCTACCATATGTTGATCAGTTCGGATTCTGAAAATGACTTAAGTTTTAGGAAAGGGAATTTTACTTTGTTTTAGTGGGCTAATATCGATACAAGCTATTTCCCCGAAAGTCAACCTGTTGTTACGACGGGTCATTTGAGTAATAAGTTCTAGTCAAAGAAAAAAAGCAATACGTTGAAAATTTAGTTTCTTTTTTTTATTATTACTTTTTTCCATTTTCCTCTTTCTAAGTTTCATGATCAAGGCATATATGCTTGGTAGTAGAAGAAGAGAACAGACGAAAATAGTCATCCGAAAGCCGAAAGCAAAAATAGAGGTCGAGGACAGTGACTCAGAAAGTACAACACTCATACAGTAACAGGAACTAAATCCTTGTCAACACTGCTAAGGTCTTAAATGTTTATCGCACCCAGCCGTTCATAAAAATGTCCCAAGTACTCTCATGGTACGATAACCGTGAAATTTGCCCTGTATGCTGTCACAGTATTCCTATAGACAGAAAACATACGAAGAAAAATTCAAAAGATGTCGTTTTGACTGTGTCGTTTTGAGCTGTCACACACTATAACCGGAAGAAAACAAAACAGACTTTTTACCCTCCCGAATGAGGGAGACGAGGATGAAGAGCAATGATTTTGTAATAAGGACTTTGCTTTGTGCTTAACTTGTTGAGCGATTCAAATAGAAAATTTATCATGATCAGTGAACATCTGTGTGAATTGTTGACTTTAAAAATAACCTATGACGGTACCGGTATCCAGTCATCTCGCCACCAGGAAGACTCACTATTAATGTCTCCTTCCTCACGATTAATGAGATTCTCCTACAAAAAATATATATATATTTTAAATTTCCCTACCATACTTCTCAAAACAGTGATTACACACCGGTGTGCGTTGTAGATTTTGATAAATTTCTTTAAATACCGTCTTCTGCAAACGGCAACAACGAAAAATGATGTTAAATTTCTGGGTTTTATGGAGAACGGGAACAAGCGACATTATTTTTTTTCTTTTTTCTTTCTTAACGCCTTACACCTGCTTTTATGTGGAGCGAGCATAGGTTGTTTTCAAACTTACTGTCGTTTGTTTCAATTACATAATTATGAAGACATCACAGGACATTTCATAAGAAAGAGAAACTATTATATTGTTTGATATTTTCCCTAAATAGTCTCGGACCTTAATTAAATTCCAATCTGTGCAATCCCCTTCTCCAAAATAAGCCACTTAAATCTCATGATATAAAGAAATAAGCCCTCCACTGCCTTAAGGTCGGAAGACACCACACAACAGGACGCAAGAAAACATTGCAGCGACAATTCTTTCCGTGTTACATGCGCATTTTAATGGGAAAAAAAATTTGATGCTGCAGCAACATTTACCAGCTGAACGAAATTGTCAGAGAGCATTTTCAAGTATTTAGAAAATCAGGACTTATCTTCCAGCTCTTAAAAAAAGAATAAAGGAACTGGAGCACCTCTTCCCTCTCCTCTCCGGCAGCAGTCACCGGGAAGCTCCCATATAAAAGTGACAGGGGGTGATTGTCCTGGCTTTTTACAGAGGTTAACATCCGTGATTTGATACCGCTTAGGGTGTTGATCAAGAAATCTTAATAGACCACCGTAAGATTTATCCCGGTACCTTTTAGGGTATTGAAAGGACAAAATATGACAGGAAGTCATTGTCAGTGACGTTCATTTTTATTTCATTCATGACTCCGTAATAAAAGAGCGATTAGAATAAGTGTCTTATTAGAGCTCTTACCGTAGGGGTGAAACTTTATTCGAGCCACGGTCACAACATATAATTCTGGTACTTACTAGAAGCTCTTTTTAAAATTTCCGACGATCACACCCGTCACTCTTATATGGGAGTCTCCCCCCCCCCCCCCACTCCGGGCAGTCATTGTCGTGTCTACCGTTTTCTGCTAACATGTCCATCTCTTCATCAAGCGTCATCATTGACAGAAGGTTGCCATCCTGTCTTCTATTTGAAGCACTCTCATCATAGACATCATACAATCATGAGAGTGTAACTAAGCAAGCGTCATGTCTCCTAAGCAGTACACATCGCAGTGACCTGTCCCCTTTGCGAATTGTTGCTTCAGTTGCCCTACCTTATATTTCAATATTTTTAAAAGAAATCATTTGTTAAAAGAGATGTCACAGATCTAAAAATTTCTTGGCAAGGCAGCCAACTGGCCGAGAAAAGAAATAGGTACGTTCGCCTTTTTTTTTCAGAGGATGAAAATGAAACAAGTGAGACATCATTTACCTGAACTATGGGTGAAAGATTAATAGTTAAAAAAAACATCGCAACATTGTTGAATTCGTCCTAGCTTTGAAATGCGTTTTCAACGGGACATGCTAAACTCGGATTCCAAGCTAGCAAAGGTGACGTTGAATGATGATTAGTTCATACAACAAAGTTGTATTTAACAATGTTGACCGTTCTCGGCGTTCTCTAGGTCAGTCTAGTTGCTATATTTCTGAGTACATCGACGCACCAATCGCTACATCACTACCTCTTGTAAAGTAGTTAACTTAGTTTTCTGACAGGACAAAAGGATAACTAGTACAGCTTTTTCCAACTACGTAATTCGCGGGATGATATGCAAGTATTTTTGTACAAGAGGTATGGTACCAATAAAATCTATTAATTTAATATTGTTGTTGTTGCAAAGCACTAGAGCGCGCGAGCTTCTTTCTAGTCCTGTATTTAGAGTCGCCGTGCCGTGGAAGACCAGTTGTCACTAAAAATGGAAGATAGGTTGTGAAGCCTAACTCAGTTGGAGATGATGAATTTATAATCTTCAATTTTAATCATTTTGTTTTCAATTTGTTACATGTGCCATCTTAAGACATTCTTTTCTTTGTAAGTCATATTAATCCAGTGGACTGAGGCTGTAGAACTCAGCTCGCCTTAATGAAATGGATCTTGTAGCTTTCATTCTGAAACAAAGGACACATGATTTAGAAGTACTTTCCAAACATTCATATGTATCCAGTGTACAGAAATCTCCCCTCCCCCACCCCGTCTTTTGTACGAACCTAATCCCACGCAAAGGCCCCCTTCTTGAAGTCGCCTATTCGGGTGTGCACCATCTTATACCAGCAAAAGTAAGTTGAAGGGGTTAGGAGTAATCAAGTACAACTCCTGACCTACTACTCCCTTGGTCATTTGTTTTGCTTGCCCCAACTTTTTTTTCGCACTCGTTTTCTCAATTCCCGCATTCCCCACTATCTCGGAGGCTGGAACAGGCTAGGCTCAGATCATTTGCCCACCTGTACAGATTCAAGTGGCTTCTGTGCCTCGGATTTCATAAGGTCATTTCTCTGGTATTTATATTTAGAAAAAACTTTCCGACATGCTAAGGTTTCAGTATCTCGTGGTTGTGATGGCAGCCAAGAGATATTGTGAGAGGATCGTTGCATTCCTTTGGTTATTTTCGTGAGCAGTCGTGTAGATTCGGTGTTGTTCGTGTGATGTTCGGTATTACCAAGAAAGTAAGTGTGTTTGTTCAAAGTGTTGTTTGTTAAGAGAGTAAGTGTGTTTGTTCGTGTGATGTTTAATATTACCAAGCTGTGTTTTCAGGCCTTGTCGCAGAAAACTTTCGTTATTTTTAGGCGGTGATGTGTCAGTTAACTGGGGTCACAGTGTGGTTCCTGCTAACTTGTGTCGTTTATCAAGCTAAAAAGAGTTCACGCACAGTAATATTTTTAGATTGATAAAGTTCAATGACTGTACTGTGTACGTCTAAAAGGTGACGTTTTACACGTTTGCGCTCAAGTTGGTTTTGTTTGGTGAACAAGAGAAATAAAAAATGATAACAATAAGGCTTTTAAGGTATTTAAAGCGGTTATGGCTTAGCGAAAACAACTTGTCCTGCTCATGTTGGTGAACATTTGATTTCCGGTTTTGATTGCATAATACTCTTGCACAGTACAATGTCTGAACTTGCTGACGTGAGTAGTGAGAAAAGTCAACGAAAGGACGAAAGGGAAAGGATGTTACTGAATTAATTGAAAGTTTCCATGATGAGATAAAACTGAGATTGGACCAGAATATATATGCGCGTATTGTGTGATCAGTTATGGTATATATCATCAGTTAGTTTAATTATGTAGTAAATCTTCTTATAACAAATGTTGAAAGGACATTATTGATTGTTGTGTAACTGGGGTAAACAGCGTCGACAATAAGGAGTGGATTTGCACAACATGTGATCAAAGTTTTGAAAAGCCTGGTCAATTACCAGGTTTTCCAAGGCAAGTGAAATAATGTTCCCTAAAAAACCACGATGTTTAAATTTAACGTCACTGGAAGAGAGACTAATTGCGCCCCGTATTCCTTTTATGGTTATAAATTTGTCGCAATTTATCGCGAGGGAATTGCTAAGTTCTCGCCTGGGATCGCGCCCTGATCGCTTAGGGCGGTCGAAGTGTAGGCAGTTGCCTAACGACAAGAAAGAATCACGACCGCTGACAATGGCGTACTCTCATGTTTAATGAAAAAAAAAACGAAATTAAACATGTGAAAAACTCGTGAGAAAAGATACTAAAAAGAAAAAGGAAGTTATAGAACCAATCTATTAATTCTGATTCATTCAGTTTATTGACGAAAACAAACATATGGGAAACATTTTTCTATTTAACTGAAGACACAAACAAACGAACAAAAAGTATCAACAACCAGGTGATCTCCAGTCCGTGGGACGCTTATTAAAATGAGCATCATGATCTTAAACTACGGGAAAAATAGTAAAGCAAAGTTCACTTATCTTACTTCAAAATTTTCCTGTAAGCAAGTCTTTGGTAAACTGTGGTGTACCTGAAAGAAATTTTTCGTACGTTACAAATTTAAACATCACTTAAAAGGTTATGTTATTAATATGTAAGCAATTCCCAGTTGCATTAGAAATCTAAGATAGATCGAACTCCCGAAATACGTTTATGAGAAGAAATGCATTAGTTGTGGACGTTACTTACTTTTATATTATAATATGTCTTTGGCTGATAACACAGTAAATTATTTCGGTGCACTCAAGCGATTTTGTATCGAATTCCATTCCCACTTTTAATTCAGTAACAAATTAAAGCATACTTTTGAGGCATTTCCCTCTATAAGCCAAAGTAAAAGGTCGCAGAGTCTTCGAAAATGGCGCGTTTTCAAAAGTCGCCACTCTTGCTGCTCTCGAAAGTCTCTGTATTTACAGCCTTTGATCAGTTTTAGTACCAATTTATTGGCGAAAGCACAACATATAAAAACGCAAGAGATCGAACTCCGAAAACTGGTAACTTTTCACTAGCTCTTAAAACAAGAGGCTGACAATCCGCCATTTTGAAAAACACTTGCTCCCAGTTCTACGCAGCTAACTAAAAACCTCCTAAAGCCGTTCTAAAGCCCCTGGGTAGGAAGCACTTGGGCTGTCGCTAGGAGATTTGTGCCATTGGCCAATCGTAGGGCCGAAAGGCAATCGCTACTGTTTTTCAAATTCGTCCTCAGCTGGTAAGAGCAAAAAGCGTTTACCAGTCCCTGACAGAACCTAAATTGAATTGTCACTTTTTAATCCCTTGCACGACGACCTTCCATATATGGAAGTCCGTCGTGCAATGTTCTTACGAGATCGTAACCAAAATCTGGAAAAGATGGCCTACACAGTGGCTTTAGGAGGTTTACAAGTTAGCTGCGCAGAGCTCTGAACGAGTGTTTTTCAAATTGGTGGGCGGTAAAAGTAAACATATCGAACTCACCGAAGAATCGGGGAGAAACAGGCGATATTTGGAGAAGGTGGTGTATAGAAATCAAAGGCAAAAGACAGCAGAACTGACGGTAAGGTGATAGTTTTATTGAATCGTCGACATATTTCATCGCTGTTTGTTTGAAACAACGTTCGGTGAGAACTCAAAATCCACGTTTCCTATAGCTCATGCTTAAGGTTTCTTAACTCAAAAACTTAACTTAATTCAAGTTAAGTTTCAGCGATGTAGACGCAGAACCAAAGTAATTACTCTCACCAATCACAACAGGCCTCAAGACAACCAATGAACCAATCAGAACTCAAACCAAATGCACGTAACTAGAGTCAAGCGCAGGGAAAAAACGTGCGATCAAGTCACGAATTGTTTTGGTTTTACATTCTGTTTGGTTAAGAAAATAGCACGAGTTTTTTCAGCTAATTACAGAGTGCAGTATAAAGCTAAACCCACGCAAACGCAAATTATCTTCCACACTCGACTGAGTGAAAACAGCTGAACAATTGGATTTTTTCACTTACTTTGTAGCTCGGTCGATATTTTAGTAGTTCCGTCTGAAACCAACAAACAAACATAAAAATATCAGCGATAGTAAAAAGCAATTCGAATAAACAGGCGTAAAGAACCTTCTCCTGAAACCTCACTGATGGTAATTATATAAAAAAGGCATTCTTAAATTAATTTCTCTTGCATGCAACTGGTAATAAAATAAAACAAAAAACATATGTGATACCAAAAATGACTATTACAACAGTAAAGTTTATGTTACTTACCCTGTATGGCGGCCAATATTTTTTGAAAGGGTGCTGAAACAAAGAAATTGTCACGATTTTAAAAACCAGCACGAGTTAAAACGCTGCAAAGTAAATGCTAGGGGAGTATGACTTATCTTTATCCTTTCCGCCTTAATACTAAATACAAAAAAACGGTCTGTCTAAGGAAGACTGAATTTCTCTCCCTGATGGTTCGTTGTTCTTCGTAGGTAAGTGATGTTCACTATACACTAAAAGGGAGCGCCCTGAACAGATTTCTCTGAATACCAGCAAAGGAGTCTCGGGAAAAAAACAGCAAACATTTTATATACATAGCCCTGTATCTCCTTTCAAGTTGCTTACAAAATTGTACAACAGATATATATAATGGGTATTCGATTCAATATTTTGGCTATGCATTCTTGTCCACTATGGATCTCTCCATTTACTTTAAATTGTAAGGCCATATCATTTTTTCCTTTTTTCAGGCCTAAAAGCGACCAAAATAAGGTTCCCGTAGAAAGCAGATTTTTTTTTTCTCAAAGAAAAAGAGAGCACTTCTGACAAAAGTGACGATCAAATAAGTGGAACTTTACATAAATGTAGACTAGCGTCGAGTCTTGGAAAGAATTCGCTAAACAATTTTAGACAAGCTAACTTACAGGTGAAGACACACACGATCCACCTCGTGCATATTACAACAACAACGATGTTAAAGCAAACTGCACATAATTGCATTCCTTTCATTTTCGTTAATGACAAGCGCTACCCCTTCAAAGTTGAGCCAAAACTTCCATTTTTTTTAATTCTACGCCTGAATACGACGCCAACCAGCAAAACGTCATAACAGCAACGATTCGATGAAAAAACAAAAATTCCTTTTTTTGTTACTGTAAAAAACAGACGTCACTTTCTTATGTATCTAAACCATTTTGACTCGCGAATCCACAGCGAAGTTTGGCAGTGTTATGGTGAAGCTTATAATCGATAAAAGTTCAGACAGGAAACCTGACGTCAGTTTGTTAAAAGACTGAGAGAACTGGTCCTGCCATTACTTACCCTTTAAAGCATTTGATACCTGAAGATGTACGTCGTTAGGCCCTAGAGCAAAAAGCAAAACGTATCTGCAACGTCGAAGCCTTGATTATATTTAAAATACAACTTTATCTCATTAAATTCTCGTTTTGCTTATAATAATGAAGCTCAATGACGCAATACAGATGGGAAATGGCTGTTCAGATGGCTGTTTACCGGACTACAGAACGAGATATCACAGTTTCAAATCCCCGTCAGACCATCAAACTTGGATTCTTAAAGTGCCGTTCCCAGGATCCTCTCGTCATTTTACAGGGAGGGCGGCTAGCTTATACCATAAAAGAACATTGCAGTTTCGAATTAACCAAGACCGCTGAATGTAATACTTAAAACAAATTTTTACATGGTTAGTGCCAATCTGAAATATCAAAAATACCAGCAGAAAAGTGCTGAATACTCAAATACAACAACACCAGAGTTGTAAACAGTTTATCTTCGCCTGCGAGGGGAAGAGAAAGTCTAGGGACTAGATCAGAGCGGTTGAGAACAACTAGGTGAGCAAACAACGGAAACCGCAACCGGGTTTATAGCAAGTGACAGGCAAAATACCTAACTCAACAGACTAAAACGGTTGATTCCAGAAGAACCCCATTTATAGTTACGATATTGGGACTCAAAATCAAAACCATTTGTAATCCAGAAATTACCTTTTAAGAAAATGGAAATGCCGTAAATCAGGGTTCCTACAGGCAACAAAACATTTTCATATTTATATATTTAGTTTACTTACTCAAGGTACGGGTATTTCCTTTCTGGTCACGCATTTGCTGTTGTTTCAGTGGCACCCCTAAACTCAAGGAAAGAGTCAAAAAAGCAAAGTGCATAAAGTTCTAGAGGAGCAATCTGTTCATATATGTATGTTTCCGAAAGCCAAAATGAGCCACACGAAATGCTGCTTTACATAGCAAAACATATATCAAATATAGTCTTTTTTAGTTGAACTTGCACCTTGCCAACTTTGACCGCCCAACTGTTAGTGGTTTGACAATAACGATGAATAATGCATAGATACAAGAAAACTGTGTTCGGCCACCTTAAAGAAAAACGAATTTAACTTCACATGTACCTGAAGTCACGGCAAACAAGAAGAGCAGGGCAAAGATTATGGAAATCCCTGAAACTTTCATTGTCTCTGGCTGATATACTGCAAGAAAAATGCAAAAGATGCAGATTAATTACGGGCGCCGCTTTACCGGCAAGTATGCTGGCGCTATTGTCTGTTACGACGGCAAAACGCTGTTCGAAAACGTGTTCAAATAATGTTTTTAACTTTTTTTTTCCTGTGGATACCACTCAAGAAAATACCATCTGATCTGTCCCAGTTTTAGATAGGGCATATCGTATGAATTGTGTCATGTGACACAATTGACCAATCGCGTGCAGTGAAGTGAAAATGTTTATGGATTGAAGCTCACTTTATTTTCCACTCAACAAAATTGAGTGAAGTGAAACGACTATTCTCAGCCCCAGAGCCGCCTGTCCCTCTTAGCCAGCGGCGCCTGGGGACGAGAATTAGGTTTCTATGTTTTGTCAGAAGCCATAATTGGGGTTATGGCTCCCAATTTTGTCTCCTACTGAACTTTTCTCCGCCTCTCGATATAGATTCCAACTCTTTAAAACATCTCACCTACAAAAAACCAAGACTAAATCCCGCCTTAAGCTTTTTCTGCTCTTAAAGCTCACAACATAAACGAGGCCCCTTTACGGGTGGTCAAATTCTGAGATGGAAACTCAATAATATTGATTAAAATTGGCCATTCATTCTAAGCAGAAGGTGAATTGGATACGTTATGATCCAATTTAAAATTTTGAGTCAACTTTGTCATTTTCTCATCAGCTGGTTTGATCATCAAGTGGCTTCAGAAGATTCAAAAGACAACAAAACAGTACCCACACCAAAATACAATAGTTTACCAACAATAGTTCTCGCAACACTGCTGGGTTTAAATAATCACTCCCAACTTATAACCCAAAATAAATAAATGACGCTGTTTATAATCAAGCAACAGAAAGTCAGCTGAAATTTTATATTTTCCTTGAATTTTAACTTCATATCCTACGGTGGCCAGACAGGTGGTTTAATTCGCCATTTGGGTATCAAATTCCACAACAAACAGGTTCAAAGAAGACGGAAAAAATTTCTCAGATTTTTTCCAACAACAAGAGTGAATACTGTAACGTTGATGAACCAAGAGATACCCTCCGTCTTGCGATAAACTTAATTTCTCAGTCTTCGATGCCATAATAGAAGATACGCAGTAAATTGAACTTCAAATATACCGTGAAGTATCTGCTCGCCATTTTAACAATAATCACCAACTTACAATCAGATGTTAGTAGATTTTTTTTGGGGCCCGATTGACAATTTGAAGGTTGGCAAAGTTTGGGCGTACTCTCCAAAGAACAAAGATCTTAATGACAAAAAAATTGAAACAGAGAAAATTCTTCTTGAATTGACCCCTAGGCAACTGTATGTAAATCAACGGTTTAGCAAATAGCTAAATCCCCACTTACTAATCTCAGTCGAAGAATGAAGAGCAAGCAGTACGATAAGGATTTTGAGAAGTACGCTCCAGAATAGAAGTATTCAGACGCAGGTCTGAATGCACATAAACATTCGTCAACTTACCACTGCTTTGGATACAACAAAATAATCCTTGAAAATTGTGGAGCTTAAGGTGCGTCAAACAAGTCGGTCAATCAGCAGATTCTAGGAAGAAAATGTATTGTTAAGATTGTTAAGAGGGGAACACATGACTACGTGTTGAATAAAATGACGGGTTTTATTGCTATTGGCTGATGATGATTTCATGTGATCAGTCGCATCGAGTTTCAGAATTTCTACATGGTGAGTGAAAACCACGTAAGAGGAGGCGAGGAAAAATAGGAGGCCTCGAAACAATTTTTTGTTTGTTGGTTGTTTTTTTTTTTCGATCTAATTGGACCAAGGTTGGCAACCAATGTAGAAAAGGACAACTGAAGCGACGCTGGAGTCAAAATTTCACACTTCACAACCACTGAATAAAGAAGAGCGATTTAGCTTTTTTATCTAAGATAGAACTTGTTGGTGACTGACTTTGTACGGTATATCTGAAATTTATATCTGAAATGGATAGTACATTTTTGAGGTCTGAAGCTTAACTAATGATCAGTAAACACAGTAAATCAATCATGTTGGCCATTTCGGGCTAATGACAAGTTAAAAACTATCTATAATTTAACACAGAATCACCGACTTTGGCAATCTCTCAATCTCTGAAACAAAACAGGAGCTCCAAAGAAAACAAAATTATTGTTTTCTCAGATTGTTTCAAGGTACTCTAAAGGAATATTTGGGTGAGCTACCATATGTTGAGCTGTTCTGTTTCTAAAAATGACTTAAAATCGTTCTTTGTTTTAGTGAGCTATGATCGGTAGAAGCTATTCCCCGAAAGTCAACCTGTTGTTACGACGGGTCATTTGAGTATTAAGTTCCAGTCAAAGAAAAAAGCAATACGTTGAAAATTTAGAGTTTTTTTTTTTATATATGAATGGCTATTATGTTGAAACGATCATATATATACTTGGTAGTAGAAGAGGAGAAGAGACGAAATCAGTCATCCGAAAGCCGAAAGCGAAATAGAGGCAGAGGAAAGTGACTTCAAAAGCACAACACTCATTCAGGGGTTTCGGAACTCATCCACGTCCCTTTGTCAATGATGCGATTATAATGTGTTAGTATGAAGCCTCGTTTTGGTGCCAAGGCTGCAATTTAGAGGAGGTGGTCTAGCCCTGGTCACGGTAAATGACCGGCTTGACATAATTTACCAACTGTCTGGGTTTAACCTAATTCTTTGCTGGTTACGTACCTCAACTTACATTTGCAGTGTTAGCTTCTCGCCCCAGCAATAATGTAATGGCCATCCTAACATTATACGAATACTATACCGTTTTGTATTCTCAGTTTGCAAAACCGTCGCCCGAACACAACTCATGTAGTTTAAGGCCAGGGTCAAAGGTTTTAGCCAGAAAATAGCATATTCGTAAGATCTCATCGTCCTTAACATTCTTAAGAAGCCCTGACTGAGAGAGCGTGTTAGACCTTGGAAATGGGGGTCGACCAAATCCAATGAAATTTGGTAAGGACATTGGCCATGATGAGTTATTACCAAAACACACTTTGATTGACTTTGTTAAAGGTTGTTTTAAATGTCCAGTGGGGGTCCCAGTTAGGGGCCCCAAATCACCAGAAAATGCTAGCCTGTCTGAGAGTCAACTTTCAGGCCGCATTAACATAACTAAAGACCCCCCCCCCCCCCCCCGCCCAAATATCTAATCGTGTTGCGAGTTTCTACTAGCGTCACATGACACAACGCGGTATTGGGGTCATAGGAAGAGAGGCTCTCCGTAGTTTTATGCACATTTTAACCCACAAAATCTACCTGAAATAGCTCATTTTCAAACTTTCATACTTTTACCTTCCATCCTATAATCCGAATCAGGGTGGAAAAATTTTGGCCCTTAAAGAAATGTCGGCTTACCAACATCACCACAACATCATACTTTCACAAAATGGGTTTTTCTGCAAAACCCTTAAAGGCACTGTTAAATGAGTTCAAGATCTATTTGAAATGTGTAGACTATGCAATTGAGTCATGTATGAGATCCACTAAATTTTTGAAGAAAGAGTACCACTTGCCTGTTATAGGTCATTTTGTCTCCCGTGATCTAAACAATCTAGAAGGTTGTTGGTTTGAGGGGTATGCAGGGCTAAAATCTAATTGAACATTCAAATGTCACTCTCATACCGCGCTGGAATACAATGGCCGGACAAAACTTCTCCAAGTCAGCTTAAAATTTAGGACAACAACAAAGAAATGCTTCCAAGAAATGTTGACACACAAGGATTATTCGGGAAACACGAAGTCAAAATTGTAAGGAAGGGACTGATATTTCGCAGATATTTCCCAAGTGGTGGGAAATAAATTAGAGCAAAGTATAATCTGTCTCAACACTTTTTTCCACAATTGAAGATTCAGCCTTCTAACGTAGTGTGTCGTTTGTGCAACGAATAGAACCATCCCATCGCCGGCTACTCCTGTGTTCCCCCTTTTTTTCCTTTTTAAGATTCACAGTGGGAAACACCTTACACAATCACTTATTATTTTTATGATATGTCAATCGATAGAACTGAAACACGCTCCAATGTAGATATTTTTATCACTGTTGCCATGTGTGAGATGTGAATTAATGAATACTGAGGGCTTAATTTACCATGCGTAGTTTAAACCAACTGGGTGTTTGAAATTTCTCTGATGACCGTCTAGTTTGCTGTTCTTCGAAGACAACCTTCGATCGCAGAAACTTGTTCTTTGGAATCCAGCGGAATTAAAGCAATCCTTCCCTGGAATTTTCAGCCACTTTGCTGGGAAACAATAAACGTTTAAGACGTAGAGTGGCTGCGTTTGAAAAGCTTAATCACCGATTCTTGACGAAACAGTGAAGCACCCGTGAGTCGATAAAATTGCGCAATGAGGACAAATCGCGAAAGCTAACCAAGCTACGTCGACATTACTGAGACTTGAGGACTACTACTAGCTTCCGCTAACAAGGGAAAAGCACCACTACTACGACAAGGCCTGTACGATTTTCGGAGTCATCTTCCTTTTAAGCCTTAATCGGGAACCATGGGCAATTAAATGGTGAGTGATTTGTAACCAAGTTCCACTAGTTCTAATTAAAAGTGGTGAACTTCATTGTTGAACATTCAAAACCTGTACTGACCAACGCTAGTAGTAGCATGCTCTCGATTAATGTACAAAATTCAACAATTTGTTTATATTTGCACTTTGTGTAGGATGCTCAAAGAAAAACCGGACGGATCTACATAAATTCGAAAGGTTTTTGCTAAATTTTTGCCTATGTTGTTGTAAGAGCTTTTTACGATGGTGTTGAATAACTTAATTTAAGTGTCAGGGTAAGTATTTAGCTTGTGATAGCTAATTGGGGACACTCTACTACGTTCCGATTTTTGGAAACTAGTTTAGGTTAGATCTAAATTTATACATTCAACTTTTCACACGATTTTACTGAAACTGAGCCCAAAAGAAAAAAAAACATAAAAAGTTACAAAGAGACAATTTAAGATTGCCGGGATAGAGAAAATTCTGTTATAATTGTTTTATTTTTTATTTTATTTTATTTTTTTACTTAATCTAAATAATATGGCCTAAGTAAACACCTAAGTGCGAAAGACAATGAGAGAAACTCTATTGCTGCACAAACGTAAGAACTGTGGACACCTCGTTGAACTTATCGAAAGTCATTTATTCGCAAACGACAAACACGAAATGTTTAATTATTTAATGAATCATGACTTTTTGAAAATAATGATGGGTGCAGTACAGGCTGGGGAGGAGGGCGGGGCATGGAACGAATCTAAAAGTGACAGAAGGTGCAAAGGATGAAACAAGAGAGGATAGGGCAAAAATAATAAAAAAAACAATAAAAAAAAAACAATAAACCGTTTTTCACCAAAACGTTCTTGAACAAAGAAAACATCCAAGATGAGGGGGATGAAGATCGACCTCATGGGACCTACATTTAGTACCCAAAAGTAGTATTCTGAAACTGTTGGTAAAGGATTCACTTTTATAACTTTAAATTTACTCATTTTAAAAATGTATTTTTCAGGTGTAAACATGCTATGACGCTGGAAATATAGTTCCCGAATACTTTTCAAGGGTACGGAATTAGAACATCCTGCACTAAAGTACTCCTGACAACACTAGCCCTTTTTCTGTAAATAAATTAAACAAAGTGCAGCTTAATGTGGTAAAAAACAATTCAATGAATGATGGTGGGGGTGGGGAGGGGGTGGAGTGAATGATGGTGGGGGTGGGGAGGGGGTGGAGTGAATGATGGTGGGGGTGGGGAGGGGTGAAGTGAATGATGGTGGGGGTGGGGAGGGGGTGGAGTGAATGATGGTGGGGGTGGGGAGGGGGTGGAGTGGGGGAAGTGGAACAACTATGGAGCATTTATTTATGTATCTACCTATCACTTCTTTTATTTTTATCTTTTTAACTGTTCCTTAGTTAAGTATAATAACGTATTTGTGAAGTAGTTTAGAAACCGTTTTTGTTTTGGTTTTGTTTAAACGACCTATTCCTATTCTTATTCATTTCCCCTAATTTTAATATAGTAAAATATTGTAAATTTTAAATGTATATTGTAAATTTTAATTCATTTTAAGTAGCAGAGTGTCCCCAATTAGCTGTCACAAGCTAAATACCCACCCTGACACTTTAATAAAGTTATTCATTCATTTATTCATTCATTCATTCAGCATTTCACCTAGTTTACGGTCCCACACTTTACAATTTTACTCTCAATTAACGACTGATAAAAAGTACAAGACACCAAATAAGAGAATGGAAGAGAGAGTGGGATGTGCAACCATATTTAAGTTTCATTTAGTGGGCAAAAGTAGTACTACCTAGTGCTAAAGGGTAACTTTTGTAGCTTTTATGCATTTCATTATAATTATAATTCAACGGAAATTGAACGCACGTTAATAAGAAATTATACCTAAATTAATTCCAAACAAAAGAAACACCTTTATTTAATAAAATTTGGTCGCCCACATACTGATAAGGTAAACGACAAATATAAGGTAAACTCCGACGCCGTAACCGCGAATTTCATGTAAAGCAAAGGCAAAAACAGGCTTCGATAGGATTCAACCCATAAATATAACGATACCCGTACAGAACTCTACCCTGTTAAGCTGTCAAGCCCACGGGAGCTAGATCAATATATTGCTAGTAAATGAGTTCTTACTTTTTGTGGAACAAGGAAGACACACAATCATTTGCTAAAAAAAACTTTCACCTTCTTAAAAAAGATGGAAAAACGACAAGCGAACCCTAGAGTCCACTCTGGCCCGTGAATTCCTCTAGGCTGAAGTAGATAGATAAGTGACATTTCCAAATAAAGAATTACTATATAACTAATTATAAGAGTCTGTTTTAAGTTTGTAGAGCGACGTCAGACAGACACGAAGACTGAGTCAGAATACATTTCGTCCTACAAAAACACGCTGTTGAAAATCTTTAATAAAACTTGCAAGGTAAGCAACTTCAATTGCCACAACAACCAAATGTCGCTATCACTTTCCTATGTGTGTTTGAATCTCGGTACGTGGTTCCAAGTTTGGGTTTGTGCTTGAAATGCAATTGAAATCTATCTGATCTATTGAGAGGTGCTTAACAGGTTACAGTTTTTACACTATCCTAAGATAGCAGAATTTTAACTGCTGACTAGTGGTGAAAACTTCATTTTCTAGAGTGAAGTAATTGAAATCAAGTCTATTCCTACTGAAGAAAGAATATTAATAATCACTTCTCATGATCAAACTGTAAACTAGTTAAAAGAGTGGCCCTCATTAATTACTTGGAAAAACTGAAAACAAAAAAAAATTATTAGGAAAATCGCCCAATAACTGCAAAGCAGCTAATTATGAATTTGTTTTTATCTTCTTCCGGCATGGAAACCAAGTAAAATAGCGACAAGATAGATGACACCTCTTTCAACACGGGTTTACTCTATAAATTAACCTTACAACTGCGATAACTCTTTCACACCAGAATCGAGAGCCAGCACATAGTAAATCCACAAAAAGAGGGAACAAATGTAATGAGGTGACTCCAAGCTGGGTGGAAGGTTTCGCGCATTCCACTTGGTGCTTGTCTAGGTACCTTAGCAGACGCCAACCGAGTTGACTTAAATGCGGGATTACTTACCCTGTCTGTGTGCTGCTAGACATTGGTACCGCCTTGGCTAGGATGGTAAGTTCTCGCCGGGTCGCTGCAGGATCTCCCATGGCTGGTGCCAGAGGACGGTCTGTATTCAAGCGGGGGTCCAACATTAAATCAAAAGTTCCTGGATAACGAAAACGACAAAATTAAGTTTGAACATCGATTTGAAACTTCTGAGAAAGAGTTGTTGCCTAATACTATCATATGCAATAAACAGCACGCATATTGAGCCTGGATGATGCAGTAGAATGTATGAAAGTAATCATCGTGGAATTTCGGATACAAACAAAGTATTTGCAAGTAAAGCAAAGGCAAAAACAGGCTTTGACGGGATTCAAACCCATAAATATAAGGATACCAGTGCAAGAACTCTACCCTTTTGAGCTGTCAAGCCCACGGGAGCTGGATCAATTGCAATGTCTTTTCTATTTATTTTTTAAATTGAATAGAAAACGAGTTCTTACTTTGTGGAACAATAAAGAGAAACATAGCATTTCCTTGAAGCCTCTCACCTACCGAAAAAGATGGGAAAACGATAAGCGAAAACTTAAAGTCTACCGGGATTTCAACCTGGCAGATAATAGAACGTTTGCAAGTTAAAAAAGGCCATGATCAAAAACAACAAAACTCGCTCGAATGGGGTTGAACTCCCTGACTTTCACGATATCAATGTACGTACTGTACCCAATTGAGCTTTCAAGACTGATCATGGATGCTTAGACAATTCGAAGTTCTTTATATTTGCCATAAAGTTACCATGGAAGAAATTCTTAGCTATTGTGGAAGAGCAGAGACCAACCTAACTTTTGCTCATAACCTCAGTGTTACTAACTGATTGTGTTTCAAGTTTGCAGAGCGATGTTTAGTTCCTAAACAGGAATACTGACTGGAATAGCACAATAAATCTGAGGTATTTCATTCTTCAAGATTTGCAGGTTGTTTCATATTTAGTGGACATAGCGGCCTCTTTTATTAGAAGTGGCTATTCTATTGATTGTTGTCCCAGCCCCTTGGTGGTATATTAACAATTTCGCTTTGTAGGCATTTGACCAAACAACAGCGAAATCTCTATGACTTTGGCCCCGTAAATTCCTCTAGATTGAAGTAGATGAGTGACATTTTCAAATAAAGAGTTGTTGACAGTCTGCTTTTATTTTGTAGTTCGACGTCATCCCTAGACACGAAGACTGACACTGAGGCTTCATAGTCAAAATACAGTCCTTTTAGACCAACGCACTGTTGAAGCTTTGTAATAACATATTTGCAAGTTAAGAACCTTAGTTGCCACAACAACTTCATTGTTACCACTTTTCTTTATGTTTTTCAACTACGGAATGTAGTTCCAGAGTTGGGTTTGTGAATGAAATTCAATTGAAAGCTACTAAGAGGTACTTAACATAAAATAGAGATAAGAGGTACTTTTCATAAAATAGCAAAGTGTTAATTCCTGGCTGGTGGTGAGAACTTGAATTCCTAAAGCGAGATATAAATTGAAATCAATTCTATCACGAGAACTGAAATTTCCCTCCACCTTCTACTTACTAACACCAGGAAAGGGAAAGCCCTGGAAAGAGTAATAAGGCACTGGAAACAGATTTCTTCGTTTGTTTGTTTGTTTGTTTGTTTGTTTGTTTGTTTGTTTGTTTTCTTTTTTCTATACAGAATGCCACTTACACTCGTTCGTCGTTGGTAGTCTCCCGTTCCTCTTTCCTGATCATGCTAATAGTAACATCCAATCGAATGTAGACTACGAGCAGTCTCTCTTTCTGCTCTGAGAAAGTCGAGCAAAAGTATCACTCGAGCGAGAACAAAAATCGATTGCCGCGCTGAAACGTGACTCGCGTGTACACTAGCGGCTCACCTCGCGCGCGTTCACGTTTCCACGCGGTAGGCGATTTTCGCGCTGGGTCGCGTGTTATTTTTGCTCTACTATTCCTGAGCGGAAAAGAAAGTCTGCACGTGGTCTAATGGATGCTCTAATCAATATCTTCAGGAAAAAAACTTCATTTAATCATGGTGGAGTCATTACAGAGGCAGGAGGCAAATTGCGGCAAAGATTACGTGTCATTTCTGGAGTAGGAACCCTTCTTGACGGCGGAATCGGTGGAGTTTGTGATATTACTTATTATCATCCCCTTGACGCGATCAAGGTTAGCTGTTAACCCGCTAAGCGTAAAGGTGCCGTTACACGTGTACAACTTTTCGTGCAACATGTCTAGCAAAAAATTGTTGCAATTTGCACGCATGATTTTAATGTGTAACACCCCCTCGTGCAACTAAATTTTCGTTTTCTTCAAGTTGCTTGAAAATTGGAATCGTTTTCTACTTTCGCAACAAATTCTTCAATTTACGCAACAAAAGCACGTGTAACATGGCTGTTGTAGCTTGTTTCGCCACGCTTTCTATAGTCAACCAATCATTTTCCCGAACTTACGCAATTTTTTTCGTGATACAAGTTGCATGGCAATGCATGGCATTGCATGGCAATTGTGCATACAACTCGCAACACATTTTTTTGCAAGACAGGTTGCACGAAAAATTGTTATGTGTAACAGCACCCAAAGATATATACTATTGCGCCCAAAGGGCATGATTTTTTAGCCTTTCCTGTGCAATAAAGAGTGCAGATTTAAATTGGTTTTAGTCTGAAGGGGATTATGTTTGCTTACTGGTCTAGAGCAGAGATTAAGCCGAGTACGTAAATAAATTTTTTGGTCGTTTTAGCGTGAAAAAGGGAAACGTTTCGGGTAAAGCAACAAATAGGAAGTTACACACCACCGTACCGAACTCCACGGTTTCTAGTCTTTCAGTAATCCCAGTTTGTTTGTTTAGCTTTTTTGTTTGTACGTTTGTTTATTTATTTTTAGTTAGTTAGTTTTTTGTTTGTTTTTTAGCTTGTGCGTTTGTTCTTTGTCTGTTTGGCCTTCTTGTCTAGCGAGTTAATTTGGCTTTTATTTACTTGTTGTTAGAGTGAGGCTGACAATAGTAGCAACGACAACGATCAAGCATGAATGAGGAGTTCCTGTACTACATGAGTGCAGAGTGCACGTAAAGGCCTGTTTACATGTCGACCAGAGAACTCATCTCAGTCGTATGGCATCGAAACACCAGAGTAGCAAGACTGCTTGAAACAGACACGAACCAACATAAAACTTCAACTTAACTGGTTGACTAACCATGATTTTAATTCTTCTCAGCTTTCTTTCTTTCAGGGTTATTGATTCCAAACAAATTCCAGGGTTCAAAGTTAACCAACACTTCTTGTTGATCAAAATCGTTTCTTACAGCTAGTTTTTTATACTCTCGATTTGCAAGTGAGTCCAGTGAAAACAGACGATGGAGGGCAAATTTACAGAAATCCTCATTGAAAGTACAACGTTAAAATTTCAAAAAAAATTAAACCTGATGAACTCAATCAAGACTTAAAATTAAAGGTTATACGAACGTTCTAATGAATTTGATCTAAATGAAAACTTTAAATATATTTTGTTATAGCGGTGTTGTAGCTTTTCAATGTGGGTTTATGCACACTTTTTTGTATTACATGTACATCTAAATTTGTCGAAGTTTCAATTCTGAAGCCTTTGGCAGTCAGAAGTAATACAATTTTTAACAAGGGAAGAATTCAGTGGCCTTGGTTAACTTTCATCCCAAATTATTGTTGAAAATGTCTCGCCTAATAGATCCACGAACATTGATTCGTAAGCTGGTATCTTCAAAAGGTTGAGATGACTCAACCAGTAGTAAAACAGTTGGACAAAATTATAATAATTGAATTGTACATTTTGTTATCTTCTCTGA
This sequence comes from Siderastrea siderea, assembly GCA_964030785.1. NCBI lineage: Eukaryota > Metazoa > Cnidaria > Anthozoa > Scleractinia > Rhizangiidae > Siderastrea > Siderastrea siderea. Next base: position 32,555,030 of record OZ034979.1, read on the forward strand.
TATTATTTTGTAACATAGATATCCAACTTATTTAACAAAGACTGAAAATAAATAACACTTTTTCATTCACTGTAGCTTGGGCAGCAGTTAGTTTAGAGAGCCGACGAAGCCCCGGGACGCCTTCACTTTCCATTGTCAAACATGGAAGTATTGTTATTTGGATCCAAATTTAATTTTAGATTCATCTATAAAAGTTCAAATAAAAAAGTTCTATGGAGCAGTAATTTCCTACGCTTCCCCGTGTAGTTGTACGTATTTCAAGAATTTTCAAGAATATTTCTTTCAAGTTTATCCTTTTTTGTTCACATTCGAGATTCTGGTGATCTCTGAAATGACTGCTATACAGGCTACATCCGCCTCGTCTTATGTTGTTCTGTTCTTATAGTTTTCGTACTCGCTAACAATGAGTACACAGTCTAAGCAAAAGTTGCTGAGGAGAGTGAAGTCAGCAACTTTTCATTATTAAAAAAGATAGCCACTCTTCACCGCGAATTACGGAATAAGGAGGCATTAGGAGGCACGTATGTTTTGATGTTGTACACGCGCACGAGGTATGAGTTCATGTGCGACCAGACTGAGTGTGATAATTGTTTTATTACACCGAGAGCCATGGATCTTGAGAAATGATACGTTACTGAGTTACCAGAACAAACGTTTCTTGTTTAAAAAAGCAAGCTATTCTTAATCCTTTTCGCGCGTACAACATATGGGATTATTCAATAACCAGGCTGACATTACTCACTGCGCAATCTCGCTTGTATCCATGGGCCGTCTACATGGTAACGAGACATGACAACAGCTAGTTTGTCATGCAACGAGTTTGAATAGGCTTCGCAGCGCAAACCCCGCTAAAATTCCAAAATCTTACTCTTTTGGTCAACAATCTACAATGCGATTCTGTAGAAATCTCATTCTGTGCTATATCTCATTTACTCTTGTTGACTCTCGTGCACTGTCAATGGGTTTCACACACTCTTGCTAACTCTCATGTCCTATCAGTGTGCCTAAACTCTCAAACACGCTTATCTCTCGACCCTCTTTGCCTATCGTCGACTCTCGTGCGTCTATGCGCCTTTAAACTCTGACTGTATGTATCTTCAAGCCGCTGACTCTGTTTGTGAGATTTTCAACTCTTAGTATCTGTTGTTTTCTAGCTCTCTTCACATTCCTGTGCTGTCTGTGAGGTTAAGCTCTCTTCTCCTCTTCATGTTAACTGTCCCGCTCTCGTGTCGAATCTCGGGCACTATCAACAAGTTTTAAGGTGTTTCGATACAGTTTTTTTGGGACCATACCTAACTTTTTGAATTGGCTCTTAGACAGTCTTCTCCTTGTCAGATCAACGTGAAATTTGCAATACTTGTTTGTTTTGGATTGAACTTTAGCGTGGTTTACATTTTGTAAAAATCAATATTTCCATGACAACGATAAACAAAAATCCTCGAAAACAGTAAAATTGAAATTTTGCACGATCCAGCTTTCGCTTCGAAAAGCAAATACTAGCATTTTAAACTGTGGTGTATGGCAAACAAAATATACAAGAACAAAAAAATTCTGTATGTTTGTTTTGAAGTAAATCGCAAAAACATTTTCAACCTTAGTTTTTGCCTAGTAATAGTAAATGCACCGAAAAATAATCAACGCTTTGATGAAATGGCTAGTAAATACTGTTAAAATGTGTCTTTTATTTACTTTTTTACGCCTAGAAAGTTTTGTTGAAACTGGTGTTCGCGATCTCGAGAACGACTTGTTTTTCTAAGATCATTGGCGTAATAATTTTGTGGTAATTTTTTAATTTGAGCGCTTTTGCGAAAATCTTAAGAACGGCTCGATAGATTTTTTTAAAACATTAAACATGCGTGCTTGACGATGTGACCAATTTTAGTTTTGAGTCTTATTAACATTGATTCACTGGAACACTCTTAGATTTAACGTTAAAGAGGATGTATGAACCGACGGAGAAGGTTGCGTTACAAATTCACAGTTGGCAAGTGCATGCTAATATATTCAAAGTAATGCGTTATTCATTGCTTCGTGATTTTCATCCGGTTTCTTTGTTCTTTGTTGCACTGTAGATTACAACGAAAAATAAAAATCACGGAGGAATGCATTGCGCATTACTTTGAATATATTAGCATTTACTTGCCAACTGTTTGTATGTAACGCAAGCCTTTCCGTCGGTTCATACATCCTCTTTAACGTCAAATCTAAAAGTGTTCCAGTGAATCAATGTTAATAAGACTCAAAACTAAAATTGGTCACATGGTCAAGCACGCGTGTTTAATGTTTTAAAAAAATCTATCGAGCCGTTCTTAAGATTTTCGCAAAAGCGCTCAAATTAAAAAATTACCACAAAATTATTATGCGAATGATCTTAGAAAAGCAAGTCATTCTCGAGATCGCGAACACCAGTTTCAACAAAACTTTCTAGGCGTAAAATAGTAAGTTAAAGACACATTTTAACAGTATTTACTAGCCATTTCATCAAAGCGTTGATTTTTTTTCGGTGCATTTACTATTACTCGGGCCAAAACTAAGGTTGAAAATGTTTTTGCGATTTACTTCAAAACAAACATACAGAATTTTTTTGTTGATGTATATTTTGTTTGCCATACACCACAGTTTAAGTCGCTGGTGTTTGCTTTTCGAAGCGAAAGCTGGATCGTGCAAAATTTCAATTTTACTGTTTTCGAGGATTTTTGTTTATCGTTGTCATGGAAATATCGATTTTTACAAAATGTAAACCACGCTAAAGTTCAATCCAAAAGCAACAAGTATTGCAAATTTCACGTTGATTTGACAAGGAGAAGACTGTCTAAGAGCCGATTCAAAAAGTTAGGTATGGTCCCCAAAAAACTGTATCGAAACACCTTAAGTCTCAACCTCATTTGCCCTCCTTCTCTCACACATTCTTGTCTACTCTCCTGTGCCGCTCGTAAGTTTAAAATTTCCAACGCTTTTTTCACATTTGCTCCCATGCCCTCTTGACGAAACTCGTTTTCTCCCAGAGTCTAAATTCTGAGTCTCTCTTCACTTCTAGTTCTCATTCCCTCCTGTTCGAAACTCCTGCGCTGTCAAAGAGTTTAAACTCAACATCTGTGGCCCACTAACTCTCATTCAGTTGTGTCGGCTCTTGTGCGCTGTTAAAGGGTTATAACTCTCAATCTCTTTTGCTCACTAGCTCTTATGTATTCTGGTCGACTCTTGTCTACTGTCAGGAAGATAAACACCATCAAACTTATTCTCTCGTTGACCCACCCTTCCTCTTGTCGATCGAGCCATGCGGAGTTAATGAGGTTAAGCTCTCAATCTCTGTTTCTTGCTAACTCTAATGCACTCTTCACGACTGTCGTCCCTTGTCAGTGAAATTAAACTCTCCATCTCTGCGTTTTGCCACTCAATTCTCATGCACTATCGTCGACTCAACTAAAATGTCGGTAAGTTTAAATAGTCGAACTCTTTTCCCTCTTAATCCCTTGCTCTATTAACGACTTTCGTGCGCAGTCTGAATGCGTTTAAACTCTGAGTATCATTTGATAGCAAACTCTCATTCTCTACTGGAAGATGTCAAATGTATTTCACAACTGTCATACCCCTTTAACTAGCTAACTTTTATGCAGTCTTCCCGACCCTCGTACCCTGCCAGTAAGTTTTAATACTCAATCGCTCTTTTCACTTTTAACTCTCTTGAAAGCACTCATTTCTACCCTCGTGTACAGTCAGTGGGTTCAAACTATTAAACTCATTTGCTCGCATATTCACTATAGGACCCCCTATAGCCTAAATACGTACTTAGCTCTTATTAACTTATGTTATCTCTCCTCGCAATCTTTATTGCATGCTAAATCTCATTTGCTCAGTATTGGCAACTTGAGTGTGCTGTAAAAGAGTAGCCGTTTCAATTCTCAATCTCTTTTGGTCGTTAACCCTATACAGTCTTGTCGACTCTTATTAACGAGTTTGAAGCTCACGTTTAGTTTCTGTAACACGCTAACTCTCTATACACTACTGCCGACTCTGCGTTGTCAGTGAGTTTAAACTGTCAATATCTTTTACCCGGCCATCTGAAGGCTCATAGACTCTTGTCGACCCTCGTGCAACAGCCAACACTGAAGTCAGAGATAACCAGCTTTTAATTCAACAGATGCCACCAGCTAATATACCAAGGAAGCAGGATCCAACATACGCACTTTGATGTATAAGCAATTCTAAATCCAAACTGCACATGAAAAGTGAATATTATTTAGACTTATGGTGTCAATGTCATAACTTTGTTTATAATTTAAAATTGTCCCAGTTTAAGTGATCAGTGATCTTTCTATAACAGGCAAACCGCACTGTTTCTTCAAACAATTATTGGATCTCATACATGGCACATCTGTAGAGTCTAACAAGTTAAATAGGCTACAATAAAACGTTTCAAATAGATCTTGAACTTATTTAACGGTGCTTTCAGGGTTTTGAAGAAGAAGCCATTTTGTGAAAGTATGATGTCATAATGATGTCGGTAACCCGACATTTCTTAAAGGGTCCAAATTTTCTACCCTGCTTCGGATTATAGGTTTAACAAGGTAACTTAGCACATATGTATTCTTTCTAACTAGGATCGCAGGTAAAAATAATGAAAGTTTAAAAAAATGAGCTATTTCAGGTAGATTTAATGGGGTCAAGATTTGCGTAAAACTAATAATAATAATATATTTAGGACATTTTACATAGTCTCAATGCCCTTACAATACTTAAAGGAAAGTTAAAAAATCTAGAAAAAAACTAGAGCCGGCCTCTCTTCATATGACCTCAATACCGCTTTGTTTCGCGTGACATGAAAGGAGGATGTTAGTGGAAACACACTATACCATACTATACCATTCTGGGGGTTTTCTTTAGTTATTTCAATGTAACCTGAAAGTTAACTCTCAGACGGGTGGTTTTTTGGTGATTCTGGGGCCTTAAATGCCCCCCCCGCCACCCCTCTCTCTCTCTCTCTCTCTCTCTCTCTCTCTCTCTCTCTCTCTCTCCCCCTCCTGGAAAATTGTAAACAATCGTTAACAAAATCAGTCAAAGAGTGCTTTTGTAATGACTTTTGACTTTTGAGTTTGGCCGACCCCATTTTCAAGGTCTGACACGTTTTCTCATTCAGGACCTCTAAACAGAATTAAAGGTTCTCATAGGTCACGTGCCATGTTACGTGACTGTTGCTCTGTAAAAAGCAAATGCTTTGGCCAAATGCCATTGGGTTTAAAAGATAACATCAAACAGAAACTCTTCCCTGATGCGGTTTAGTTATCCCCAGCCCTTCACGCTTGGAATGATCGTCTATAGTTTTCCAAATTAAATTTATGCCGTCGAAGATCAATTTTTTCCCTAAAATTCCACTTTTCAACGTTCATAAATCTACTGTTAAAAATCCAGGGCACTCATTCCGAACGAGGAAAGTTAGATGAAATTAATCTTCATCGGAAACGGTTATTTATTTTTTACTACAACTAAAATTCGCTGGTAAATTGTGTTCGAAATATTTAGACTCTCATCACTTGATCTGACACGTGATCAAAAATATACGTTAAGGCAAAAGCGGGCCTATAGTACTATTCAAGGAAAATTTCATTCTGTTAAGTACAATCAATTGGTAGATATGATTGTCCAACCAATGTATCCGGATTTAGTTTGAGCCCAGCATTAAAATGCCTCAGAAATTCTAACCTATCTGATGAGCACACAGCGCAAAAGATAGTCTACTCGGTCATAAATAGTAGATGCCAGTTGTTTAATCTAATGCACAACGCCATGGCGGTCATGTATTGATGAAAGTATAAAAGAAAATTAGCCCTTAGAGGCGTAAGCTAACACATCTACTCCCACCTTTTACAGGTTTGGGATCAATTCTAAACGCAATTGCTCCTTACAGACAAGGGGGTTGCTTTATTGCTGAGTTGATTTAGCTTAAGAAAGTTACACTTTTTTCACCGGCAATTAATGTTAGGGAGTCTCGCTAATGCGTTGTTTGTCTTGCGTACATAATTACTCAGGGTTCCTTGCTAATTAACAATACAATTTTGCGTCTCTAGCCCAGTAGTTTTGAATTAAGCTAAGACATCTACTCCGAGCTGAGCTTAAACAATTCCAACGTATCCAGTTTAAACATAATTGCTACTCGTGGACGGAGGGTTTGCTTATTGCTGAGTTGGTTTATTTAACTTAAGAACATTTCATTTTTATACAAATGCGCTGTTTAATTGCCTTGCATACATAATTAGTCAGATTTTCTTGCCAATAATGTTGGCGTGTGCTTAGCTCAGTAAAAGTGAACTGAAAACAATACATCCCTATAGGTGCATCCTTGCTGACGTCATTGTTTACATCTTGAAAATTGAAATTCATCCGATAAACAAAAAAAGATTATAACTAGAAAGAGCATATAACATTTAGTTAACATGTGAAGTTGGAAAGAAAAACGATGGAAACCGGTTTCAATTGATGCTTTCAAAATTTACAACATTTACAGACGTTTGTATGGCTAGGTGGCAACTCTTGCCACCTAGCCATACAAACGTCCGTAAATTTGACCTTTTTCAAAAAGGAATATCTCCTTCAATTTTCAACATTCTACTCTCATATTTGCTATTTTTACTGAATGTGCCAGTCTCTTTCAGTTCTTGTTCTTGTTTTCATTTGTCAAGCTAACTATGACATTTTCGATAATTTATGATAATACTCATATCAAAGACTGCCGACAAAAACAAGGACCCGCCTATAGTTCCCTGGTAAAGTTTTCAATGTCTACCATGTTAAATTGATTTTTCTTAATACGTTGGGTGTATATGTTTATGGTTTTAATGCCAATACATATATTCAATTCGTTGATAATGAAAACATATGGTTTGCGTTGAGTAAAGTAAGTCAAGTTTTACCTGCACTAAAAGAGGCCTTGAGGCTATAATTATCGGCATTTCATGAAAAGCGTAATTTTTATATTCTGCTGTTGGGTGTTAATGTTCCCGAAATATTGAGCAAGAACGGTTGTAAACAAGGTGTTGCCTGTGATCGGCCGTATTTCGGCAGCTTTAATACAAACAATTCGCCTCTGCAGCTGATGAAAAAATTTGCTCCGTTGAAAAAAAAACCGTGAAGGAAATATTACACGGTGTAAGTGTCACTTTAAAGTCAGTTAAGAAAGAGGTCTCGAAGATGTTGGGAGTTACGAAGAACGAATCCAAAACTCCTAACATACTCAATAACTTGAATAAGACAAATGGTTATCCTGGAACTCTTGTCATCGTAAACATCGCCCTCAATGCTCCACTGATAATCATATCCATTACTGGCAACTTACTGGTGTTGGCAGCCATATTAAGGACTCCTTCGCTTCGTTCACCGTCCACAGCTTTCTTGTGCAGTCTCGCAGTCTCAGACCTTCTTGTTGGACTTGTAGTGCAACCAGTTTACATTGCTGAACAACTAAAACCAAGTCATTCTCTACTCCTCGGAAGGCGTATGGTGCTGTTTTTAGCATGTGGTGTTTCTCTCTGCACAATGGCGGCCATAAGCCTGGATCGGTTTTTGGCTCTTCATTATCACATGCGATATCCGAATTTGATGAACGAAAAACGTGCAGTATATGCTTCGGCCACTCTTTGGGTTTTAAGCATTCTTTTATCATCCTTTGGTTTTTGGAAGGGAAATATTTACTTTTTTACGATAGCTATCAGCACTACCATTTGCCTGTTTATTTCTACCTTTTCGTACGTCAGAATTTACTTCCTCGTTCGTCAGCATCGCTTACAGATTCAGGTTCAACAACAGGCTGTGGAAAATTTAAATGTTGAACATAAAGTTAACATAGAAAGAAAGAAGAAAAGTGTTGTGAACACTTTTATTTATTACATGTGTATGCTTCTTTGTTATTCTCCAGCTTTATTTTCCGCATTAAATTTAGCTATTTTCCCCAGCCGCTGGACAACGGCATGGCTCTTGGCGGATACTGTAGCATTCACGAATTCCGCCATTAATCCATTTCTGTACTGCTGGCGTACTCGTGAAATTCGAGCGGCAGTCTTTAAAACAATACGAAATATTTTATATAAAAGAACAAGGGAAAACTAACCATCGTTACTCCCAGATCTCAGATCAATGAGCAAATTATTCTACGGGCGCAATATAACCATAAATACGAGTTTTAATTCCGCAGAATTTTGCATGACATTCAATTTTCTTTTTATTAGGCAAACAGCAGGGTTATTTGTTCATGGCAACCTGTTCCCGGTAAACCAATAAGTTAAAGTTGGTGAAAATTCAATACCCGAGACCAAGAATTACATAATCTAGAATAACGGGGCTTTACTTGACCTTAACATATATTTCTTGGCCTTCTTTATATAATTAAATTCAGCATCTTCAGCATCTAAGTGAGAACATCACAATAATTTATGTAAGCTGATAAAACAAATGATTAGATGTTCAGTATCGAAGAAAGATTTTAAAGCACTGTTACGTTGTGCGCCGAGTGTTAGCCTCCTACGCAGGACGTTCTTTGGCTCGTCATGCATTTCTCGTTAATTGGGGAGGAGCCAAAAGAACGTCTACGCAGGAGGCTAGCCGGGCGTTTGCTGTCGGGGAATACAAGTTGTCATTAATTTTTTTGATTGACGTTTTTCTCCCAGTACTAATTAAGCTAACGAAGTTGATAAGTACATATATTAGTTTAACTTGGAGGTGGTTGTGATCAATACTGTTTATTTTTAACTTGAGAAGGCTAAAACAATAACAGTAAAAACATTACTCCTTTGTTGACTTGAATTCAAACTAAGTTGCATTTATTACCAATGCAGTACTTCGTATATGTAACTACCAAGAATATAAATATGCTGCAATTGAAAAAGTGAAGGATCTTCTACATGAAGTGGAATTTATAAGTATAATTCTTTTTTCTAAAGAATAGAACAGCAAACACTAAAGATAAAAAACGACGTTTAGGTGTCTTCACGACCCCATTAGCAATTTATACTTTGATAAAAAGTTTCTATTGAGGAGTAAGGAAAACAGATGCAAGGAAAAATTTATATTCCGTTTGTCCCAACTACATGGACTGTGATGGCGATTTCTCACACTCATTTTCTCATAAGCGAAAACCGATTTTTGATTTCTATCATTTGCGTTTCGACCCCATGAGTCGGCAGTTTCGCCATGATTTCCTGTAGTTTTCAGACCATGCATTTGCACCCCCATGTCCGGCACTTTCGCCATGAATTCCATGTAGTATTTAACCACCATCTGATCGCAAAAATAAATGAATCATAAGTCGTAATTCATTTATTTTTGCGATCAGATGGGATACAAATGCATTTTTACATCGCGTGACTTCATACAACAGGAAGTCTAAAATTCTCGGAAAAGCAGGAAGTTTTTCTCAGAAAGCAGACAGTCAATTAAACCACAAAACGCCACAGCTGTGGCGTGACGTCATGTTGTAGTAACATAAAAATAATATCTCATATAATAGTATAGAATGAATTGTAACAAGGAATTACATGATGAACTGAAAGAATCAGGAGATATTGTTTGTCCTTTTTGTGACCAAAAATTGGAAGATTCTAATGAAAAACCACAAGATCGTTTAGTGAAATATTATTCATGCTGTGATAATCAGTATATTATTAACGACGACGGGATGTTAGTATGTCGGAGTTGTGGTATTGTTCAAGGATATGAATCATCAGTAGAGTATGTTGATTTTTATAAAAATAGACATAGATTTATAAGAAAATCTGTTTACCATCGAGAGTACCACATTAACAACATATTACTCAATATCGAAGAAAAATATAACATTAAAATATCAAACTGTCAGAAACATAAGATTGATGCTATATATGTCGAGATAGGTAATATTATTAATCAAGTAAATGGAAATCGAAAGAGAATGATAAGCGTTAATTTCATTATGAGAAAGATATTCAAGATGATAGGAATACCTTACAAAAATATTCCAATTAGTAAATCGAAAAAAACATTAGCTTTTTACGATCAATACTGGTCCAATATTATGTCTCTTATTGGTGATAAAATAAAATCTATTGTTGGATGAACACCTTATTATACTTCTTTTCAAATTTGTCAGTTAAAGGGCACATATCAATGATTATCTCATCGAGAACTTTGACATAATCAAGAAATTCTTTGTCATCATACTCAAGTCCTCTCATGAAGGACCGCAAATCTGTTAAAACCTTTTCATATGAAGTGTATGCGAATTTACACATCTCAATCTTCCTTTTGTAATTTTTAGCCTCCGAATATGTTTTAAGTAAGAGACCAGAACCAGATATTATTCCGAGAGGAATAGGGTTTAGCGTTACACCACCAACTACTGTTCCTGTTACTACCAATAAAGCAGATACAATATTACATGTAAGTTCTGCTCTTTTGAAATATTTGAAAGTCATTTTGAAAAGCCAATATTTTTTATGATAGAATTTGTACAATGCTTTCAACTCAGATATTTGTTCTTCCGTTAATTTTTCTGAAACATGGTTCCAATTGAATATATTCTTCATATTATATGATTATATATTATTTGAAATGATTCCTTAATACTGGAGTATAATTTTCTGATATTTTGAACCAATCTCTCAATACTATCAATAATTTCATTGATTAAAGTTGTTGTTCTCATATAATAATATTATATTAATTGAATGAAATCGGATCATAATCATTGACATACCATCTACAAAGTACATGATGGTGTAATTTGATATTTAATTCAGTAAGATTTTCACCTTTATAAAGACAATAAAAAGCTATATCACCTTTCAAGCCTGCGATACCAGAGGGATTCAAATCTCCAAATGTCATGGTGGTACTTCCTTGTGATGTTCTTGCTGTGAAATCAGCTAATTTTTTGCCGTTACACCATGTTTCAGAAGCGTTGTTACCACAAGGTACATCCCAGTGAATTGATAAACAGATCCATTTATTTAGTTCACCAGCATTAGCTTTTGATTGGTATGGCGCTGTAGCATTCTTACTATTAAAAGAGCTTGGTCCAATGACAATATGCTGATTTGTTGTTCCACTTATAAGTAACTCACCTGTGAGTCGGCGAGAATGCAACAAATTTGTCATAACCTCCATCATCGTGTCCGAAAAGTCCATTACGAACAGCATAAGATCCTGTGAATGAATTTATTCGATAAACGATGAAAACATTAACTATATCATCTTGTCCAGAACCTGGATTTAAATTTATGTTTGATAACATTAGTTTGCTACCATCAAATTTTAAATAATATCGATAATTGATTTTTTCAGCTTTTGTACATAAAATTGGTTGATTGGCTGTAGATGTTTGTTGAGAATGATTTTCTTTAAGAGATTGATCATATAATTGAGATACTGCTCTAGTTGAAGAATCCATTACAACCTCAGATGAAAGACCACGGTCTATTTTGTATAAACATTCAGCCATCTGATAGCTTTCCCAGAACAGTCTCCGATAGATTAGATAGTTCACTTGCTTTGACTACACCAGGTATTTCAGACTTGAATACTGCCATTTTAATATCAACCTCTTGTTTAGTGTATAAGGTTTCTTTTTTGTGTACATAACAGGAGCCATAATCGGGGATGGAGACCGTAGCTAACTGCCATTTTCAGTATTGGCGTTGGCCCCATCGAAAAAGACAAATGTGCTATTTTTAGAAAAAATTGCGCCATCGCGCGTGACACACGCGCGTGTGTGTTGCGAGGACTCCGCGCAGAGAAAAACAAACAAAATGGCGTCGGAAATTACCTTTGTTGGAGATGAATAAATTCAATTTCTGTCATCAGTGTCACTTCCTAATTTGAGGTACGCCCTTGGGGAGAACTTTCTGGATAGTGACTCTGGATATGAGGATTATGCAAGTGATTCCGATGATGGCAGTGAGAATATTTTAGAAAAATCCTGTGGCGAAGATGTGTCGGACATGTCGGACGAGGATTTCCCCGTTAGACGGAAGAAACGTTTTACGGGCAAAAATGGCGTCGAACTACGAAAAAATCAGTTGAAGGCGAATCAGGCAGAAAAAGGGAAAATACATCTCGAATATATATTTCCTCTGAGGACGTACAGAGATTGAAGGGCAGCCGCAAAGACTGTAAAATGATTTTCCAAGCACGTACTGAAGAAAAGTAACGCACTGATAAATCGTTGTCACTTTTTTCACTGCAAGAAAAATAGTAACATATATTCAAATACCGAGTCAGCAAAGAAAATGTCTGTCGAGATTTCTCAGCGTATGTTTTCTGAAATAATGCCCGCCTTTACCGAAATGGCCGAAATGTTTATAATGAAGACCAAGAATAGTGAAAAGCGCGCCTTGTTTTCAATCAAATGCTCTCGTGGTGCGTTATCAATCGTCGACAAAATAGAGAACTGGAAAAACACCAAGAGAAAAAAAACTACTTCCGTCGATGAGAAGGAGAAAGATGAAGTGAAACTCCATGCTGCCCTAGTACTTAATATTACTTTCTGGGCAATTTACGAACCCAGAAGGGATACATAGCGCAGTGGATGTGGCAAGGGTTTCAACGACAGAGTGAGCTTTTAAATTATTTTTCTCTGCCAGCAACCCGGCAAGAAAAATCACTTTGTATCGAAGCAAAATTAAGAAGAAATTACGACTGAACGTCACTGAGACACAAATCTAAGTTGTTTCAGAGTGCTTGATTTCTTAGGACGAAAAGAAACTGTAGAAATAGAATTTTAAGCATTTAGCGCTTTGTTTACAATTTCTTTCATCGTCCAGTCAATCACTTGTTCTTAAAATTTCAAAAACAGCAGGTTTCATACGGAAGGCTTTGACTCCGAAATATCGAGACAAGACAAAATAAAGCACAGTAAAATTGGAAAGAAGCATTTAATAAAAATTGTCACACTTTTTATGGCGAGTCAGTACAAAAATCATGCAACAGTCTGAACGACAAGCATTGAACAAATCCAGTACCAGAAAAGGCGACATTTTTTGGCTATACCACACAAAATTGCCACTGGTTTACCTGTACTCGTTGTGGCTCTATCTGTGTTCCCTTGAGCAGCTCCAGACATTTAGACACAAGTCGGATGCCATGTAAAATACGTTGAATCGCTTTCACAGTTGTTTGAGTGTTATTTTTACCATTCCGTCGGCGGGCTCTAAACTAAGAAAAACTGCGTTTTGTGGTTTGCGTTTAAAAAGTAAGATGGTGAATTCTAATGTTCCTCACCTCCGTAGTCTTGTTTCGGTGAGCTGCATAGTAATTATCGTTCAAGTTTAATTATTAATCCTGTCCTCAGTTCGATCAAACAAACACATGATGGCTCCGTTGTCAGCGTTGTGCGAACGGAGCGATTTTAAACTCGTTCATTTGAACTCCCGCAGCCATAACAGCTTCAACCCGCTTTGAACGACGATTACAACAATTTCAGGAAAAATCAAACACGTACCACATTTCAGAGCCCATAATTGGGAGATTTTTCCCAGACCTTGTGCTTGAACGTTCACTTCGGAGCAGTTTCATTGACTCATTCAGCTCCGCGCAAAGAAACGCTGCAACACTTCGCAAGGTTTTGGCGCCTTTTTCGGTCAGTCATGTGATCGCGATCGATTCTTGTTCCCTTTTCTGTCGGAGTTTCTCTCTCTTTTTTCTCTGTCTTGATTTTATAGCAATTAGTGATTGCGTTTTTAATAATAAAAACAATTGCGTACTCAGGCATACCAGATATCAAATAATTATAACCATCTTGGTCATATCCAGCACGCCCTCGTTGTACGGAAATTTGCGTGTAGCCACGCGCGTTTATGACGTTGAGGGTGGCGCAATTTTTTCTAAAAATAGCACATTTGTCTTTTTCGATGGGGCCGCGTGGACCCCGCGCTTACGGTCTCCGTCCCCGATTATGGCTCCTGGTACATAATTATGTAAATGATGTTTTTCATAGTCTGTGAAACTTGACATATATTCTTTGTTTATATAATTATTCTAGATAAGCACCATTTCTCTTTTCCTCTAATAAAATTTTATGAAATTCTAGGCTGTCTATATCAATGAATTTATCAATCAAACCTACTTTTTTAACATATCCGTCAAAGTCGATTTCAAGTTGTATACTTTGAAAGCTAACAGGTGCAACGAATGTTTCATCAACATGAGATGAGTAATTACTCAAACTAAATTTATGTAAATTCTTAGAGCCGTCATAACAGATCCAAACAAAAGTTTGCTTGTTTTGAAAGTCGCTTGTGAATGTTTTTTCATAATTTTTGGATGGAACCTCAATTATTAATTTGTTATCGGTGATCTGATATCGAGGATAGAATTTTATATGAAAGTTAAGAGTGTTTGACCAACTTATCTCACATGTTTTGGTTGTATCGTGTAAAAAAGACATGAAGAAGGTAAAACTTTTATTTTGATTGAATATATTAACTGTTCGAATATGTGTCTTTGTATTTAATTGTAAACCATATTTTGGACTATAAGAATTTATAAAACGAGTTGTACCAAGGACTAAATTAGGTCGTGAGCCACTAATTACAACACCGGATACACCATGTACAAGATTAAACATGCTTGTTTCTTCTAGATCATAAAAATCATCCCCGAAAATAGTTCTGTATATATAATCCTTAGTATAATAAGATAAGTCATTTATTTTTGTTTCCACAATATTTAAAGAACGTTTATTGCAGGCATCGCCTTCATTTATTGGATCGTCTAAATTTTCTATTTTATGATTATTCATATCTAGATCCGTTTCCATCACCATTTTGCCATTTTTAATAACAAAAGCGGTGTCATAGACACTTGGGTCAACGTTTGAAAGTGTTTCTTTAACACCATAGACAATTAAATGCCCAATTGTTAAAAACGATTGTTTACTGACTGTACCGTGCAAATCAAGATAAAGGAATTGTGGAGGTGAGCTACCCCATCTGTGAAAATGGATAACTGTTTTGGTGTAATTCTCGAATGTTTTGGTTGTTTCATCAGAAATTGAAATCGTTTTTCCTTGAGCTGTTACAGTTATCTCATTCATTTCCGGCGGAAACCATTCAACGACCATTGTGTAATACCCGACTGGAAGTTTATATAAGTTAAAACCGAGGCGTGACCGGTACTTGTTGGGTGAGCTTTTTTCAAACAAGAGTTTAAGTTGGTAAGCTTTTTTATTAATTTGATGTGGAGAATTGGGAAAATCAACAATACCCAAAACCTTGATATTGTTTTCACTCGAAGATTCATCAGCGTCTTCCATCAAGTATCTTAAGGCGTCCCTTTTTTGACCTGAGTTATTGATCTGAGATTCACGAATTTTTTGAGTGACAAGATTTCTCAAATCTTTTATTTCCTCTTGCACAAAATCAACATTAACTGCGGATTTCGAGTCTCTGTAATCGGTTTGTAAGTTAACAATTTTATTGTTATTTAAATTCAAGTCTCCAGACATATTGTTGGTGCCATCAAGTTTGAGATAATTTTTTTGTGTTTCAGTAATTCTTTTATTAACAAATTCTACATTTGTGGCGTCTTTTTGATTTGATGGTAATTTAAGATTAGTAATTGATTTATTTGTCATATCAATATCAACATTTTTATCCAATTTTTTCACAAGTTGGTTATCGACATATTTTTTATTTGTTGCATGATCTGCCTGTGTTGGGTCTTTCACATTGAAAATTGTATTATTATTCATATCAATATTTGCTTCCATTTGTCCACCCTCTTTTTTTGAAAGAAAGATATTTCTCATATCTTGATAGCTTATTGCCTTCGTCAAATCACCGCGGACAGGATATGGGTTGCTTTTCAATCGCAAGATACTGTACTTATTTTGCATGTCAATATCAGCAGAACCGCTGGCACTACCCTGAGGTCCACGATCACCTTTGTCGCCTTTATCTCCTTTATCGCCTTTATCGCCTTTAGGACCAGGTAACCCAGGCAACCCTCTAGGGCCTATCTGACCTTGTCCTTGAGAATCAACATGATTAAGAATACCGTTTGTATAACTCATATAATATAATATTAGTTTAGATTTTTTCGTCGAAATTTCGGGCTGCCTTTTTTTTGACCTTATCAACATACAAAAAACTATATGGATCCTTAGTAGCTTTCTGATAATCTGATTTATTTATGTTCAGTTCTCGGCAAATCATCGATTGCTCGTTTATAGAAGGAAAATCAAAAACACAAAAATGTGAACTATTCAGTCTTATTGTTTTATCGGTTCCGTAATAGCTTTGACTCAAATATATACAACACCAATTTTTATTTCTTGAATTGGTGAAGTAGTCTCGTATCCGTTCGTCATTTTTCTTACCTGTATTCAAATAGTCATCAAATATGATTAATTTTTGGTTTTCATCAGACAAATCTGTGAGAGGGATGATTTCATCGTTACTTGCTTCTATCACGTCATAACCGACCTCTTTTGATATTGGTTTGAATGACTCCAAAAGGTATGTATATTTGCTTTGGGATAGATTGCGGGCATAAAGGTATATCTTGTCAAAGTATAAGAGCCTGTATATCATATCAAGCAGAAGGTTGGTTTTGCCGCCACCAGAGGGAGCACAAATAAGCATCCTGAAACATCGGTTTGGCATGAAACTCTTTAATTGAACAAAATCGTTGTTTTCATCATCTTGAATGTCGTAATTTTGAATCTTCATATGATACTATGTTATACAATTTTATCGCATGGCGACACGCTATGCGACACGCTATGCGAGCGTTTTTATATATAATAACCCTAATTTTTCCGAACAAAATACGAAATTTTATGTAAACAAATTATATAATGAGTTTACTCAAATGGAAAGAAATGGCTGAGAAACGATCCGAGCTTGGTAAAAAGATTAACACAGTAAGAGAGACAATAAAACAAAAAACGATATCTGATCAAATGGGTGAAGTCGAGGCAGAGAAACTTTTCAAACCTATAACATCAGGATTAAAGGAACTCACATCTCCAAAAATACCATTGAGAAGATTATCAAAGAAAAAGCGACCTGTTCCAGATTATGGAATAGCTATTGATGATGAAGTGCCTGATTATGGATTGGAAGATCTATTTGATCAACCTGTTTTACCTGAAAACGAGAAACAGTTCCAAAACCTCCAAGTTATGAAGATGTCCTTAAGGATTTAGCATCAGGTGAAAAACAAATGTATATAGATCCAGCATTTATGTATGAACCTGAAGATCTTCCACCTGAATACGAAGAAGAAGAAGGACCTGATTATAACATTCTCGAGGAGGATGCAATTAACCAAGCTTTAGATAAATTGAATATTCCGAACTACAATGATGTTGAATTACGTCTAACAGAAAAGGATATGGATAATAAAAAGAGTAAAGCTTATCTGAACAAAATCTTGAAAAATGCTAAAGATCAACGTTTGAAACTAAATGGTTATTTGAGTGATATCAGTAAAAAATTAAAAAGTGGTTTAATGACTGAAGCTGAGGCTCAATATCGAAGAAAAATTATTCAAGATACAAGAAAGGTTCTTACTGATTATATCGATTACAACAATCAAAGATTAAAAAATATTAAAGGGTCTGGTTTGAAGAAAAAAACAAAAAGAGGTGGACAGGTAATGTTTTTCAATAATCCGACAGAAATGATGAAAAAACTGGAACTGATTATCGGATCAAAGGTTGCTGGTAATAATAGCATAGAGCTAAGGAACACAGGTGTCGCTCTTCTCGACATCTTGTTGAGAAATTCAATACTCAATAAGTCACAATACAACAAAATATACAAAAACTATTTTAGTCTAAACTAATCATATAAATGAATAGACAACTTGTATTATCCAGTCATACCGTCAAAGGTATAAGTGGTAATAAACCATCGGATTTCACAATCAAATACAGTAATCCGATAATACTAGATTCAAACAGACAATATGAAATCGGCCTAGACCGAATCATTTCGATGTCATTCACTTGGTTTAACATTACGAAAGAACTCAATAATCAGAAAATAAGATATTCGACAGATAGTGGTGCTAATTGGACGGAAATTATATTCAACCCTGGAGTATGGAATTACATTGATTTTGACAATTTAATCAAAGAAAAAACAAAAACAGGGACCTCATCAAACCCTCAATATCCAATCACTCTGGAGTTTAACGATACTGTATTCAGGACAATAATAACACTAGCCTCAAATTACAGATTAGATCTTACTCAAAGTAATTTTAATGATCTTATTGGATTCAATAAAAAGATTCTAACAAGTAGTGTAAATGTTGGAGATTACATTCCTAATCTCTCACAAGACAGAGAAATATTGAATGTTCATTGTGATTTGATAAGTGATAGTCTTGTCGATGGTGAAGAGTCAGATATTATATATAGTTTCAGTACTAGTACTTTGACACCAAGTTTTTCATTCACACAAGAGCCTCGACGAGTTCAGTACAACCCGTGTAATAAAAATACGATCAATAAAATAAGAATTTATATCACAGATGGTAAGAGGAGAATCATCGATCTTAATCATAGTGACACTTCATTCAGTTTGATTTTAAGAGAGAAGAGAGATTAATCTAACTAATAGTTATATATGTCGTCGTATGAATACAAGCGTATTTATCATCCAAAACTTGGACGATTTGTTTATGAACATAAAGGATCTGGGATCATTGTTGACAACATTTTCAAACCGGTTGGAAGGGTGTTAAGTAAAGTTCCAGAAATGGTTTTAAAACCTTTTGCCAAAAAAGCGCTTGAATCTGGTATTTCACATGCTGGAGACAAACTGGGAAAAAAAGCAGCTGAAAAAAGCGGAGAGCTTATTATGAGAAAATTACATGGTTCAACTAAACAACCAATGAATAAAACCATGAAACCAACCAAACCTACTAAACCAAAACAAGAAGACTACAACACAATTCTGAATAGACTTATATCTGGTACTGGATTAAGACGATAAAATGTTATTAAAAAGTGAATTTTATCCAATTATAAATAGACTAATAAGTGGGAAATGGTTTATATAAAGAGTGAATTTTATCTAAACTACTCATATAAATGAGTTTCAGAACAAATGAAAATCTGCAACGATATGAATACGTTCGTTTCCATTTGGATAATGTCATTGAGCAACCTGCTAACAGTCAAAGCCAGAAAAAGACAGGTTACAGATTCACAATCAACGATAGGTCGACAATGTTCGATTTTTTCAATGGGTATATAGAAGTAACTAAAGAGCTTCAAAAAAAGGCAGATGGTACTGGATATGCTCAAGCGGATCGCATCACCATGATAAACGGATCTCACAGTCTAATCAGACATATGGTTATCAAATCTTCAGGCAAAATTGTGTATGAGAGTGATAATTTGCATCGAATAACGAATGTCAAAAATCTCCTTGAATACAGCGATGATTATAGTAGATCCGTTGGAAAGAATTCGTTCTGGTATCTTGATACTGACGGAACTACAGCAAATACAAACACCGGTTTCGAGGCCCGTCGCATTTTAACCCAGGCTAATCAGAATAACGGCGGCGGAGGAGCTAAATCGATTAACGAGATGATTCCGTTAAACAGATACAGCTATTTCCAAGAATTAGAAAGAAAAATGTTGCCCCCGATGCAGCTCACAATTGAACTTACATTTAACGAAGACAGTGAAATGATTCACATGGCAAATGGCACAGACGCTGGTCATGTTGTAGTAAAGAGATTGTATCTTTGGCTCCCTAGATTAATCCCAAAAGACAGCATGTATAGTAATTTCGTTTCAGAGTTTCTTAAGCCAACAACCTGGACATATATGCGAGATCTCTACAATCAGTCAGCAAATACCAGAGCTATTCAGAATATGTTTCAAATCAGTCCAGCTATCGACAACGTTAAACACGTTTTTATATATCTCCAGCGGACAGACGGACCAAATAATGATGAAGCTGAAAGGTCTCCGTATGTATTCGACACTTTCAAGTTGAATGCTGCTGACGCTAATAGCTCTCTATCAAGCTGTCGTTTAGAGTATGGTAACAATACATTTTACCCAGAGCTGGAATATGATGCGGATAGTAAAGTAAGAGTATTTAACGATTTAATGTCATATGCATATAGAAAAAATGATTTTAATTCAGGGACACAATTGAATATAGCCAATTTCACCAGTTTGTATGGATTATTGTATTTCGATTTGTCACATCAGAAAGAGGTAGTGACGAGAGATCCTAAACAGTTGATTCTCCATTATCGTCTCAATGTAGCCCCGACAGCAAACGTCCGAGCTCATAGCATCGTATTTTACGAGAGTGAGGTTGTAGTAAAGACAGTTGGAAACGAATTGATGATAGTTTAAATAAATAAGTTTTACATCGATGAAAATTTAAATGAATATGTTTTTTAAATGAATATGTTTTTTAAAAGAGAATTTATCTAACATATATTATATGACACAACTATACGAAATTAAAGTTAGTTTATCACCAAACCAGAAAAAGAATCTTAGTAACGCGTATCATAAAAGAGAAACAATAGTTCTAAGGCTCACGATGGACTCTCTATCTGGGAATGACACTCTATACGTACCTCAGAATATAGTTAAGCGATTGGATAAAAATAGAAAATTGAAAAAGGGAATGGACATTAAACTTTCTAAAACAAACATTCGAAAGCAAGTAGGTGGATCTCTTCTGTCTACAGTTCTGGCGCTTGGAAGAACTTTTGGTCCAACGATTGCTAAGACCATTGGTTTGTCAGCTTTAGCTGGAGCAGCAAGTGAAGGAGCATCTCAGATTGTTAAGAAGATATCCGGAAAAGGTGTTCAAACCGGTGGGTTCCTCATACCACAAAATAAAATCGATCAGTTGATAACATATAAACATCTTTTGACCACCAAACAAAAGAAGGATATATTAAATGCTCTACAAACAGGTTCTGGTGTTCATATAAAACCAACAAAAGTACAAACGGGTGGGTTCTTAGGTACTCTTCTTGCATCAATTGGAGTCCCTTTAGCTATTGAGGCAATAAAGAAGATGACTGGTAAAGGTGCCCCTCAGATGGGACAGCCTAAACAAAGACCACCCAGATCTATACCAAAACCAACTACTGTTAACAATCAAGATGGTGGTTTGTTAGTCCCAATGTATAGAACTCCACCTTTTTATGGAAATTGGCCTGATCAAACATTAGGTATGGGAATTTTAAAAAAAAGCTCCAAAAAAAAAGCTCAGAAAAAGGGCAAAGGTCTACTATTAGGCAAAAACTCACCATTCAAAAACGTCCCTCTTCTAAACATTCTATTGTAAAACCAAAATTTCATCAAAATATTCCTTTGTCAAATTATGATTTAATAAAATGGTGTAAATATCTGAATATCCCAATTAATGATGTATTGTCAAGAGATGAAAATATTCCTCACGATCATATACAGGCTCTATTCATTTACAATCTTGAACCATCATATATGAGCGGTAGCCATTGGGTATCCACGTATGTGAAAGATAACGTCGTCAATTACTTTGATTCATTTGGTTTGCCTCCCTTCCAAGAAATGGTCAATCATGCGAGAAAAAAGAATTTAACATTGCTTCATCAGAACAATCAAATACAAAATTTACTGACGACAACATGCGGTTACTTCTGTTTATACTTTCTGAATGAGATGAATAAGGGCAAATCATATTTTGATCTTCTTCAGGTATTTGATATATATGATACAATGAAGAATGAGAGGTTTCTAGCACGGTATTTCAAAAATATCTAATCATATTATATATGAAATCATATTGCGTGAAACAAAAAAAGGTCACTCTATGTGTACCAGGCAGTGAAAGATATGTAAAAGCCAAAAACGGGCGAACCATGATGAAATGTACTTGTGCTCAATGTGGTATTACAAAGACGAAATTCGTTAAACAGGCGGGAAACGGGTTGGCCCGTCGAAGGGGGCGGGCGTACTAGATACAGTAGCATCGACTGGTTTAGATATGTTTGTGCATCATGGAATTCCTTGGCTTGAAAACAAGGCGGTTGAAATGGGTCGATATTATGGATCAGAAGCCTTGAGAAACCCAAAACTGCAGAAAAAGGCTATCGATTATGCTCTGGATAAGTTGAATCCAATGATTCAAAATGTCGGAAGTCAAGCTCTTGATCAATTATCTACTAAAATCAGACCAAATAGAAAGTATAAAACCAACAGAAAGGATTTGGATGGCGCTGGTGTTGATAGACATAAACTAATTGGGAAAATACCGAAACCAAAAGCTGGATGGACCCCTGGAAAATATAAGTACATGGGACCATATAACCCTCTTGAAAAACAGCTAGAATATGATAAAAACACTGGTGAGGTTACTAAATGGTATGTACAACCTTACAATAAAGTGGATGAAATAGCGGCTCATCACGATATTTGTTATGATATGGGGAAAAACAAAGGTGAATGTGACAAACAAATGGTGAAGTCATTGGATGGAATACCTTATGGACAGATGCCAAAATGGGCACAAACAGCTCGGTTCTTGATTAACACGAAGCAGAAACTAGGTCTCGGTGTAAAACAAAGGAAGACAAAAAACGGGAAAGGCCGTCGAGTGAAGAAAACTGGCAAGAAAAATTAGCTGATGAATTACACAAACCCATAAAGCGTAACTTCACCCGGCGGCGTGTTATTGTAAATCATATTGACGAAATATGGTGCTCTGATCTTGTTGAGATGCAACAGTTTAGTCGATGGAACGCTGGCTACAGATATCTTCTTATGGTTTTAGATGTGTTTAGTAAATACGGTTGGATCGTTCCATTAAAAGATAAAAAGGGTGAAACTGTTGCTGAAGCATTGAAAACAATCCTTAAAGAAGGTAGAAAACCGGAATATTTATGGACAGACAAAGGCAAAGAGTATTACAACAAACATGTTAAGGAACTACTTGATAAGAATAAAATAACATTGTACTCAACTGAGAATGAGGAAAAGTCGTCAGTTTGTGAAAGATGGAACAGAACAATTAAAACCAAGATGTGGAAGCAGTTTACTGTTCAAGGTACTACACAGTATTTAGACATGCTACCCAAATTAGTGAAACAATATAACAACACTAAACATAGCTCTATCAAAATGACACCAACAGAAGCCAGTAAAAAGAAGAATGAAGGGACTGTTTACTTTAATCTGTATGGTGATATGGAAACATTAAAACAGAAACCGAAATTCAAAATAGGTGATAAGGTTAGAATAAGTAAGTATAAACGGAATGTGGTTGATAAGGGCTATACACCAAATTGGTCTGAGGAAGTTTTCACAGTTGATGAAATCCAATACACCAATCCAATCACATACAAACTAAAGGATCTCAGAGATGAAGACATTCAAGGGAGTTTTTATGAACCTGAATTATTGAAAGCAAAACAAGAGGTATTTAGAATTGATAAAGTCATTCGGAGAGATTACAAGAAGAAGCAAGCTTTGGTGAAATGGAAGGGGTATAGTGATGAATTCAACAGTTGGATACCGTTCAAGGACTTGAAGGATATATAAAATGTTTTAAAGAGAATTATCTAATATATATTATATCGATTGATACAGTATATACTGTCTTTTGCTTCTGGTAGCCAAAAATATAATTGTTTCTGGCAATCAAGAATATATAACCATATTATATGAATCTATTGTTTGGAGAAGATTTCGATACTTTAAAATTCAGAGCTAAAAACTTGTACAATGCTAAGGATCTGAGATATTCAAACCGCAGAAATAAGAAGTATGTTGTCACTCTCAAAAATGGTAAAAATATACATTTTGGTGATAGAATGCATGAAGATTTTTTACAGCACCAAGATCCAGAAAGACGTTTACGATATCGTAAAAGAGCCTCCAAGATAAAGAATAAAGATGGTAAATTGACATATAAGGATCCTGAATACGCTAATTACTGGAGCTACCATCTGCTGTGGTGAACAGGTTTAAACAATCATTTTAATATAAAATAATATATATAGATGGATACTGAAAAACAACAGTGGTTCTGTGATATTTGTGAGAAGAAATATAGTTTGAAGAGAAAGAACATACATCTTCAAACTATATTTCATGAAAATAATCAAGCACGTCTGAATCGTGCGGCGGATTTTGAAAATTATGTAACAAGTAAATATCGACTATTGATGGAAAATACTGGAGATATGACTTTGTCGAAGTACTTGGAAAGAAGTGCGGAAGTCTATAAACGACTTAAAAGACAATTTGATCAAAATTACAAAGTTACTGAATGAATTTACGCACAAGTCAAAGTCATTTATAATAAGAATAAACATATAGTATTATATATGGAGAATCAAAAAATTAAGAGAGGTCCTGGAAGACCAAAAAAGTATTCAACTGAAGAAGAGAAGAAGGAGGCCGTAAAACAACAAAAATCAAAGTATATGCTAAAAAAGGAATGGTATTGTGACGTTTGTAAAAATGGACTAAATTATACTCTTGCTGGTAAATGGTGTCATTTGAACACAAAAATGCACAAGAAAAACGCTAATGAAAATAATTAACATAATGTATATAGTTCAAAGGATCCAATCGCGGATCATTTGAATTCTCGACCATATAAAACGCACCAATATTACTTAAAATAATATCAATACTATAGTATATAGAATGGAAAAATCTAATCCTAATATAATGAACAAATCAGATCTTAAGAAACTCAGCAAATCGGAACTTATCAAATTGCTTCTGAAGCAGCAGAATAAGCCTGAAACTGTCATGGTAGAAAAAAGGCAAAGAAAAAACAGAAAGTGGTTTATAATCATGATAATTTGTTTGATGATGACCCATTCCCAGACTTCACTGTCACAAATGATTCATTTGAAAGAACAATGAAGAAAGTTATCAAACAAGATAAAAACATTAATGAACAAATATTATCTATCGACGACCGATACAGTAAGTTGGTTACAGATGAGAAAAAAGTGACTCATTATCCGATGATAAAGGCAACATTGGATGAATTCCGCAGGGAAGAAATAAGGAGGAGCAATGACAAAAACAAGAGATTAAAATCATTTGTCGACCTATTTGGAAAAAGGCTCAATGAGATGCAAGGAAGTAGAGACAAAGTATCTATAAGAATACACATTGAATTATCTCATGCATTACGTGGAATGATTGAAACGGTTTCTGAACAGACTTACGGACCTTTCACAGTCAATAAACCATATAATATGAGCAAACGAGATGGATACAAATTCGCTTTATACGTTCTCATGAATAAAAACATAACCTTCTTATCAGGCGAATCTGTCACACAAATCGGATTCGACATTACACGATTGAATAAAAAAAGACCACAAAAACATAAATTGGGCAAACTCAAGCTCGAGTCATACTTGTTAAACAAACAACGAGCTATCACAAGATATGGCAAAAATACATGTGTTGTTGACTATGTTTGGGACCAGGTTAGAGGTAAACGAGGTTTTAAATCATACACTTATGAGAAATTGAAGAGTGAAATTTATGAGTTTGTAGCTGAAGGTGATGATATGATAAGTACAGATGAGTTGATTAATTGGGCAGATAAATGTCATAATAACGTGTCAATTCACGCCTTTGATGCAAGATACAAAAAGTTTATCACACATAGAAAACACTTCTCAGATATATCACTCGTATATATCGTAAAAGATCACCATTGCCATCCAATAACAGATGAAAAACTCAAAATTATTGCTAGTAAAGCAAACCAAGGTGGATGTGATGACCTATTGAAACACATGACTGATATAAAATGGACTAGGCGTCACGAAAACATAACAAAACTCAACAGTATAAATGAAATATACAGTTTGGACAAAGAAAATAACATAATAATATTACCCGAGGAAGCAAAAATGAGAGAAGCCATTAATTTATATAGCAGAAGTGAAAAATTTTATGTCGAATATCTACATTGGAATAACAACGGTATTCTCGACAGTTTCATTGATCACAAAAGGAATATGTACCTCTTGAATGAGGAATATGACACCAGAAAAACAATATGCGACAAACTGTTCAATATTTATAAGACACATGAATTCAAATGGACTAATCAGAGTTATACAAGTATATCTACATCCTTATTCAGGCAATTGAACGGTTATATTCCTGAATCAAGTTATAATGTCAACACGAGGCAAATGCTTGATGATTTCTATCCGAGAGCATTACAATGGTGTACAACAGATGATATACCAGAGGATGTGGTGAGTATTGATATTGCTAAATGTTATCCGAGCATATTGTTGAATAATAATCACGAAATTCCAGTTTACAATATCCATGACGTTGTTGAGCCGTTCAACTGCAAAAGTGATCTCAGGAATTGTGGTGAGTTCTATATAGACGAAACAGTACTCGATATATATAGTAACCCTATAAAAATAGAAGCTGGTTTTTACAGCTCTAATCTGGTATCATACCTCGTCGATACCTTACATATGCCTCTGAGTCAGATTAAACATAAGATCGTTACTAAAAAAGCACTGAAACCAGACACATTCAGAGAATACATCAAATACATATTCGATAACTTCTCAGAAAATGAGGCAAAGAAAATGGCAAATAGCTTCATCGGAGAACTAGGAAGGAGATATAATAAAACAAACCATGGGTTCACATGTACAGAATATGAAACAGCAATGTGTTGTTGGGCCAGTGGTTTGTCCGAGGGTAAGAACGTCACAGTCGATCATCATGATGGTATATTCATGATACGAGAGCAAAATATTGAACGTATATTTTCAGATCACACAAGCATCAATAGATTTGTAGTTTCAGAAGCGATACTCAAGTGTTTGCAACTGATAAATACGTGTCACGGAGAGGACAGTGTGTTGTGTGGTTATAATACAGACGGGATTTATATAACTAACCCAAAAGTACAATTCAAAAATAAGAAGGACGTTAAATTCAGTACCAAAAGAATAGGCAGGGCGTATGTTACAGACCGTGAACTAGTGTATTTTGAAAAACATTACAGAGAAAACATGGATATGTCAGATTATAAATTAGAAACTGGCAGAGGATGTATATACAATGGACAAGCAGGGAGTGGTAAAACTACCGAACTATGCAAAATGGTACAAGAAACAGATAAGCCATTAGTTTTATCATTTACTAATAAGGCTGTCGAGAATGTCAAGGAAAGATTAATTCAAACAGGATATGAAAAGGAAGTAGCAAACAAAATATGTCACACATTTGACTCATACTTTTGTGAATGGAGCGATGGGAATTATCACAGCCTTGATGGAAAAACAATATTCATTGAAGAATTTTCCATGGTACCTAACAAGTGGATGACTAAAATTTATCACGAATATACAAAATACAATATCACCGTATACATGTTTGGTGATCCCAACCAATGTGAGCCCGTAGAAGGGGGTAGTCAAATACATTACGATTATCTGAATTCAAAAACGATCAGTGAAATGTGTCCACGGATTGAAACTCTTCAATATATAGAGAAATCATGTAGGTATGACAAGCAAACCCACGAGATGCTAAAAACATTCTTGAAACATGGTAAAATCTCGACATATTTCCAACCTATTGATAAGAAACTTTATAAAAATATATGTTACCTGAACTCGACAAGAATAAAGGTAAATGCACAATGTTGCGACCAATTCACAAAAGACAAGAGGTATGAAACAGTGGAGTTCAAATATGATAATAAAAAGGAAATCTATAAAGTGTGCCAAAACATGCCAATACTGGCAACTCAAAACATAAAGGACAAAAAAATATTCAATACAATGGAATTCGTTATTGAGAAAATAAAAGAGAATAAATTCAAGGTTAACAACGAATGGTACGACATAAAAGAGTTTTCCGAAAGCTTCATTCCTTCATTTTGCGTGACAGTATACAAATACCAAGGAGCAGATATCAATGAACATTATAACGTTCACGACGTCAATCGTATGGACAAAAAACAACTGTACACGGCATTAAGCAGAACAACCAAGTTAGAGTACATACATTTGAATAACAAAGAGATAAACAATAAATATTTCGACAAACGGCAACCAATATTAGAATTAGTCAACAGTAAATTCAACAGCTTGTACAAGAATGGAAAGATATATAAAGTAACATTTGATAACGGAATGGTCTATGTAGGTTCAACACGTGAAGAACTAGAAACCAGACTCAAATGGCATCTATCGAACATGAAAAGCCAAGTGTTTAAGAACAAGAAACATAATCCAAAAATAGAATTGATTATTAATGCACCAAGTAACGACAAAAAGAGTTTAGAACAAGTTGAAAACGGATATATTCACGAATATGCAGAAAAATATGGCAATGAATTAATAAACATAAGATCAAATCCAAATAAGAAAACCAAAAAGATAGAATACAAGGTGACCATCGAAAATAAAAAACAACTAGAAGAGAGAATAGCCAAACTAGAGAACAAATTAACGATCAAAGACGACGCAAAAAATAAATGTTGGTTGATCGACAGTATTATCGATGGAAAGAGATTCAAAACAATGGCAAGATATGGCAAAACATCAAAAGAAGAAGCATTAACAAAGATCAGCGTAAAGAAGCAAGAGAAAATTAAAGAACTCACCGTTTACTTCGAGTAAATCTTCACTGACAAACTTTACTGACAAACTTTACTGACAAACTTTACTTTAAATAGTTCATCTGATATCACATGATAATCGTATGACCCCCCAAAAACAATAGAAATCTAATGATTCATTTCATCGGGAAAGTCCCTGTGGTTAAAGACTTCCTGTTGTATGGAGTCACGCGATGTAGAAATGCATATGAGAACCATGTGATCGCAAAAATAAATGAATTACGACTTATGATTCATTTATTTTTGCGATCACATGGTGGTTAAATACTACATGGAATTCATGGCGAAAGTGCCGGACATGGGGGTGCAAATGCATGGTCTGAAAACTACAGGAAATCATGGCGAAACTGCCGACTCATGGGGTCGAAACGCAAATGATAGAAATCAAAAATCGGTTTTCGCTTCTGAGAAAATGAGTGTGAGAAATCGCCATCACAGTCCATGTAGTGTCCCACAAGCATAGAACAAGGCAAAAATCTGCGTCCCCGACGGGAATCGAACCCATGGCCTCTGGAACAATGGTTGGACGTTTTATGGCCACTAATCTGATTAGAAGACTGGGGCCGAGCTAGGTGAAAAACAGATGCAGCTCCAAAATGTATGGAGTACAAAAATCACACACGAACACTGACGAGTTCACACGTAACCTTGTTTATTTCTTTCCGCTTAAAAATTTAACTCCTACGTAATATGTAATTAAAATTAAAAAAGAAATTGTTGCCCAGATTTTCTTTCGCTGTCGTGACAGTTAACATAAGTTAGGGCAGTTCAAATAAAGCTAAAAACTCTAGCTGCAAATGTCTCGAAAACGCTCACACTGATGGTCCTTTAACTCAGTAATCATGAAGATAACTATACGAACTAAAACAACTGAACCTTTGTCACTAAAAACCTCCAGAGTTCAAGAAAATCGACATATGTGATAACTAAGTCATTGCATTGCTATGGCAACTCTGATTGCAATAAAACTCACCGAGACTAGTCTACTTCCAGCAAAAGAGCACGGTTGTTCACCCTAGTCGATCTTTTTTCTAATAGTGATGTAGTTGGTGTTCACTCAGAAGGTGGCTCCACTAAGAAATCCAATTGAGCCACCTTAAGTGAACTTTTAAAAAAGTTTAGTTAATAGATTGATTCCATTATTTGTGATAATAAACCCATGTACATAAAGACCACGAATCGTTTTCAATTTGTCAAGTGGTTATCAGTGTCTTCAGTTCTTTAAAACAGATAAAAAGCTTTGTGACCCACGTGTTTTGTCATGGTAGATAAAGTCGCACACGAGCCATCGAGGCCCACACGGCCGCAGCTTATCCCGGTTTCTGTAGCATGAAGCACCTGAGAGTTTGCTACTCCCCCTTGATGGGATGCTAGTCCATCGCAGGGTTACCCCCAGCAGTATGTCTTCGGTACCCATTTATACACCCTGGGTAGAGAGAGATAATGTAGAGTAAAGTTTCTTGTCTAAGGAAACAACACGATGGCAGGGACTGGGCGTCGAATCACCGACCTTCAGATCTGAAGTCCAACGCAATAACCACTACACCGCCGCGCTCCCACGTGTTTTGTCGTACTTTGGTTAAACGAAGCCTGCAGTACAAGCGTATCTTGAGCGGCAAAGTGCTATTACTTCGTTATTTCGAGGCGTCATCTTGGATTGTAGAGCAGAGGATAGGTGGATTAAGCAGAAAAAAAGTGGATCCGCCAGGGCAGTAGGAATGCTGGAAGTATGAATGATCTCTTTTTCTCCTTTCAACCCCGTACAGTGCTCGTTTTTACCAATTCAAGATGGTGCACAAGCAAAACAATCTAGCACCCTCCGCAGGAAACTACTGTAATGCAGGCTACGCTAGACGGTCAGAAAAAAGTGCCTTCGTGTTCTCTGGCTTTTCCCTAACTCGATGAAATTTCCAAAACCCCAATTTTCAGGATAAAGATCTCCATTTTCCCTTGTTTTAGTTTGTCCGAAGCAAACCTGGTGAAACTGAAAACGGATTAGTTTAAACAAGGCCTTAAAGGAACTGTGTCACGAAATTTAGCCAAATTCAGCCAGTAGAACCGGGCCACCAAATTAAGCGAAACATAAAAATAACCGCTTAAAGCATTCAGTCCAACAGTTTTTCAAAGTTTATCTCTGTTGTTTGTAAATTTATAAATAACGCTCGGGATACATAACTGTTTGTCACGAAGCTGTAATTTTGTCATTTTTTAAGTAACTTCTTCCCTAACGCTAAGTTCCATAACAAGTAAGGGCAAGTGCTTAGAAAAACCAAACAAATTAGACTCGACTGCCGTGACACAGCCCCTTTAACCTCGCATGCTACAAGTCGCTATCTAATATCTCAAATCAGCGCGCAGGGAAAATCGCCGGTATTTCGCACAGGCAATTTGATATCCAAATTAAAATCGCCACAAAAGTCTCTGCTAAAATAACATTACAAATCGCATATGTGAACAGCCCTTTATACTAATTATAAAAGCAGTTGAACAACTAGACCCTCTGTCACGACCCACTTCCTCTGCATTCTCCGCAGGATCTGTTCAAAATGGCGACCAGAGAAGACTCTGGCTTATGGCTGGTCACATGATCTTAAAAACAACTTAGGTAATAGCCAACAGCCGGAGCCTTCCACCTTGTTGGATTCATTAAAATTTCCAATATATCTAGAGACAAGGTCTTAATCAACACAATCTAGATTGTGTTCATTATTATACTTAAACGGCTGTTTACTGATCGCAGTTTCGTCGACTAAACAGGCGGTTGTTTCTCTGGGAAAAATGTATTCGGACCACCACAAAAACCATGATTGTGGACAGAAAAACCAGAAGGCACTAGCTCTGCTATATTTCGGATCGGGACCACTGCGAAATACTGCGAACTCAAGCGTTGTGTCAACCCAGTTCGTAGCACGGAACCGACAACAAAGATGAAGTCTTAGTAACTTGAACTTTTTGCTTTTCTAGAAAAAAACAACTGAGTACTCTGTGGATATTTTTCTTTCCAATTTATAGTTATTTGATTTTTTTTTTCTCAAGTTCAAAACTGCACTTCTGTCGAATTGAATCGTTTTGGTAAACAAGCTTAACTTTAAAAAAAAAAACCCTTTTTCAAAAGCGACGGTGGTCATGCGATTTCCCACCAAGAAAAACGTCGGTTACCCAAAAGCACCGCGCGATTTCTCGCCAAGAAAATATAGATCACTTCATGGAAAGTGCGCACGTACGGTATTTACGCACGAGTTGTTGACGTATCAGAAATCGAACGAGTGAGCGCAGCGAACAAGTGAGATTTCTGATACAAAACAGCGAGTGAGTAAACACCGTACAAAGCACTTTCCATGCTGTAATTTGTTTATTTTCATACATACTGAGGTTTGTCCGCACTGAACAGGTTTGGTAAACATGTACACATAGCTCTCAAGTGTTTTATTGTTATAATGAAAGTACACAAAATGGAAGTACACGAAATTATCCCGTTATTTCAAAAATGAAAATAACAACAGCAAAATGGTTGGGAAAAGATAATTCATAAGATAATTTTCGTGTCTTAAAGTCGCTCTAATCGGTTTAGAAATCGAATATCAAGAATTTTCACACAACAAGTACAAAAATAATGTATACGAATAAGAACTGAAGATATGTAACCACGATAAAAGCGTCTATTGCA
This sequence comes from Siderastrea siderea, assembly GCA_964030785.1. Taxonomy (NCBI): domain Eukaryota; kingdom Metazoa; phylum Cnidaria; class Anthozoa; order Scleractinia; family Rhizangiidae; genus Siderastrea; species Siderastrea siderea. The sequence goes on from OZ034979.1 coordinate 32,587,340, forward strand.
AGGGAGGGTTCTTCATCCAAAGTATCTAAAATACGTTTAAAACGCTTGAAGGTGTGCTTTCTCGTTGCTGAGTATGCATCAGGTGACTGATTTACTGTGTTTATGGAAATGTTTAAGTGTCCTCCATGAAAGACTGCTCCGCTAAATACACTTGCTCCAGGCATTGTAGGACTGCTTGATGACTGAAAACTACAAGACAAAGTTTCAGCTTCACTCTCTGTAGGCAACGTTCGATGAAGTTTTGCAGCAGGTTCAGTCGAGGTCGCACACAGTATTCTCGACATGTTTTTTTTTTGCTGTTGCTGAGAAATGTGGCTATAATTGTTGATGCTTTGGACATTTCTGTTGCCTGCATTATGTGACTAGGAGGTATGTCGCTGTCATTTAGTTTTTGTATCATGCGTTTTCGAGCGCTGTGATTTGTCAGTCGTTAACTTGAAAGGCCTCCTTTTCCGCCATGGTTTTCATCAAACTGTTCAATTTGTTCTGACCCATTGCACTTGATTTAAACCACAGTTTATTCGACGAAGGACTTTTTGTGTAATTTATTCCGAGAGAGTATGGCGCATCAGGTTTATTCATCGCATCAGGTCGCTTTTCGGAATAAATCTTGTAAACGGCAACTGGATCTCTTTCAGGTGGACCGTTTGGTGCTGCGAAAACCTTCGGTTTAACAGCTCTGACATTACGAGGTTCAGCTCCCGTTCTAGTTTCGTTTGACGTTCAGAATACTCTAAGTATTCAGTTCCGTCAGCTTCCATGTGAAGTTGCACGTTGCCCCAAGTCATCTGCCGATGTTCTTCACAGCTTCTCAAGCCAAAATGCACCGAATTGAAAAGCCACACTGTGTTTAGCAAAGCCTCGGCATTTGAGATTCCGAGTAAATTCGTTTCGTAAAGAATGTTTTCCTCCACATCAGTCAAAGCTTCAGCTGCGTTGGGTTTGTTCCCTTTTCCTTCTTTTTTTCAGTTGTTTGCTGCGAGCTTCCAGACATTTTCTGGCTTGATCAAACACAATGCGTTCTTTTAAATAGCGGTTGAAACTTGAAAACAGCCCTCGAAGGCTTGATGGTTCATAGTCTTGACCATCTTTTCTTTTCACACTAAGAATGAATTCACTAACATAGCGGTTGAGCTCTTCTGGTTGAATTTCTTCAATTTTTCTTTGTTCGTTTTTCTCCAGCAGAAATGCCGTAAGTATCTTCACATCCCGCTGCGTTTTTACTCGAGTGTTTTTGTTTTCTTGGTCGGTAATATATTCTTCGATGGGTGTATCCAAAGGTTTGAGTCTACTGCCAGAACATTCAGCCATCAGTAGCTGTTTATCAGAATGTTTTAAACTCGTCTAGAAATGTACTGCGAAAAAGCCGAAATCCCGTCGAGCGAGAAATTTCAAGCCGTAAAAAAGCTTCGCCATTGACAAAGCTACCACGTTCATTGAAAATGTTGATGCGTTTTGACAGCCGCTTTCTGATTGGACGAAACGGGTTTCCCACGTGTGAGAAAGTCGTTTCGCTGTTGTCATTGTCTACGAGAATTTTCGAACCGGGTTTTCAACAAATCAATTCTATCTGTAAATCTGTAAATAAAGATGGCATTCTCCAACCCCCGTCGGGTTGTCTTGGAACTCCCCACCCCCTCCCCCAGAGTCTGTACGGACGGGCGTACGGGCGTACACTGGCGTCATAGCCAAAATTTCTCGGATCGATAGGTTACCAAATTTGCTTAGCAATGGTGCTCCGCTGGTGCGCTAGCGCGCGGGCTCTGCTATAATAATTCATTCAAAAGTTATCGAAAAACTGCCCTTTTGTTAGGACAAAGGCACAACCCCCTCGCCATAGATTTTTGAGGATGGAACTTTGCCATAGGTTGAACATTCCTTATCATAAATTACATGTTCCAATGACAGCTTCGTGGAAGAAGTGTTTTACAAACAGCTTCTCGGGGCCGAAAAGTTTACGGGACTTTCGAGAAACGCCCAGTAGGTTTTAAACTGCTTGAGAAATTCTAAACTATCTGATGAGTGCACATAGCAAACGATCGTCTACTCGGTCATAAAGGGTAGATGCCAGTTGTTAGATCTTATGCAAAACGCTAATGGAAGTCATGTATTGATGTAGGTGTAAAAAGAAAATTAACCCTAAGAGGCTTACGCTAACACATCACTCCCACCTCATACAGTTTCATCCATACTAAACACAGTTGCTACACACAGACTAGGGGGTTGGTCAGCATCGCTGAGTTGATTTAACTTGAGAAAGTTACACTTTATTCAGTTTGCTGGTGTTGGGAGTCTCACTAACGCGTTTTTTGTCTTGCGTACATAATTAGTCGGGGTTCCTTGTTAATTTATAATACAAGTTTGCGTCTCTAGCCCAGTAGTTTCAAATCCAGCTAACACATCTACTCCGAGCTGAACTTGTACAATTCCATCGTATCCATTTTAAACATTCCGTGCTACTCACAGACGGAGGGGTTACTTTATTTCTAAATTTGGTTAGTTTAACTTGAGAAAGTTTTACTTTTATTTAGTTTAACAAGGAGTCTTACAAATGCGCTGTTTAATTGTCTTGCGTACATATTTAATTAGGACTCTTTGTTAATAATACAAGCTCGCGACTCTGGCACAGTAGTTCAAGCTCGCACCTCTACTCCCAGCTTATACAGTTTCATCCATTCTAAACATAATTGTTTTTCAAAGACAAAGGGGTCTGTTTGTTGCCGAGTTCGTTTATATAACTCAAGAGATAAGTTCTATTTTTAGAAAGTTTGTCAGGAAGTCTCACAAATGCGTTGTTTTATTGTAATAATTAGTCATTTTTCCTTGCTAAAAAGGAAAGTCTGGGTCTCTAACACAATTTAAGTTTAAAAGAGACTTCCCTAGACATCCCTCCTATTCTGCTGGAAGTTTTTGCTGTCTAACATTGCATTTGGTGTATATGGTTTTAATACAAATTTATATAACTTCATTGATAATAAAAACACATGACGCTGGTTGAACACAATAATTCCATTCACCTGCGCTAAAAGATGACATTAGGGCTATAATTTCCATTTCATGAAAAGCGTAACCTTTAAATTCGGCAGGTGGAGTATTAATGATCTCTGAAATATTGAGCAAGAAAGGTAGTAAACGAGGTTTTTGCTCATGACGTTGGTTGAATATGATAATTCGAATTTCACCTGCACTAAAAGAGGACTTGAGGCTATAATACCCATATCATGAAAATCATAATTTATTTGTATTCTGTAGGTGGGGTATGAATCAATCCACAAAATATTGAGCAGGAACGGTAGAAAACAAGGTTTAACTCGTGTTCGGTTGATTTCTTCAGCTTTAATACAGGCAGTTCACCTCTGATGAAAAAATTAATTTGCTCCGTTGAAAAACAACCTTGAAGAAAATATTACGCGGTGCAAGTGTCACTTTAACCTTATTTCCCTCGAAAAAGTATTCACGCTCTTGTGGTGAAACTTGGCACGTTTTTAGTACGTCATTAGCTTAACAGATTGGGTTTATGACGTGTCGATTATGACGTTTCATGAAGTCACAATGACGACACAAAGCAGCCATTTTGAATTTTGAGCCGCCATCTTGAATCCCGAGCATGCAGTCATACAGTTGACATTGACATCATCGAAAAATATAGGAATTTGTTCTAAGAAACAGACTTAATCAAAACAAGCACAAAAAAGTAAAGGGTTATCTTATTCTTACAAACGAAGGAGAAAAAAATGAAAAAAAGACTGAAAAAAGACAGAAAATAGCCAAAACACCCCCTGAGAAGGGTTGCTATGGAAACGTCAATCATCATAGACACGTTATTGACACAGGAAAATTTTCTGATAAATTTCAGGAAAAGTCACGAGATTTGGCGATTGTTCGTCTACCGGTTTAAAAGTTATAATTCGTTAAAGTCAGCCAGGGCACAATGTGCCCCCTCCCCCCCCCCCCCCTCCCAGGCTAAATAAGGTTAAAGTCAGTTAAGAAAGAGATCTCGAAGATGTTGGGAGTTACGAGGAACGAATCCAAAACTCCTGATTTAATTAACATGAATGAGACAAATGCTTATCCTGGGATTCTCGTTATCGTAAACATCGTTCTCAATGCTCCACCCGGGGGGGGGAGTACTCCCCCACAATACCTATGCGGGTATGTGCTGCCCAACGGGGTCGTGATTTTGGAACCCCTGATCTAGAACGGGGTATTCATTTTAGAGATGTTTCCTAGAACGGGGTATAATATTCGAACGCGCTAAAGTTTAAAATTGTCAGCAGCCATTTGAAATTATTAACAAAGAGTTTTCTTAACTAAAACTTTAAAAAATGCATAACGAACAAATTGTTGCATCCCGTGTTGCGCGCAGTAGGCGTATTGTAAGGTACTTATGGTGTAATAACGTGTTCGATAACGCGCGCTTGGTTCCGCTGGATTAATTTTTCAATAAAGCTTCTCATAAGGGACAAACGTTTTAGTAAAAGTTTCTCAGTTAGTTTTTAATCAAATGGTAAATAAAGAAATCGCCAATCATGGTTTTATCTTCAAGTTTCAAAACGAAGCAATAATGTAGCTGATTTGTGGAGAAGAAGAATTGTTGTATTTGGATATATAAGTCGAAAAAAGAAAGAAATGACGTAAAGAAAACCTGGCTATTGCAATTATCTCGATTTTTAGAACGGGGTATTAAAAATTGACCTATTTCTAGAACGGGGTATCATTTTGAATGCAAAATCTTTCTAAAACGGGGGCGGCACATACCCACCCAAATTATACTTGAGTACCCCCCCCCCCCCGGGATGCTCCACTGATGCTCATATCCACTACTGGCAACTCACTGGTGTTGGCAGCCATATCACGGACTCCTTCGTTTCGTTCACCGTCCACAGCTTTTTTGTGCAGTCTCGCAGTCTCAGAACTTCTTGTTGGGTTTGTAGTGCAACCAGTTTACATTGCTGAACAACTAAAACCAAGTCATTCTCTACTCCTCGTAAGGCGAATAGTGCAGTTTTTAGCATGTGGTGTTTCTCTCTGCACAATGGCAGCCATAAGCCTGGATCGGTTTTTGGCTCTTCATTATCACATGCGATATCCGAACCTGATTACCGAAAAACGTGCATTATATGCTTCCGCCACCTTTGGGTTACAGGCATTCTTTTATCATCCTTTGGTTTTTGGAAGGGAAATATTTACTTTTTTACGATAGCTGTCAGCACTACCATTTGCCTGTTTATTTCTACCTTTTTGTACCTCAGAATTTACTTCCTCGTTCGTCAGCATCGCTAACAGATTCAGGTTCAGCAACAGGCTGTGGAAAATTTAAATGTTGAACATAAAGTTAACATGGAACACGGGGGCTGACAACTCTAAGAAGGGCTGTTTCGGGAGAAAAGCAAAATTCTTTCGGGAATCTGGACATTTTGCCGGGAATCAGGAGACTCGAGAAATTTTCTGGGAGAGATGAAAATCTTCCGGGACATTGCAGGAAAAAACCGGGACGTGGAACACAATTTTTATTTTGTTAGGTAAATTAATCTCAAATCACGGTTTGCCAGCCGCTTCAACTAAGTTAAACAAGCATAAGTAACCTATGTAGTAATGGACGAGGTTGGTTTGTCGCTGATGGCAGTAACCTGCGGTTGTACACGCCAACTACAGAATTCCAACATTGGATGGAGATTCTGCGAAAGGGCCACGAAGTTTACCTTCTGGCTGAAACGAGACTTGGAACAAGTACAAATCTGCAGTTCAGAGCAATGCCTTACGATGCAAGGATTGGAGCTCTGGAACAAAGAAAGGGCTATTTTGGAAATTGGCAGAATTAACTCGCCGATAGGCTACCAGGAAATAAGACCGCGAGCATGGGAAAGTTCGGAACGCCTGCTCCCAAGACCATGGAAAACACAAGGCTATCCAGAGGTCTTTTTAGCATAATGATTAAGTTTCAGTTCACGTCTGTGACAGACCTGTATACCGAAGGCATGTTTGGAGTCTACAGCCGAGACCAGGTGGTTCCTTCTGCTCTTGAATTCAAGTATCTCTCCTGGCGAAGTGCACTGGAATGCGCAATGAAATCCGCAATGCGGCTTGGTTTTTAGAGCAAGAGAGAAACACGCTATGAACACAAAGACGACCGCCAAATTCCGTTAACCAACGCAAAGGACAGTTCGCGGGTGAAGCAAGAGGCCGCGAAAATGCGTGACTTTTGTCAAATGTAGGGCGTAAAACTCGGTGGGGTACGACAGATTCACAAACAGAGGCCTGGTTCACTGTCATTGTACTGTCGAAAACCAAAAACCACAGTTCCGCTACATGAGAAAGAAAGTGCCCCTTTGTTACAATGCTTGAATTCAGTTACAGAAGGTAGTGCACAAGAGAGTCGAGAGGGCTAAAGACCAAGCAACAAGTTCGAGAATGCCACCTGCAAGGTCATAACTAGTCAGTATGGAAAGCAATGTGGTGGTTGTGGGCCATCGGGTGACCCAAGACGGCTTGGAATACTTGGTGAAGGGTGCACAGGACCCTGACGTTTCAGGAATATGGACACCAGGAGAAAACGTGGACTCCTCTCTTGTGAAAGCTTACACGAGACGACAGAGGGCTTCTCGATGCGAAACGGCAACCCAAATCCCGGGGGGTATTTCCCGAAGATTTGGGTGGGGGTGTGGGGCGCGCTTCTGGAAACCCTTACCCTATTTCAGACCAAAATATGTGATTTTCCCTACCCTATTTCAGACCTGACCCAAAATTTGATACCCTATTTCAGACCAGACCCTAACCCTATTTCGTTTGCGTAAACATTCGAGAAGGGCTTCAAATTCCCAACGTTAATCAAACCTCAGTTCTTTGAAGAAGACAATTAATAAAAAGATAGCTTCTTGTAAGAACCATACTAGATCCCATATCAGAGTGTACAAACCTCATCCTATTTCAGACCAAAATGGTCAAAATCCATACCCCATTTCAGACCAAAAAGGCTCAAAAACCATACCCTTTGGCGCCGGACATACCTATATAGCTTATATAAGGGAGTATCCCCCACGGGACCCAAATTCACATCCTCGTAGAAAACTATCCGATTGAAGGCATCACGTGAGAAATTCTCTTTAGAAAATTGTCATTATTTGGCGCAAGTTGTAGGATTTCTAAAGATTTAGTTTCTGCTTTTTGATAAAAGACTTCAAGCAAATATGGTGTTAGTGTAGCATCAGCAGATCTGATGAAAGAAACCGATATACTGCTAACAATGATGCTTTTACTTACTTTTATCATTGATACGTTACCTTCTTCCCCGGGTGAAATATTTCTAGCGGATTTGTTACGTTGCCAATAGTCGGTGCATTCAATATATTAATTTAACAAAGAAGCGAAAATATACGGTGTATATTAGTTAGATCAGTTTTAAGATGTTACGTATATTGCCATGTACGGCACTGCCAAATAAATTGTTACATGTTATTCTTGGTTACGAAAGTTTCTGATAAACATGCGAGTAACACGTGAATACGAAAGGATACACGAGTAAAAAGCACCAAAACTCTAAAAACACTTTCTTGAATAAGTTTTAAGTCTTGCGAAGTTTGAAATTTTTTGCGGGACCGTCTCTGAAAATATCGGGAGGATACTGCAAAATTTCGGGAGGACTTTCACTTACACATGCTATTGCTCAAACAGCCCTTATTAGAGTTGTCACCCCCCGTATGGAAAGAAGGAAGAAAAGTGTTGTGAACACTTTTATTTATTACATTTGTATGGTTCTTTGTTATTCTCCGGCATTATTTTAATTTCCGCATTAAATTTAGCTATTTTCCCCAGCCGCTGGACAACGGCATGGCTCTTGGCGGATACTGTAGCGTTCACGAATTCCGCCATTAATCCATTTCTGTACTGCTGGCGTGCTCGTGAAATTCGAGCGGCAGTCTTTAAAACAATAAGAAATATTGCATATAAAAGAACGGAAGGAAACTAACCATTGTTACTATCTGAAACGCTCAGATCCAAGATCAAAATCTAGATAATAAAAATTTTATTTTACATTTCTCCATTAACGTTGTTACAACGGACTTAGTAAATTAAAGGTAGTTTGGCTCTACCCGCCTAGATTAGCCTTTGCTATTTGCGGGTAGAGGAGTATGTAAACTTCCTCCTTTCATGTTGTTGAATAAGCTTGAATATAAATTTGAGTATATATCAATATATTAGCAGGTGATAAGTCATAATCACCTTAATTGCGAGTGGAAATAGCTGTTTTTATAACATACAGGGTAAAATTACTGAATGCTGATTGGTTGAAAGAGAAGGCATTTTTTTCTTAATTTTCTTTCTGACGAGGGCAAAATTACTGATTCCTGATTGGCCAAGAGCCAAAATTACTCGCATTTGTTTGGTTAAGCGCCAGAGCGCTCCATTTGCATTTTGTAGGCGTCTTGAAACGAAAAACGGATTTTGAGTCGTCCAACACAAGGATCGCCTTAAAGTTTGACTAGACCGGCTTGGTTTTTAATGGTATGAAAATCGGGTGTTGGCTTGAAGAGAAATTCCAAAAGGTGAACCTGAATGTGATACAGGAAACAGCAAATAGCTATTTGTTTTAAAACGTCTGAGAACTTTGGAGCGTCGAGGTCGATAATCCGCTCCAGTGAGAGGAAGCCTCGCAACTCGGGTGAAAAAGATTTACCTAGTTCAAGTTTTAAGTTTGTTTTGTCAATGAACTAGAATTGTATTTATCTCTTAAGGTGTACATAATGGTCCGTCTTTCTTTGTTTACGAGCGGGTACTTTTCACCTGAGGGCCGGCTGATTATGTTTCGACGTGCAGAGAAACGGTTTTCCGAAAATTTTGCCCTCTGTGTTATCAACAAGTAATCGCACTGAGTCCTCGTAGAATTAAGGATAAATTGTTTCGCAGCGACCACGTTTGGACGCCGCGGAATATTGCATGGCATTCAATTTTCTTCCTGGGCAAAAAGCAGGGTTATTTGCTCATGACAACCTGTGCCCAGTAACCAATGAGAAAGCTGAAAATTCATTAACCGAGGTCAAGAATTAAATCATTCAGAATAGCCGTGCTTTACCTGACCTTAGCATATATTTCTAAGCCTTCTTTATATGTTTGAATTCAGCATCTTCAGCATGTAAGAACAATCATATTTATGAAATTATGAATATATGAAATTCATATATTTGAACTGCGGAATGAAGAATTAAATGTAAAGAAGATCCTCGCAGTTATTAACGCAACTTATGCAGTTGCGAAAAGAAAGCCTGAAAAAATCAGGCTTGCCGGGATTCGAACCCTGACCTCTGCGATACCGGTGCAGCGCTCTAACCAATTGAGCTAACAAGCCAACTGGGAGCTGGTCATTAAATTGGTTCGTAATATACCCGGGAAAGATGAAGATGAAATTATGAATATATGAAATTCATATATTTGAACTGCGGAATGAAGAATTAAATGTAAAGAAGATCCTCGCAGTTATTAACGCAACTTATGCAGTTGCGAAAAGAAAGCCTGAAAAAATCAGGCTTGCCGGGATTCGAACCCTGACCTCTGCGATACCGGTGCAGCGCTCTAACCAATTGAGCTAACAAGCCAACTGGGAGCTGGTCATTAAATTGGTTCGTAATATACCCGGGAAAGATGAAGATGAAATTATGAATATATGAAATTCATATATTTGAACTGCGGAATGAAGAATTAAATGTAAAGAAGATCCTCGCAGTTATTAACGCAACTTATGCAGTTGCGAAAAGAAAGCCTGAAAAAATCAGGCTTGCCGGGATTCGAACCCTGACCTCTGCGATACCGGTGCAGCGCTCTAACCAATTGAGCTAACAAGCCAACTGGGAGCTGGTCATTAAATTGGTTCTTAATATACCCAGGCTTTCTTTTCGCAACTGCATAAGTTGCGTTAATAACTGCGAGGATCTTCTTTACATTTAATTCTTCATTCCGCAGTTCAAATATATGAATTTCATATATTCATAATTTCATCTTCATCTTTCCCGGGTATATTACGAACCAATTTAATGACCAGCTCCCAGTTGGCTTGTTAGCTCAATTGGTTAGAGCGCTGCACCGGTATCGCAGAGGTCAGGGTTCGAATCCCGGCAAGCCTGATTTTTTCAGGCTTTCTTTTCGCAACTGCATAAGTTGCGTTAATAACTGCGAGGATCTTCTTTACATTTAATCATATTTATGTTAGCTAATAAAACAAATAATTAGATGTTCAGTATCGAAGAAAGATTTTAAAGCTCTGTTGTACACCGAGCGTTAGCCTCCTACACTGACGTTCTTTTGGCTCGTCATGCATTTCTCGTTAGTTGGGAAGGAGCCAAAAGAACGTCTGCGCAGGAGGCTAGCCGGGCGTTTGCTGTCGGGAAATACAAGTTGTTATTGATGTTTTTCTTGACGTTTTTCTCTTAGTACTAATTAAGCTGATAAGTATACATATTTTAGTTTCACTTGGAGGTGATTGCGATCAATACTGTTTATTTTTAACTTGAGAAGGCTAAATAATAACAGCAAAACTGCTCTTTTGTTGACTTCAAATCAAGTTGCTTTTATTACTGACCCCTTACTTCTCGTATGTAACAACCAAGACTATAAGTCGCTGGGATTGAAGAAATGAAAAATAAGCTTCTACATGAAGTGAGAGTTACACATTAATTTGTTTTTGTTTTTTTGTTTTTCCTAAGGGATAGACGAGCAAAACCTATAGCTAACGATAAAAAACGACGTCTTGGTGTCTTCATGACACCATTCGCAAGTTATGCATTAGTTAAACGTTTCCTGAAGGCATCAAAAACAGATTAAAAAAGACTTTCAATTATATTCAGCTTGTCCGCACAAAGAGAAAATCTGCGTCCCCGACGGGAATCGAACCCATGGCCTTTAGGACACTGGTTGGACGTTTTGTGGCCACTGATCTGTACAAGAAGTACACATAAACTCCAACGTTGTGACGAGTTTTATCCGTTGACAATGACATGTTTATTTTTTTTTCCTGCTTAAAAACGTAATGTCTGCGTTATAAATACAGTCGAACCTCTCTGCAACAGCCACCAAAGGGACAGAGTTTAATGGCCGCTGTAGAGAGGTGGCCGTTATGGGGAAGTAGGGATGCAATGTGACAACACTCGAGAATTCATTCAACAGTCGTGATGATACATTATTCTAATTGCTTGTATCTAAACGTAAAAAAAATCAGTGTTAGTCAATTACAGTACAACTCAAAGAAGTGCGAGAGGTCTTTAGCGAAAATGTCGACAAAATAAAGCCAATCAGTGAAATAACGTGAATATTTCTGCCATCTCTTCTTTTCTGAGAGTGAACAGCCTGTGTCGACTATCATACATCGTCCATTCAGGCGCTTCCCTCTTTCTTTGTGGAAATAAAAGCAGAAGTACAATACAAACAACTCATTTAGTGTTAACAAAGTTTGCACTGTATTCAAACTAAGTCTTTAAACACGACTTTTCACTAGAAGGCAAATGTAAAAAAAAATGTTCAAAAGTGGCGCCGTTCGAGACGATATTGATCTGTAGACCACTCGCGATTATGAATTTCCTCAACGTGTGCATAAGTCCAAGTACCCGACACTGCACGCGTCAAGTCTCGTGACCTCTGCTCAGCGCAACAGCATTACTGTGGTACCTTTTAAGCACAATTATTCTGCAATTGTTTGTTTTGTGGCCGTTGTGGAGAGGCTTTATTTTGGGTGTTAGGAACCCGTTTTACTGGACGCTGCCGTTGTCGAGAGGTGGCCGTTGTCGGGGGGTCAAAATAAGAGGAAATGTGTAGATCTTCCTTTGTAGGGAAGTGGCCGTTAGAAGAGGTTGAACATTACTGTAATTAAATTGAGTAAGTATTTGCTGCCTAGTGTTCTGCGTTGTTCATACACAATGCTTTCTGTTAACTTGCCACGGAAACTCACTGATAGGTATTCAAATATATGCTAAAAATAAATTTACCTTAAGTCCAGTTCACATAAGTTAGGGCAGTTCGAATGAACTTGCTTTCATTGGTTTTCCTTAAAATCAGTAAACATGAAGATAACTATACGAAATACAAACCTAAACCACCATGAACCGTTCTCATTGAAAACCTCCAGATTTCAAAAAAATGGACTTTATGTAATAATTAAGTTATTGCATTGCTATGGCAACTCCAGTTGCAATAAAACTCACTTCAGCCGAGACTAATCTACTTCTAGCAAAAGAGCGTGGTTGTTCACCCTGCTCGATCTTATTTCTAATAGTGATGTAATTAGTGGCTGATGAAATAGGAAACGAAGACACCCCCGCAGTTTAAGATTTAAACTTAAGCAGTCGATAAAGGAACAACCTGAATTTTTTCAGGCTTGAACTGGATTCGAGCCCATGACCTCTGCGATACCAGCACCGCGCTCTAATCAATTGAGCAATCACGCTAACTGGGAACTGGTCATTTGTGAATTCGTGAATTCGGTTTTTCACTTTGTTTTCATCGCCAGGTGGTCATTGGATATTGTTGGCCTCCTTTTTTGCTTTTGCTGCTTTTTGTTTTGTTTGTTGGTTGTTTTTTTTTTCGCTATCGCTGTTTTTACAGCTATTGTGTCTTCTGCTTTTTGCGAGTTGCCTTTTCGCCTTTTGCTCTAGCTACCTTTTGCTTTTTGCTAAATAACTGGGTTTTTTTCCTTTTCTTTTTCGCTTATTGCCGCGTTTTCTGACACAGAGCAAACTATTAATATTCATGTCGGGCGTAAAGTAGCTGGCAAAACTAAGGATGAATTCATTATTGATGTTTGCGGTTTTTTTCAGCTTTTTCTGTTGCGGCTGTTCAACAGAGTGTTGACGTTATTCGTGTCCCCTTTCCTAAAGAAGAATCTGCTCTCATAGCGGTAGCTGATAATGTGCTGCGCTTGTTGGATCTTTGGTGTCGGGCTGATTGTGGTCCTCCAGCGACCATCGTCCACGTTTTAGACTACCCTTTTCAGGCCGCTGATGGTAATATTTCTGGCTTTTTGGCACAATACAGTACTGGAAAGAAGGTTCGACTACAGAAACATCTTTCTAACGGCCAAACATACACCTGAACTTGTTTGGTTGATCTGGCAATGGAATCCTCTTCGCCTGGTATTTCCATTGTAGGGGGCTTTTCTTGTCGTAATGTTTCAAAGGTCGGCCGGTAGTCTGAAACATCTGTTCCGTTGTAGGCCACAATTCTATCTATTGCCCAGAAGGACAAGTACCTGTTTTGTGGTGAATCTGGCCATTTTGCTCATAGTTGTACTAATTACTCTGCTCCTTCTAATGCTATCTCTGATGTGGATACTCCTGAGGCCGTGCAGAATCTTGCTCTTCATGTGAGCCAACACAGCGTGATGTTTCGGCCACTGGGACTAGTTCCAGGAGACGAGTCGTGGCTCTTTCTCTGAGCCTGCCCAGAGTGGTGACAGTGAGTCTGCGCAGAATAGCGGTTCGTGCTCTGACTCCATGCAGAATAACGATTTCGGTTGTTGATAATGCTGTCTCTTCTCAGAGAGAATTGTCTCTGAGGAGGTTGTCGTTGAGGATAATTTTCCTCCGATCCACCCCCAACCCCCTACTCTATTTCTTTTTCTAACGAAAGTGTTTTGAAAGATAACAATAATAATGTTAGTATATCTTTTAATAATGGAAAAGCCATTCATAATGTTATTTCAAATGAATGTTTAAAAGAAAGTGGAAGTAATAATGATGTGTCTTTAAATGGTGAAAATAATGTGCCCTTAAATGGTAGTTCAAGTGAAAATGAAAGTGTCGATAATAATAGTAGTGTATTACAGGTTAATTCAAATTTTCCCGCAGATGAAGGTAATACTGTGAAGTTTGCTTCTTCTCAAGCTAATAGTTCTCTAGGAAGTTGTTTCAGTACCATGGTCCTCGATTATTGCCAGCGAAGTTTTTGCTTGAGTATGATGTTTCTTCCCCTATTAAGGTGTCCCCAAAGTACTCTTCTTGTTATACCGAGAATACGTTTGGTGAAGGTTCTGATGAAGAAGTCGATAGTTTTATCAAGGTCCCTCCTCGTTCCTTTCTGGAGGGGGGAGATGACATCTTTTGATTTTGATGGCTCTGTGTGCTTTTTGCATGACTACAATGGCTTGCTTCCTCGCTCTGAATATTAACAGATGGAAAATTTGAATAAGCGGATAGCTCTCATGCATCGGCTGGGACATTTATCTGTTGATTTCGTTTCCTTGCAGGAAACAAGAAATGCAGCAGGATGTTGTCTTTGGAGGAGTGTAGTGCTTGGCTCTCTCATTTGCGCTTTCTTTCTGTGGCGTCCGTGGTTTCAGCCCTTGGTTGCCACTGTTCTCTTGTATAGGCCCATTTATTCCTTGATTAAATCTTATCTGATGCTGATCGTCGTTTTGTTATGGGCGAGTTTCAGAGGCGTGGCATTACCTTTCGTTTTGCCTGTCTTTTTTTCCCCGTGTCAAAATCCTAATAGAGACCTCTTTTTTCTTTCCTGTGCGGCCAAAACTAATTCATCCGTGCCCACTCTTGTTGCCGCGACTGTAATGCCGCCTTCGACCGTGCATGTTCTTGATAGGCGCGGTTCTGACCCTGATGAGTATTCGAGGGAGAGTTGCCTGGCTCTTTCTTCCTTTTCTCGGGATTGCTGTATTGTAGACGTCTGGCCTGTTTCGATTCTACAACCTCAGCGTTACCTTGGTTGAGACCAAACGGCTCTCTTGCGTCGCGTATTGACTTTTGGGGTGTTCTTATACCTGGATCCACCGCTTCGAATCATGTGAGATTTCACATTAGCCGTACACCGACCATTCTCTCGTTCGTTTTGTTGTACTTATCGCAGGGTCTATTTCCGGTCCGGGGAGGCGGAGGCTGAATCTCTCTGTGCTTAAGAACAAAGACTTCGTTAACGTTGTTTCTAACGTTTGGGCTTCTTGAAAGTTAAGGAAGCGCTCTCTCTCGTCCTTTAAGGAGTGGTGGGATGAAAGGAAGCAGAAAATTCAACACCTTGCTATGGTTCATTGTTCTTCGAAGAACTGAGAGACAGCACAATCAGGCTCATGATCTTCTGTCTAATCTTGCCTTGCATTTTAAAGGCTAGAACAACTTTGGTCACGTGTCTGTGATATCAATTTATGAGTCTGTTTTGTCACAGATCGCTGCTTTGGACTTGGCGGCTGGTTCTAATGCATGAATTACATTTATTTGTTCATTGCTGAATATAACTTTGCGATTTGTCTCTGTGTGTCTTTACCGATTTCATTTGTTGCAGTTAGTCGGTACTAACCAAATTGTATTGCTTATATTCTATGAAACCTCAAGAATTGAGCTATTGTTTCAGCTGTGATATGTCTCCACCTAAGTGCAAAGGATGATTTGCGTTAATACCTATACACAGGGAAAATCAGTTGAAGTAACTACTGACGAAAGCAAACTGCAGATGCTTTGCAGCAACAATCCTTGTGTATTGTTTACTGAGGAGAAACGCCCATCCCTTCCCAGCATTTTGAACGGGAATTGAACCACGTTGCCACATTATATTGCCGTGTTACTGTTGTGATGCTTTGCCAACTGACTGCTCAATTTCTTGCTCTATACGAGGATTCCCATCACAGGAGCAAATTGAAGCATGGTCAATTACACTTTGGATGGATTTACCAAGGTGGCTTATGTTAACCAACCTCGTCCCCGGGGCCTTCTCCTCGTTCAAAATGGCGGTCGGAGAATCCCCTGGCCAAGGCTGCTGAAATACTCCACGAATCGTGGAGTATTTTGTCACGTGACACATGATAAATTGGCTTTTTCGGAGGTTGTTTGCAGGTCTGGCGGCCCTGTTTGTTTTTTGCAATCGGAAACCGTTATTCAAACAAAACGAAGACAATTCGTCGCGTTTGCGTGACGAAATTCTAACGAACTTTTGGAGCCATTTGGCAGCCTTGGCCAGGGGTTTCTCCGACCGCCATTTTGAATGAAGAGAAGGCCCTGGGGACGAGGTTGTATGTTAACAATTCTGTTCCCTTTTAAAGGGAAAGCTGGAAGTGTTTTCTTCTGATCCTTTAAACTAGACTTGCAGATTTCACAAACCTCCACGTTGCAAAATTAAATTTTCTTGCGCTCGTCTCTTTGAACGGAATTTTTTTTCATGCTGCTTTCGCAGTCTTAGCTTCCAGTCTTGCGATCTGCTTTCCTCCGGCCGACCTCCGCATTTTTGGCCAGAAAACACATGTATCATTTTTTCTATGTGGATTTGCATTTCGTTGCGAAATGCTCTGGTTTGCATAAATATAAAGGTTTTTAGCGGAGCCAGCTCGCTAGCGCGTCAGCGGAGCTCCATTGCTACGGAAATTTGGTAACCTATCAAGCCAAGAAATTTTGGTAGTGACGTAATAGTCACGTGACCGTCCGTCCGTACGTCCGTCCGTCCGCACCACAGGGTTACCAATAGACATCATACACTGGATATAACCCTGTGCTGAATCCCGTGTGTTTTTGGCGCGAAATCGCATGTTGACCCGCGTTGTAGCAAAACAAGCAAAGACAACAAAAGTAAAAAACAAATTTGTTAATGGAAAAAAAGTTCAAAAGAATACTCAGTTGTCTTTTTGGTGGAAGGGGAAAAGTTTAATTTAGGCGATAAAGTTCAAGCGAAAAGTTCAAATTTGCCTCGTCGGTTCTGTTCGAACTCGGTCGGCACACCGCTTGAGTTCGCAGCTTTTCGCAGCGGTTTCGACGCCAAATATAGCAGCGAGTGCTTTTTGGTTTTTTCTGTCCACAACCATGGTTTTTACGGCGTTCCGAACACGTTTTGCCAGGAAAAACACCAGCATTTTCATGCTGATAGGCAGCTTGTCATGAAGAAAGATATAATTATTAAAATTAACTTCAAAGATGGCAATAAACGCTCATGGCCTAGTGGATCAACATCCAGCTTCAGACACTGGCGGCCTGGGTTCGGTTCTCAGGGATGGCAGAAATTTCCTTCATTTGTTTTTTCTTTTGTTTTTGTTTTTTGTTTTTTTAACTTAACGACTTGAATGAGAGTATTTTCACAAATTAATAACTGCCAGCAAAAAAAAAACGAAAACAAAAAACAAACAAACAAAACAAAAAAGGGGGGTGGCTCTGCTTTTAGGCTTGGCTAAATCTATATATTATCAGCTTCAGCTTTAAATTCTTAAACGCAGGTAAAGAGAAGGCAAATTTACTTCATTACAAACAAGGATATAAGAGGGGGCCGTTTCAGTTTTTTGTTTTGCTTTTGTTTTCAACACTGATGAGTACGGGCGTCTCTGGCATCCACAGAAACAAGGAGCCTAGTGATCAATGCCTATTTTATTGGTTTTGATTAAATACTTGAAACGCACAAGAAGCTCGTGCCACAAAATTTGAATCACGTGCGATTACCGAGGCAGAAATAGAATATTTTAAGGGACCTTTCATGAATATTTAGCGTATTGTCGGTATTAGTCGTCGCACTTTGTGCATATTCTTTACATAAATGCATCTTGATGAATAAATACAAAATGTGAGATATAGTATCGGCCTCCACCCTCCCCTTACAGCTGTCCTTTCCACCCATTTATTTAAGACTAATAAGTTTTCAACAAATCACAACAATTAGGGCATTTTCCACGATGGTTTTAACAAAACAACGAGACAAGAAAAAGAAGAGGTCACAGTGACCTGAAATATTTCTTTCAGCCCCAATGGTATATGAAATTGTAATTCACTTTTCCGTGACTTTTCTTCTAAATGTGAATTTTCCTTGACTCAAAATAAAATTTCCTGACTTTTGCCTGACCGTAAGGAATTTTTTCCCTGACCATTTCCTGACCTATGGCAACCCTGTTGTAGTTACCTTGACATTGCGTTACGGGGATCTCCTGAAAAATCATGTATTTTCCAGAATGAGCAGGCAACTTTCATTAAAACTACTCTGCTATGTATCAACCAGTTGACAAACGGAATACCAGAGGTGTTTCTGGCGGGCCTACATGGGGCTGTCCACCAATCAACAAGCAGCGAACACGAGAAAAAACTCTGACAACCTGGACCCAGCTGTTTAGCCCTATTCAGACCTTACTGGGTGGGAAAGGGGTGAGACGGGTATATTAATTTAGTATATATCAAACCAGTGGATAGTGCTTTCCGCGCGCTCTGAATGGCTACTCAAGCTCGGGATGATATGTACTATTCACCTCCTGGCATTGGGCACACACTACACCATCCCCGTGTGGTATGGCCAGTACGTTACGTATGTGCAGAGCCATATCGCCAGCCATAAACAGCTGTTTCGTCGTCGTTAGAACTTATCCGGCGTGGCATAGCCGTCGGGCGCCTGTACGAATCGAAAGCTGTGTTTTAGGCGCACTTTACTCTCGAGTGCAAATGCACTCCTTTAAGTGCCAGCTCCACCACCTGGTAACTGTTGGCTAGGGACTTCACGGCAGTCCTCCCACAGCATACGTACTGGAGAAGTCATCAGCACTTTTGTGGATCGGTGTGCTCAAAAACAATAAACAGACAACAATAAAGCATGTAGCCTGCTTGCAGGCGGTTTGTTGGCGAGTGACCCCAGACCGATTTTCCCGCGCATCCAAGATGACGCCGGCGATCGCGAACTCCGCGTTTTCCGGGGCTTTTCCGCGATAAAGACACCCACAAACCGCCTGCAAGCAGGCTATAAAGCATGAGGCACACACACTACGCCATCCCCGTAAAGTATGCCTAAGGTACTGGCCACACCGCGGGAATAGTGTATTGTGTGCCTCATGCGCTATTATTGTCGGATTATATCGCGCCCGCGCTGACTTGTTATGCATGTCATTTTTGGAGGAATTTGATGTTTCCTTGGCAACCACATTATAACAGGAATGTTTTTCAAACTAAATTTTTTGGTATTTTCAGTAAAAAAAAAATTCACTTGCCTGTTATAACGATTGCAATTTGATGTCATCTTTAAATTAGTGTTTTGAAGCCTGCGTCGCAGACACTCTACACTGCTGTGGGCCGGCTGCAACGCAGGCTAGTGTTTTGTTATTTTTAATTTTCGCCTCCCCAAGTTTAAACCATCCCACGTCATATGACGTCGAGTCAATCATCCCTAACCCGGGCTTAAAAGTTAATCAAGGGCTTTGCTTCTCTTGCTGAAGGCGTACGCTTTTCCACTGCTTATTTTACAAAAAGGTTGAAAGCAACCGAAGTGGACAAGTAGGGAAAAGAACTTATATAAGCCACCGACCCGAATTCAAAAACTTCCTGCCATTCCTGAGTGGGAAAAACCTTCCAAAATTAGACTAAACGCTTTAAAGCAATTTTGAGAAAATGTCTACTACGTTGGTTTTAGCATTCTATTCTTCAGGTTCGTTTGCGGTGGACGATTGCCCCTACTCTCCCTCCCCTTGCTGTCATTGTTGGTTCATCTCGCGTGACTGCTTTCCCATGAACCTATGCAAGGCCTTTCGCTGTGAAGGATCGATAGAAGTCCTAGAACTAGAAGGTGAGAAGTTTGGATATTTTTACATTACTTCGCACTCCTAATAGACTTTTTTTCTCCAGATTCCGTTGGTATTAATTTCTTGACCTATCGCACGATAAATATGGGATGCATAAGGTGAACAAATGCCTTCAAATTACTTGCGGACTTAAGTAAATTAATGGTAGATACTCGAAGTTACACTGCATATCGTAGCACAGAATTCACGTGTCGATGCAGTACCATTTTAACATTTCTATTTTCGTTTTTAGGCTTGGGAGTTGTGGAATGTTACGAATTTTCAGGGACCTAACGTTACGTACTATTGAATCACGGCAATTTCCATTGTACGGTCTTGACGGTCTTGTATCGTACGATCAAAGTTGGAACATGAAACGTTAGTGACCATAAACCGTGCGCGTTTCTGTTGTACGATCTCTGTTTCAATACTAGTACAGTAGGTAGCCCTAGGTAGTCATAAATAAGGGAGCCCTAGGTAGTCATAAATCAGGATCGATGAAAAGAACGTTTTCCAGTAAAAAAACTCAAACACAAATTCATAGCAAGTGGCAGCCGGTTCGTCACGCAATAATTCAACGTTTCGTATCACGCGTTGTAAACAATTAATTTGCAGAATGTGTTCTTTCCCAAAAGAACATTTTCTCCGATCGTGAAAGGAACTGAAGGCAGGGAGATGGCGAGTTATAAAGGGATCCACTACGTAAATACTGTCCATCCGAGAACGTAAAGGGACTGTAAACTAACATTATATATAACGTAAGGAGTAGTGAACTTTTTAACGCTCTTGTGTGACAATGTAAGGCTTACGCGTGTACATTACGGGGTAAACCTCCAAATTACACTGCAGGCACCTCAAACCCTACGTCACATTTTAACTGAGCCGCCTAGGTGAATGTTTATCTAACCCCTTTTTATCTCATGGTTGCTATGGCAACTGCGAGATTTGTGGCGGAGTTCAGGACATCGCAGTGGTAATTTCCGTGAGCTCTCGTGCAGATCCTTGATGTTGTTACAGATGTTTGCATGGCTGGCTGTTTGTCAAAAGTTGCATGCCATCCTGCCATATAAACAACTGCAAATGCTGCAACTCTTGAATGCATCGATTAGAGCAAGTTTTGATTGCTCTTTTTCAGACTTGGCACGATAACTAAAGTTTGTATGCTCTCTCCAGTTGTGTCATCCCTTTCTTTGTCATTCAACTTCTAAACAATGACGTCACAAAGATTGTCCTATATAACCATTAAAGAAGTTGCTTTACTTTTTATGTTTGATTACTGATGATCTTCGTAGTAGTCACATGATGATATTCGTAAATAATCATTGGCGTTTCACCTCCTCTAACACCTTAGAGTGCTAATTTGTGGGTGACTAACTAGTATGTATGTTCTGAGTGTAATATGTTTGAAATCAGAATCATGAGGTGCTGTTGGTGCTTCTGCTACAGACGAATCTGAGGTCCAATCATTGGCTGTGATAACGTAATTCCACCAGCCTCAGTCCAATTTATGGAATGGCCGCTGCTCGAGATCCGGATGAAGTGCTTTGTTCAACAGCTGGAAAAGCAAATTTTCAACGCCTTGCACGACTGTTAATTAGTGGAGGTACCTGCCTACTGAGAGAGTTTTTTGACACCATTCATCCACCGACCATTCTTCCCACAATCCTAAGCAATCCTGCTACACAAGCACGGCTCAGAGCAGCAAGACTCACCAGACCACAGTGGGACTGTCTTTACCCCTCCCCAGGGATATACGGCACGTCAACAGACTTTGATGTTACTCTACTCTTCAGGCTATTGAAGACAATATGTAGCCTCCTCCCTCCACTCACGGGCTGGGATAAGCTGCCATCCAGTACAGATTACAGTGTAACCGCTGATTTAGCAAGAGTTAAGTATTACCGAAACTCAGTCTATGGACACGTGAGCCAGTCCATGGAGATCGCAAATGATAATTTTCCATTACTTTGGCAAGAAATCGGCGGAGCCCTTGTGAGAATTGCAGGGCACATCAGCCACACAAAGAAAATTGAATGGCAGGTGGCCATTGATAATTGTTTGAAAGATCCCCTTACAGCAGACGAACAAAGAAATGTAGAAGAACTGGAAAGATGGTATTACAGCGATATGGACGTTAAGAAATCCACAGAAGATCTCAAAACCTCAACTCGAGAAGTCCTAGATGGTATGGCCCGTCTTGGCGAAAGTACGAGCTTGGTAACAGACAAAGTTCAGGGCTTACACAGAGCAGTTCGACAAGAAACCCAAGACATCAAAGAAGAACTAAACACCACTTCTCAAGACATTCGAGAGGGGATTGGCCATTTGGAGGTAGGGTTTGGTACATTGATTATACTACGGGTGAACGTAAACACTTTAGCTGTCCTCCCCCAAAGCTGTTACCTGAGAAGTTTTAAAATTTGGTAAATGGTTTGAACCCAGCAGTGTCAGTAGTCTGTCTAGTTTGATCGTTCAGTCGAGAATAGTCCTGAACTGGACTGTTGTTAATGACATTGACTGACGTTTCAACAACTTTCGATCGTCGGAGTCAAGTAAATAAAGACGAGACTGACCTTACAGCAATTTATACTACATCTTTCCTACTTTCCTGCTCCTAAAGTTAAGGAATTCATGTTTGGATGTTCTAAGCGTGCGTGATGTTCCTATGAAAACGATGCAAAACAATGAGCTGACAAACCAAATTTCAACTTGTGGATGGCAATATTATTTCATCTTGAGCCCGCACTCAACGTAAAAAAGATGTTCAGGCATTAAGTTCCGCGGTAAAAAGTTTGAAAGTTTCCACATTTGTCTGCATTTTTCCTTGCAAAATTGTCCAGTTTCGAGTTCATCAAGGCCGCAGGATTTGTAAAAAGTTAGTCTCAGTCTTCTTGTCTGAAGTAAATCATTCACGGATGAGGTATTCACAACTTTATGTATTGTTTTCGTTTGGAATTCGGTACTTGTGCGTACTTTCAGATTGAGAAAAGTGCGTCTTATTCAGCGATCTTGGTGAACTCGAAACAGGACTATTATGGCGGCAACCGCGTAGGCGCTGTACATTTGACCGCTGTGAACATTGACCCAGAGTCCTCTGGCGCTTCTTGGCTAGGGGAAGGTCGCCAGGCGAGATGATAGGATCAAAGGGAATCGAAGGAATAAGAGAGAGGACCCTGGGAACGAGGTTGGATCCAAAGTGGAAGAAAAACGTAAAACATCAGTGGCGTGGACCGGAATTTAAAGGGGCATAGTCACGAGGATTTCGCAGATTTTTGCTCAAAACTGTGCTAAAATTATCGGTAGCTAACTTTATCTATGGCAACCATTGAACATGTAAAGGAAAATATCAACTTAATTTCATTAAGAGAAAACACACCATGACCATTTAATATCGATTTAATGTCAACACGCTGAAAGATTTTGAAAAGTGTAGCCTAATTTTTTCAAGTTGTAATCCATTTCCATCTGTGCCATCCATAGCAAAAGACGACAGAAAATAGTTTCAGTGAAGTAATATAGTCTTTGGTAACAAAACTAGACCATTATTTGTGGGCGTTCATTGATGTGAGGACATATTTTTGATTTTAAAGTGAACTAAAAATAGCGTGACTATGCCCCTTTAAGCTACTTCGATACTAGAATCAGATGCTCCTTTGTTCCAACTCGTGAATGAAAATTTGGTCACAAATCCGTGATTAGGCACTGCCCTCACCAGGCTCACTCGGACAATCACTTTCACCAACATGCTCTTAGATACAAACATAAAATATAATACAGAAGAGGAAATGTGATTGTTAAGGGGATTTAATATGTTGTACAGGCAGTAGTTCGAGAACAAGCCAAGAACACCAGAGATCAGTTGGGAAAAGAGCTGAAAAATACAACTCAAAGAGGAATCGACTGTTTGGAGGTTGCACTTGGAGAACTGACAGATGTGATGAGAGACAACTTACGGACAGTAGTTCGAGAGGAAGGTAAAGACGTCAAAGAAAAACTGGGAGAGATACATCAGTCAAGAGAGAGACACAGCTCCACAGCTGCCAGCTCTCAGTCAGCGGGGGGTAAGTTAAATGTACTTTCGTTGAATTGATAATCCTCGCAGTGATGTAGCTAATTAAGGAAATTGCGTCTACGGCTTAAAAAAAATTTCGAGGCTTCGGACGGGATTTGAACGCGTGACCTTCACGCTGCTAGTCTGATGCTCGAACCAACTGAGTAACAGAGGCCTCACATGTTGGGTGCGGTCAAGGCTTAGGCCCGGTTTAAACGTCGAATTTTACATGTGCCGAATTTAATACCTAGTTGGGTCGACTCACATTATTAAATTCGACATTTGATTTAGACGACGAATTTATAGAGTCGCATTTTGGATACATACATGTAAAGTTCGACGTCTGAGTCAAAGTCGAATTTTTGCCGTTCTATTCGACTTGCCCAGTCGAATAGAACACCAGGATCGACCCAAATACAAATCTGTCGAACTTCATTGGTTCATACGTCGAGCTTTATATCTGCGAACCTAATTATTAGGTTCGGCACATGTAAAGTTCGACCTTTGAACCGGACCTTAAACCGGGCCTTAATCGCAATTTCTTAATTGTGCCGGTACATCTTCCTTTGATTTCATTTCCGCAGTTCACATATACGATTTATCTGTATAGTCATTGTCATCTCATTTGATCACTTAACGGAGTATTTGAACTCAGTACAATTGACCGCTCCCAACATATGAGGCCTTGGTAGCTCAGTTGGTTAGAGCATCACACCAGCAGCGTGAAGGTCACGTGTTCAAATCCTGTCCAAAGCCTCGAAATGTTTTTCAGGTTTAATCGCAATTTCTTTAACTACGTACATCACTGCGAGGATCATTTTCTTCGTTTGATTTCATTTCCACAGTTCTCGTATACGATTTATCAGATACTCATTGACGCCCTTATTATATAGTAACATGGAAAGGAGTACTGAGGAAAGTTGAGTCTGTTAGGTGCATGGACGTAGTCAGTTTTCGGCCTTGTGTTGTCTCGATTTCTTACCATGTGCATAGTTGAAGGTTATTTCCTATGTCAATGATCATCGCAATGACGTTAGCAACTTGAGATGTTCAGAAGGTGAAAAGAAAGGCTAAAAAATTTATGCCAGCAACACATTAAGCGATTTTGTACGTTCTTCGCGGCAAAGAAAAGCGCTTTTAGCTCTTAGCGCCTTTCGGTTTCAATCGCGGAAGTGGGTATATACCATGGCGAACTTAATTGCCATTATCTGACATGCCTGATATCGGCCATTTCAATCGCTCCTCGCAGCGATCAAAGTCGCAAGGGAAAATCGTTGTCGCCGAGTAGCTGGCAAACTTAGCGATTTTTGCCAATCTCCTCTACGAACGCATAAAATCGGTTGCTCTTTCGTTGGCTGTATATTTTCTTATAGTCAGCTTCAATCGCCGAGTGACTTTTAGTCGAATACCACTCCACAAAAGAACGCGAGAAAAACCTCCGTTACCCAGAGCGCATCAAGGGTACTTTAAGTCCCGTTCAAAGCTGACGGTTTTTGTAGTTTTTGTTTTGTTTTGTTTTGTTTGTTTGTTTGTTTTTTTGTTGTTGTTGTTGTTGTTTTTCTGCAGTGTCTGCTTTCAGCTGTTGCTAACTGCAAAGAACCTCAAAAATTTTCCATCCGAAGTCCGCATACATGTTAATTTCATGTATTCACTTCTTATTAGTGGTTCAAGGCAGGAGCTCATGAACATGGTGCTGTGCAGGGGTCGAAATTTGCGACTGGTTCGGGGACATTTGGTCCTAAAAAATTTAACTTAAGAGCAAATTTGCTCCTTCGACTTTTGGCCCATTTTCATAATAAATACATTTTCTGCTCCTTGTTAGACCCAATTTACTCCTAAAATTTTGGACCTAGGGGCAGAATTGCTCCCGGAAAAAAAAATTAATTTCGAGGCCTGCCATGGTGGGCTCCTATTGAAGGCTATTTATCGAACAAACTGAATTTCTGGGTAGGTGCATAGATTTACGACTAATTTAATTATTTATTATGACGATTTTTCTGGTGAAAGAAATTGTCAGATTTGGTTCTTATGAAGTGGGTGTGAGGATCTCTGACTGGTATGATATTCCGCCCTCTCGTTTATGTCTTGGGGTCATTTCCTCTTCTAATTAAGGTATTAATTTCAACAGCTCGTCTTCGACTGCAGATTGATTGTGAGTCTGTCACAGGACCTAGTACACAAGGTGGTGCTACGGGGATACTGGTGGCCCAACAGGAACCCCAAGTAGTAGTTCAGGAGGCGGCGATGGTACCACCAGCAGTGGTCACGACTGGTTTGGGGAGGGAAAGTGCCGGAATTGGACGTATTCCCTCCACACAAGAAGTTTTGAATTCCATCGCCTTAAAGTGCTTCCAGCCTGTTGACCCATCAAAACCAGAGGATTTGAATGGCTTTATACAGTACATGGAAAGGGTGCGAAACGTGCTTATTGTTGATGCTAAAGAAGGAAGCTTAGTAGTCACAGTGGAATGTAGAACTCTGCGGATCCTTGACGAACTGTGGAACGATTATTGCACGGGTCATCTAAACGAAATGGTGCAGAAATTCCTTGTGACAGAAGACATTCTGAAGCTGTTTGGCTTAATCGAGGTGAAACTCACGACGACAATTTTGGAAGAGGACTACCGAAATTGTCGCGCGCATTTGAAACATTATGAAGGTAATAATAAGACGCCGACTCTAGTAATGCAGAAGTTTTTTCGTAGTAGGGTATTCAAAGTCACGATATTCTATTGGGAGGGGGGAGGAGATGGAAAAAGGCTTATGTTTTAACCTTGGTTCCTTGGCTATTTTACTAGGTTATTGCTATCCACCCACTAGAGCGGTTTTCAATTGAGTGTCGAAAGTAATTCGTGTTTTGCTTTGGTTTTGCTTTACTTCGCTCTGTGATTGGATAAAACCTTTCGCGCCACTTTGTCGACCAATCAGGAGTAAAACTCAAACCAATCTGTCGCGACTTGCTCGCGCTCGTACGCGTTTTCCCACGCTTGACGCCGGTTACATGTACTTGCTTCGAGTTCTGATTGGTTCATTGGATAATTTGTGTTTGTTGTGATTGGCTGGGGTAATTACTTTGGTTTTGGTTTTACGACACTCATTTGAAAAGCGCTCTATGCTTATATTTGGAGTCCGGGGACAACATTACATGCTTTGTGAAATGATGGTCGGACCGATTAGTGTACGCGACAATTTTCAAGAGGGCTTTGGACATGAGAGACGCTTTCACTGGCTAGTTTCAATTATAAGAGTAAATATATTAATTCAGCTATGTGCCACACAGTAGCGTGCGTTCTGTCCAATTCATTTTCAGGTGTACATTGTGCTTGAGATTCAGTTAGACCTTTGCCATGTTTCTGGAGGTCGTATCTGTTATTGTTTTGTAGAATTAAGACGAAAATTCGGTGTACGTATATCAATCCTCATTAAGACATTGACAGGAAGAAAGATTTCGTTGGACGTTCATGAAGATGATTCTGTTGCATCAGTAAAGACGAAAATTCGAATTCCGAAGAATTTATAGGCGGCCGATGGTAACCAGGTGGATATGGAGTTCCGCTTTTAGGCTTGGCTAAATCTATATATTAGTGCTTTTCATTAAATGGCACATATTGGTCTAGGTTTGGAGTCATTGGATCAAATCCTTAAGGGTGGCGTGAAAGCTATACTTGAACACCACATCCCTTGGAGTAATTTGGCTGACTTTCGTTTCCAAACTGAGAGTTCAACAGCGTTTTGTTTTCGACCGAATTCAAATCTTTTATTTTCTTTCGGTACCAGATCTTGAAAGTGTCATCCCCGCTGAAGAGGAACCAGAAGAGGGCCACATTCAGAGTAGGGAACAAAAAGAAGAGGACAACATTCAGAGTAGGAAACAAAAAGAAGAGGACAACATTCAGAGTAGGAAACAAAAAGAAGAGGACAACATTCAGAGTAGGGACCAAAAAGAAGAGGACAACATTCAGAGTAGGAAACAAAAAGAAGAGGACAACATTCAGAGTAGGAAACAAAAAGAAGAGGACAACATTCAGAGTAGGGACCAAAAAGAAGAGGACAACATTCAGAGTAGGAAACAAAAAGAAGAGGACAACATTCAGACTAGGAAACAAAAAGAAGAGGACCACATTCAGAGTAAGGAACCAGAAAAGGACCACACTCAGAGTAAGGAAGCAGAAGAGGACCACATTCAGAGTAGGAAACCAGAAGAGGGCCACATTCGAAGTAAGGAACCACAAGAGGGCTATATTCAGAGCAAGGAACCAGGAGAGGGCCACATTCAGAGCAGGAGTGGTTTACCGAGGAAGTCAAGCCGACAATTTGGTCCTTATCGTAGCATGGAAATCTTCATAAAGACGTTGACTGGAAAGATGATTCCGTTAGCAGTCGAACCAAGCGATTCTATTGAGAAAGTGAAGGCAAAAGTTCAATTCAAGGAAGGGATTCCGTCTCAAAAGCAACGAGTGCTTTTGGAACTTAAAGATGACCACACTCTTAGTGACTACGGTGTACAGCCGGAATCAGCACTATACATGCTTGAAAGTCTTGCTGCCATGCATATTTTTGTAATTATGCCGAATGAAAAGGTTATCGCATTAGTAGTCGATAAAGGTGATTCTATTGAGAAAGTTAAGGAGAAAATTCAAGAAAAGGAAGGGTTTCCTTCTGACCAACTACGTCTTATTTATGCTCAGAAAGAACTCAAAGACGGCCACACCTTAAGTGACTACAACATTCTGGGGGAATCAACTCTTCGCTTGGTTCGGTTTCCGCAGACTTTCGTCCAAATGCAGGCGACAAAGAGGATCATGTTACACGTCTAGCCACGTGACTATTGAGAAAGTGAAGGCGAAGATTCAAGACCAGGGGGGAATTCCACCTGAACAGCAACGTCTCACGTTTGGTGACAAAAACCTGAAAGCCGTCCACACTTTAGAAGATTACAACATTCAAGATGGATCGACTCTGAGTTTAGTTCGAACACTTCGTGGTGGGATGCATATTTTCTCAAAGCCGATGCAAACTGGAAAGGAAATCTTGTTGGATGTCCAACCAGACGACTCTATTGAGAAAGTGAAGATGAAAATTCAAGATAAAGAAGGAATTCCGCTTGATCAACAGTGTCTCATCTACGCTCTCAAAGAACTCGAAGGTGACTGCACTCTGGATGACTACCACATCCAAAATGAATCAACCCTGTACTTGATACTTACGCCTCAGAGTGGCATTCAAGTCTTCATACTAATGCCTACTGAACAGACGCTCCCGTTAGCAGTCGAACCAAGTGATTTTGTTGGGTATCTTAAGGGAAAAGTCTATAAAATGGAAGGCATTCCAACCGAACAACAGCGTTTCGTCTTTGCTGGTAAGGAACTAGAAGATCACTGCTCACTGAGTGACTACAACATACAGAAGGAGACAATCATACACTTGGCTCGAAGACGTCCCCATGGAATGCAAATTCTCGTTAACATAGAAAAGTCGATCGCCTTAGTATTCGAACCAAGTGATTCTATTAAGAAGGTGAAGGCTAAAATTCAAGAAAAGGAAGGGATTCGACCCCAAGAACAGCGTCTCATCTACGCTGGCAAGCAGCTGGAGGATGACTACATCTTAAGCGACTACAACATTCGGAATGAATCAAATCTACAGTTAATACAATCGATGCCAATCTCCGTAAAGAAGCTGTCTGGAATGACGATCACGTTATTCGTTGAGTCAACTGATGTTATTGAAAGTGTTAAAGAAAAAATTGCTGCCACGGGTGAGATCCCGCCCAGAGATCAACGTCTCATCTATGCTGGCAAGCTTCTGGAAGACGACCGTTCTCTGAGTGACTATAACATTCAGAAAGATTCAACTCTACACGTGGTTCCACCTTTCCATTCAATTGCCGAAATAACGACCCCTTGAACAAAACGCCTTCCCAACGTAGAGGTAACTTTGGAGCGTTTCTATTAATTCCCGGAAACGATCCTCCGAGCAACTCCACCTCCTCCACCCCACCCCCCCCCCCAAAAAAAAAACCGCGAAAGTAATATTCCAACCGAAAATACTGTAACGAGTACTTTAAAGAGAACGTAGGTAGAACGTCAGTTATTTAGAAATTCACCTTATGACAAGGACAGAATTTCACCGATGACAAGGACTCGAATAACATCGCTGTTTAGGTTTTCGTTTCCTTGTTAAGTTATTCTAATGTAATATAGACTTGTTTCTTCCGTGGAGAGCCACCAGTTGGAAAGTGGCAATAAATCATCATCATCACCATCATCATCATGATCATCATCATCACCCTCAAAATCACCATCACCGTCACCATCATCATCATCATCATCATCACCATCACCATCACCATCATCATCATCATCATCAACATCATCATCATCATCATTAGCCAGGCCGCTGAATGCGCGCCTGGCTCTTAGAATGCTCCTTATTGGATATTCAAAATACAGTTGAACCTCCCTGTGCGACTACCTCTCGTAAGCGACCACCTCCCGTCAGCGACCACTTTTCCAAAATACCAAAATTTTCTCAATCAAATCAATATGTTTGGAATCTCTCGTGGGCGACCACCTCTCTTAAGCGAGCACGTACATCTCGTAAGCAACCACCTTTTGGGGCTGACAATTTGAATTTTCCGATTGTTTTTAGCCTCTGGTAAGCCACCACTTGACATATGATCCCATCTCACCAGGTTCAAACTGAACAGATAGCGCCATACAACCCTAATATGACTTATTTGTTAATGCATGTAATGTACCTTTGATCCTCGTTCTCCGCTAAAGATACTACACATCATTGTGGGTTATATGTTTATCTGTGCGTGGATTTAAATAAAATTAACCTCCGATCAAAATCAAAATTTTGATCCCCTGTTGTCTGCCCCAGTTTCGTATGCGACCACTTCCCTTAAGCGACCACTCAGGCTTGACACTTTGGGTGGTCGCTTACGCCGAGGTTGAACTGTGTTCCAATCGTGTAGTCTGCATCAAAAAGTGCTAGTCAAAAGACTTAACAGCGTTATGGGCTTGTTAGACATTTTCACCTAAAAAGAATAGCTCAAGAATGAACAAGAAATGAGATCATTCTATTTCTGCATCATTTCCGCCTTTCCATTATTAGCTCGAATTCTCCTAGTTGTGTATTTGGCTTTTATTTTATGATAACAGAAGTACAACCGTGTTTTTATTGTTCGTTTTGTCTTGGGGCTAGTGATCAGGTTAAATTTACATATTTTAATAGTGACATATTTTCCTGGGCGCGTAAAATTTTACTGATTTTCTTTTCCTTTTCCTTTTCTAAAAAGTGAGGAAACGTTACGTACAAACACTGAAAAATTTAGCTATTGCTGATACTTCTGTTGGCATATAATTACGAGGAAATTTATGATAAATATATTTAATATCTCCCGCTAGCAAGTCAATAATATGAGGCTGGTTTAATTTGTTTCATTTTAACAACCGTAAATCTTAGTGGATCTCTAGAAAATCATCAAAATCGTGGACCATTTTACTTCTTTATCATTTACAACCGTAGCTTATTCACCTTGTTTAGTTTATAACTGATTTAGTGGTCATAATTAGCACATCAGGACGATTCTACGGCACTCAAATCTATGAATTTTCATTTGAAGCCAACATGAACAATTGAAATATTGATGTTTATTTTCAGTAAATATAAGATCTTTCTAATATTCACAGTTTACCTTCTCTGAAAAGAGCACGTTTCTCGTGCCATATTCGTTTAGCTCTCCATGTCCTCCAATGCAAAGTTATATCTTTGCATCAAGATTTCGGCCACTTGAACCATTACAGACACTTTCAACCAAATTCCCCCATTAGTGAATGTTTCAGGTAGCTTCTACATAGCGTTTAAAGTAACATGTTTGCTTATTTACTTCGCAAATTCCTGTCTGAATCCATTTCCTTGAAAGTTCTCGATTGATCAATACTTAATACCGGAAGTTGGAAGTTGCACGTACACCGCGCATGGCTTTCCTAGAGAATCAAGCAAGAAAATTTTAATTTTACTTGGCGAGAAATAAAACTAGACAAAAAGCAATGTTACAGTTGCTAAAAAGTATCGCATGTGTGATTATTTTTGCCCACGCGCGCAAATTTATGTCTAAATCTCTCGAATTTAAAGCAAGTGACGGGCAATGGGTTTGCGTGGTTGGAATTACTCAGTTAAAAGAACATCTACACCCACTCGAACTGAAGTCATTGCCAGTTTCATAAGCTGATGTGACGAATGAAACAACACTGAAATGAGGAAGTCTTGATATTCGAGAGAAAACTTAGACTGAAACGCAAATTTGCTTTTATTTTTACGTACACTGCTAACAAAAGCCCTAACAAAGCTCTGACGGCAGACCGCTTGGCCTTCTGACCAGCTCATCAGCCAATTAAAATCGCTCAATTGGAATTCGAGCGTCATTTTTTGCGTGTTTGTGACGACACCGGAAAATGCGCGTGTATCGTGAAAATAAAGGTCAATGTGGTATATATACGGAGTACGAAACTCGAGAAGTCGTCACAACATTATAGTCTCGTACACTCGCTCATTGTTATTGTATTGTATTCTGGCTCAAAAATGGGAAAACGAAAGCATAGCACTGACAGTTCCAGCGGAGATGAAAGTGATGACTGCTGTAAGCGATTGAAAAGCAAAGGAGTGAGATTTGGCGAAGTGACTGTTTACCATTTTCCGCGAAAGCAAGGCTTTGTTTCGGTGCCGTCGGCCGGAGGATCAACGTTAGGAATGGCAAGAAGGCATGTTTCGATCGAGAAGTTACGAATCGATTTGGAGTTTGACGCAACGAGAGGGAATCGTAAACCGTTCGCGCCGGTCTCGCAAAAAGCCAGAAAAAATATTCTGAAAACTGCGGGGGTGCGGCGAATTCTCAAAAAGGAGGAACAAGATTGCGCTGAGTTGAGACTGAGCCGCGTCATATGCGGCTGTCGCTGCGGTGATATATGCTACCCACAAACATGCGAGTGTATTTTGAGTGGAATCGGTTGTCAGGTTGATTATGGCCGATTTCCCTGCTCGTGTCAGCCGAATGGATGCCAGAATAACAATGGCAGAAAACAATACAATCCAGGTGCGGTGGAGAGACACTATTTTGAAACATTTGCGCGGATAAATGGACAGACCGGAGGCACTACTGTTATAAAATACGTGGGTGTTGTTTAGAAAATTAGAAATTTATATTTCCATATTTTGTCATGCACATTAATGGTTCATTGTTTCGATGACAATAGAAATGATATTTTGAGTCATTTCTCTCAAGTGTTCTAATAATATCGGGGTGCTGCTTGGACAGGCTTCAATGTTTTCGCCATATCAGCTATCAAGCAAGATATTTATTATGAATTGTGTAATTATGTAAATGAAATTATTGTGTAAATAATGATAAATAGCTCCAAGTCAAAGATATATTGAACAGCAAGCAAATGAAAAAATTGACGTTCGCAAAAAATGTTGATTCCTTCTACATTTTAATTTTTTCTGCGCCTTTTCCGTTTCCTGTTATGCAGTAGTTTTACACTGTTAAGCAGAAAAGGATCGTGAACGATATTTTTAGCACGCACGGAAATGATAGGATGTTCGACTGTTCGTACGTGTAGAGGGCTTCGTGTTACATCACCTCATCTTTTGTATGGGTGCTAATTGATCAGCGATGCTTTGCTGACGCGTTAACGGTGTCATCGTATTATTTCTTGGGTCGCGGGAGACGGGGGGGGAGGGGGGAGCAATTATTTTGCTGCGAAATTTTGCCACAAAATAGCTAAACATGTTCTGATAAGTTATTTCAATACTCAGTTCTTTAACGAAAGCGACACAGTTTCTTGACACAGTTTAGTCAAGGTAGGAGCATGCTGATAGCTAGAAGTGGAAAGTCGAGTAAGATGGATTGGTCTCAGCCGGGTACTCGGGTATATTAGCTCCGAACTTAGGGAATTGGACATAAAATTGAGACTCTGAGAAAGGCACGCTTTTATCAAGCCTAAAAAAGCTCTACCAAAATCTTTCTACCCAGAAAAGCGTATCAGAAAATTTCTAATCCAAAAAAAGGCCTTCGCATCTCCCCGTCACTAATATACCTAAGTCAGAACCCCCCCCCCCCCCCCCACCCTTCCTGAGAGCGTGTTCAGCTCTTCGCTAGACAAGAGCCCTCCTGGCTCGACTCAGTATCCCGATAGAAAAGAGATACTGGCTGAAAAAGTTGAAAAAGCTAGAGCGATGAAATTCTGTTTAAGGCGTAAGAAGTCGAGCGTATCGAGTCTTCGCCCGCCCAAAGTCCAACAAAACCGTCACGTTCTCAGAGTGGCAGAATACGCCTCAACATTCCTCCCTCGTGAATTATTGAGAAAAAACGAAAATGCGCATAAGTACGTGACCAACCGCGTTCAGTTTTTTCCACAGGGTAAATAGGAGTCATATTTGATCGTAAAACCATGTTGTTGATGTGAACATTGTGCAGTCTTCTTATAAATACGCCCGAGGGAGGCACTCACCAGATGCTCTAGTAGGGAGGTGCGGCCGGGGCGCTGAAACCCTGACCCTGTTTAAGGCCCAATTCTCTGATTTTCCTCAGTGCCCTGTTTGATTAAGACAGAATTCAGATTTTTCGGACCATGTTTAAGACATTTAACATTTCATCATAGCCGATTTAAGGCTGAAATGGACTAGTCAGACTGTTTCTTCTTTCCGAATATGATGTACATTGGCAAACTGCTAAAGATTCGGCTAATGGTGAGGTTTCTGTAAATTAACGTATATATAAGGTCGTGTAACTATACCCTGTTTAAGACCACATTGATGAAATCGATACCCCGTTCAAGGCAAAACCATCTGAAAACCATACCCTATCGGGCTACACGTCCCCTTTAAGGCCATATAAGGGAGTACCCCCCCCCCGAGTAAATACGCGTCTGCATTGGTCGCCTAGGGCAAAATGATCATCGCCCGAAGATTCCCACGGTCGTTGCTGTATGCGGCTTTTGGAGTTGAGGGTTTAAGGTCGCGTAACGCTTAACATATATAAACGTCAACAAGATCGATTTGCGCTGCA
Organism: Siderastrea siderea; assembly: GCA_964030785.1. Classification (NCBI taxonomy): domain Eukaryota; kingdom Metazoa; phylum Cnidaria; class Anthozoa; order Scleractinia; family Rhizangiidae; genus Siderastrea; species Siderastrea siderea. The sequence continues at coordinate 32,621,957 of OZ034979.1, forward strand.
ATTACGGTCAATTGTGACGCCTCTGCTCGTGGATCGCCGTGCTTTCTCGTGCGCATGTCCGATTTGTCACATCAGTCGCCTAACAAAGAAGCTGGCTGACTCGTACCCCGGGACTTGCATTCTTGGAAAACAATAGACTGAATCAGGTCCCAAGATTAAACTCGTTTTAGAACATGACTTCCTCTAAGCTCTGTTTAATCTTTTGAGTGCACTACGTTGTACGTTGGACATCTCTACACGAAATCAATCTAGAAAATCTAGTCCGTGACAAAGCACATTCAGCTTCCGTGTTCTTAGCCTGATAGAAACACGCGGAAGAAGTGTTAGCTAATAAACCGAGAATAGGCCATTTCCCGAGTGCTTTTAGCCTCTTTTTCAAGGTGAGGCCTGGTGCGCCCCCAGTTTCCCCGTATTTTCATGCGGAAGGGATATGCACCAGGCCTTGCTTTGATAGAGAGACTCAGAAGGCCTGTTCGTAAACTGCGGCATTTCTACATCCTGAGCCTTCGTGTCTCCAGATGTAAACAGCGGCTGAAAACGACGAGAGCCCGGGCCTACTCTTGGAAATCTTCCCGACCTTTCTCAGCGGCTCTCTCCATTGAGCAAAAGACAAAAGTCCCATTCCGTCAATGCATTGTAACTGAGAAATTTCTTGCAGTTTTTCTTTAGTCTCTCAGTTTGATCACCGGCGCCGTATTGCCGGGTTGCACTGTCACGCCATACAAAAATAAATTCGAAACCATTCAATAAAAGAAGCCAAGAATTTCAAATGTTATCAAAGATTAATAAATAACCAATTTCTCCAAGTCTCAGGTCTGTGCGGTACAGCGTTCTTGAGTTATTTGCCAAAACGTTCCACGGAAATTTACAGAGCTCGGTATGCAGTCGCCATATTGGCGTGCCGCCGTGGTACACCAATATGGCGGCCGGATATCAAAGAAAACACCTGGAATTTACTTTTGCTATGAAAACGATTACTTTTCGCTCGTGAGCTAGTATACTTTCAGGTAAACACCTCACCTAATACTTGAAATGTTCAAACCGCTAAAAATCCTGAGGAGAGGCCTTTTTTTCAAACAAGACAGCTTTGTCACGGCGCCATCTTGATGTCACGTACGGCGGAGAACTCGAAAATTCAAAACGCTGTAGTTTAAAAACGAAGGACGCTACCGAGCTGGAAAAATGTGAAAAGATATATTTTTACATCATCTTACACCTGTTGACGATAAAAATTCAGCAGGCCGAGCGAGTTTTGATTTTAGAATTTTATGACGTCACATGCAAACCAGCAATATGAATGAAGTAACGTACCTATCACTATCATATTATTTATTTATTCATGCATTAGTTTTACTTTATAATGTGATCTGATTTGAGCATTTATTGATACAATATACTTGTTTTGTGTGTGTGTGTTTATCAATATTCTACTTCGACTCGTACCTGTAAATAAGTTGTAACGTAACATAACATAACGTAACGTGACGTGACGTTACGTAACTGAGTTGCAACGTAAGTTGTTAGACCCCGGCCAGACGGATTCAACATTTCCATTCAACACCGACTTTTTAATTCTGCAAGTTAAACGCACTGTTAGGCACCGCCCTCCCGCCCTCCTTTATTCCTTAACCCTCCTTTATTCCCCCCCTCCTTTATTCCACCCCCCTCCTCTATCCCTTAACTTATTTTTCTATTTAGTTTTTTAGTTAGGTATTTATTATAGTTAGGTATTTTTGTACATATGTAATAAAGTATATTTTAAAATTTTTAAATTCTATTTTTATTATTCTTGCAAAGCGCTATTGATCAGGATATGTATTAGCGCTATATAAGCTATTAAATTATTATTATTAAATTATTATTAACCCCCGACAAATTGGAGGAATCTGAATGATGTCGAATGGTGCGGCGGTTGAACATGATGTTTGATGTTTGCCTGCCATCAAACATTCTTACAATACAGGTCAACAATGTTGGATGATGTTGACGAATAAAAATTCCTGGAACGAACATGGGCAAACAATTTTAAGTTTGTCCAGTCGTGCGTCTCGTAGATCGTCTCGTATAAAGACGGACACAACTCAGATTATCCGTCCATCGGTGTAGTCCGTCTTCCAGGATAGTTTGTCTCGGCAGATAATCCGTCTTGTGCCCGTCTTTATACGAAACGCATAACCAGACGCACTAAACGTTGTTTACCCAAGGTCACGATCCCAGGCGGATAATGCGTCTCCAGGCTGAAAGGGCCATCGAGCAAGGCTCCCCTCAAAATCAGGGTACTGAGTTGTAACAGGGCTACCTCCTGCATTTATTCAGATTATCTTTCATTTTGGTTTTCCTCAAATTATGAGTTGTTCCTGGATTTAAGACTATTGATCACCGCAAAATTGGGCAAATCACCATTCATTTTCTGAAACTAAACCGGTTTGTTTCATCACCGAGCCTCAACTGTGCCGGGTGACAAACGTCAACTTATAGCCTTACTTGGCTTTATTCTTAAATTTAACTGCTTTTGCATGGACTACTTCTATACGTCAAGAAAGATTTTCAGTGGTGGACAAGTCCGACGCTGGAATGTTCAATTTCAGAATGTTCCGGTTCAATTCCTTTTGAGATTGAAAAAGCCTTATAACTTCACACTGGTTTGGTAAGTTCGACTAAGAACTATTTTCGTGGGGGGGGGGGGGGGAGGGGGGTTACGGGCAGAAATTGCCAAACAAATACGCTCGAAATCAGGAGCCATAATCCCCGATTATGGCTCCTGTCGAAATGTTTTCAGGAGTTTTGTCCCCCTGATTTCGGAGTCCGAGCAAGACCAATGATGACGTCATCTGTCCGAGAACCATGCAATCACACTGCAGCAATATCCTCCTATATTTATTTATTTATTTATCTATTTATTTATTTATTTACCAGGTACTGATTGAGGTAAATTTAAGTGATTTTCAATCGGTTATTATAGATTGCCGTCCAGAGACGACTTCATCCTTGCAAACTGCTCACAACGCTTTCGCTCGTGTTATCTGTCCCCTGACCTGACTAAGGGGCCGATTACATGAGCCGGGCTGGCTCGGTAGCAGGGCGGGCTAGGTCTACTGAGATGACTGCTCAGCCCGGTATTACATGAGGCGGGGCAGCCCACCTGCGGCTAAATTTAGAAGCTGTCGTGTGAAAAGATGGTTACGTCAAAGAGCATGAATTGAGTGCTTTTACTTACGTTAATCCATTACCAAGTTTGGTGTATTATTTTCAGTTTTACGTAGCCTTATGGTCTGATAAACCTTGTGCTGTATAGAAAGAGAAATACGAAATATCGATCTTCTGGTGGGCGATATTGCTTTGAAGCGAAATTTAGCGACGGGAAAGTGTTGGCCAGGCTAGCCGGGCCCGTTAATCGCGATTACATGGTAAATTTTCAGCCCGGCTAGCCGGGATCCCGGCATCGCGATGCCGGGATCCCAGCTAGCCGGGCTGAGATTTTTCCTTGTAATCGCGAAGTTGATTTTTAGTGTGTTTCACAGACGTGCCGAGATTCCAGCAGAACGAGCCAGCCCGCCAGGTGTCTACTTAAAATTTCCAAGCAAGTTCGAGACCAACTTAACTTTTGTTTTCATTTCCGAGTTTCAATCGAAGCTTTCAATTCAAACATGGTATCAATGCTCATTTCCTAATAAATGTCAGTCAAAATATTTCAAAAATCCTTTGTCAAATATCGACTCATAGCTTTGATCATAGGAGAGCATACCATACCGGCTCATGTGACTGAAAATTAGAAAATCTCATTTCCTATTTTCTAACCAGACATTAAAAAATAATGTGAAAATTGTCATATTTCCCTCTTAGTTGTTTCTTAACACCTGTTTTGATTTTAGTGAAACTTCTAGTAAATCGGGGAAAGATCACTGAATTATGCAAATAATCGACGGCTTACCCTTTGTAAATCGCTGTGATATGATGTTTGCAAACGGAATCGAAATCTTTTAAAACCTTTGTTTCCGCCTGTTTCGCTCTAATTCCTAAGCCTTAAAGTGCTGTAAAGGGAATAAATTGAACCATTTATAATGAGTCTATCAGTTATTGTCTTTGTACACAATTGCTTGTTCGGCTGAATTAACATTAGGTCATTGAATTTTTGAGATTCAGTGCTTTTGCGCTCATATGCTAATGCTTTGAAAGAATTACACGCTTCCGCAAACAGCTCCTCAAAAATATGCCCAGTTTGTTTGTGTATCATCGATTGTTGTTATCTAGTCTCCGAGGCTTAGGTAAATATTTTATCTCCACGGAATTTAAAATTCCAAAATCCCTGCTTACTAGCCCGCTTGTATTCAACTTCCTTGCAATGCTATATTTATCTAATGTCACGTGACCGATTTGTCACAGGCGAATACTTCCATCGTTTACGAGAAGAAGTTTGTTTCCTGTGTATAGCGCTTTATTTTGTCGTTGCGGCGTTTCATGGCTACTTAATCATAAGCTTTACCATTCTGGCGTCGTCAACGTGGTTTTAAACAGTGTCTGCCTTGACTTGCCAGCTCGAAGAGATAGAGATTACTGTCAAATTTGCTGAGACCTAATACGACGGCCATTTTTCTCTTCGTATGGGACTTGTGATGGCGTGAAATGCATAGGAATATTGTGCAAGTTTTCTCGTGCTTTTTCTACGTTTTAGGAGAACCAGGTAAGCAGGTCAAAATTTGTATCGAAAGCAAGTGTTCTTGAATTGTCACCTGGCCTGACGCGTTCTATGCGAGTGTTCTCAGGACATGGTGCGACGAGATTTGTTCAAGAATTAAGCGAGCAACACAAATTCAAGAGTTTCTGGAGAAACAGCGCAAAGAATCCGGAAACCACTTAATAAATGGCCACAAGAACTGAATACGGTAAAGAGAACAGATTTCGAGCGCGCAGAGAAGTGGTCAGTCGCACGAAAGGCGAGAATAATACGGGAAATGACAGTGCCAAGAGTCAAAGCTCAACCGTCGCGACTCGCAAAAATATTGACACAAAAACAAAGCGAACTGCGGGTAGTCCAGAAAATGATGCTAAACACAGAGCGTACAACAAGTTCGGAGCTCCCCCAAAGAAGATAATTTCGGCTGACAAGGCTTTTGTTGGGCCTCTGAAAAATGAAAACGTTGTTCGTAAAACGCGAGAGGAGAAACCTCGAGTGCCTCGCAAACCCGCTTCTATCGAGTCCTCCGCGGGTGATCGTGTAAACAAAACTGATGCCGGGGGTGATAGCAAACCGAACGTTAGCAAGTTGAAACATATTTTTGACGAGACGATTGCAAACGAGACTATCAAGGCTCAACAGAACTACAGAAAACCGAGACCTGTTTCTGAAGTGTTAGATAAGACAAAATCTGATCAAGCATTCACAGACACTTCTCAGACTATACCAGGGAGATGGTCAATGCCTAGCTACCACAAGAAGACCTTGCCCCCAACGCCCAACGACCCTTCATACAAGGCGCATGTGTCCCAAGGTATTGCTGCAAGGAGAGCACTGTTTGAAAGTGGTGGCTCGAGTGAAGATCTGCGCCCAAAGGAGAAGCGATCACCAAGTTTGGTGGATTTAGTCCCAGATTTGAAAGATCTGGACATAACCTTACTAGGCAAGAATGAAACTTCACCTTCTCCGAGATCTCGCACAAGTTCTGACCCCGGAACTAAACGACCTATGTACTTTATACGTTCTCGTAAACGCTATCCTTCAGACTCTAAAACTATGAATGGTGAATACCACGGACCTGTCGGAAAGCTGAATGGATCGCATGATGACTCTGTTTTACGAAGACCACCAATTCCTCATGACAAACGTCTTTATAAGTCACACAGTGCTGACCACATTTTACCTGACTCATTGGTGGGTAGTGAAGTTGAGAAGGACAAAGAAACTGTGGAAAAAGTTCTAATTTCTTCATCCTCAAAGAAAGAAAAAGAAGAGAAACCGGTGTCTAGCAGGGCTGAAAATACTCAGACAGAAGTTAAGGCCGAAGCTAAGGCTGATAAGCAAGATGTTCGTTCTACTGATATCCATACAGAGCAGAGGTTTCGACGAAAGGAGGTTCCAAAAGACGACTTCTTTGATGATACCCCTGGAAGGATACGTGAAGCAACTTGGAAGGATGAAGAAATCCCACCAGAAGAATCAGAGCAGTTAGAACTGTCACCCAGCTTTGGAAAACATGATTTTTCAAAATCTCATGATGAAAACAAAACACAAGAACCTCACTTGCCTGAGAAACATAATCACCTCCATGAGAGCAAAAGTGAAGATGGCCAGTCACACAACGAAGAGAGTGAAAGCTCTGGTGATGAGAGTGCGGGTAGTGTTGTTGAGCACAGCGATGTCGAAGAGGACCACGCACAGGACTCACTAAAGGCCTCACCTGTATCACTACTGTTTTCTGCTAAGCCATTGTCCTCTTCACTAGTGAAATCTGACATGGACAAAAGCAAGACACAGAAGAGGAGTGTTGGGTTTGCATCTGACATACCTCAGATGTTTACAACTTACAGTGCTGAGGAATACGAGAGAGGAAATGATGACATTGATCCTGTTACCGCCTCAGCTGAGTGGGAACTTGAAAAGAGAGTTGAAAAGATGGACGTTTTCTCTGTGGACCTGAGTAAAGGTAAAGTATTTTAAAATTTATTCTAAGCAGTTATTTAGCCAAAGTCATATTGTAATAATATTACTACAGAGTGTATTTATGTCTTGGAGTATTTTTAGTAGTCTGAATTTCTCTCTTCTTGAGTATTCAGGCAAGTTCCAAAAAACCCTGGGTAGCAAATGACAAGTGTGAGCTATATCACAAGACAAAAGTCAATGAAAGCAGGCACATGGCCTGAAAAAGATTTGTTTGTATGGAAAAGACTTGCCATTTGTTTTGCAGTTTTATCTTGTATGTATTGTTTGTTTTGCAGTTTCATCTTGTATATTGTTTGGTCTCAGCTCTGTAAAAACAATATACAGAGCCCCTCCCCTCCCCAGATAAATGCAAACATGTGCATATACATTTACATGAGCATGTACATCAACATTTTTATGACCTTGGTGCATGTATGTCAATTTTTGTAGCTACCCATTAAATAAGGGCCCAGACTACAGAAAATGTGAACAAACTAGTCAGTGACCATCCTCGGAGACCCAGGGGCAGCTAGTCGGGACGACGGGATTTCCATGGGCGAAAGTTTACAACAAGAGCGGGAGAGCCCCTGGGCACTTACTCTTACCGAACGAGTTCCAGAAGCGTTTGAAATCCCGCCTTCTGATTGGACAGAAAAATATTTTTCTGGCCAATCAGCGAAGAGGAACAGCCGGGCGACTCTCATGTCTTCTTACACGAGGTTGTTTTCCTCATCGAACGCCGTAGTAGCGTGGCCCGTTCAACGGGAACATTTTTGAGGAGAGCTTCAGAAAAAATAAATAGATAATAAATAAACGAAGTCGAGGAAATCGCAAACTATAACGTGACCGCAAGAAAACAAACACTCACCGGGATTTTTCACGGCGGACTTATCGAAGGTATCGTAGATTTTTAGAGCTAGCGACTTCCCCTTTCTCAAGTGTTGCATGAGGCTAATAGCTACTCGAGTAAACGATGTTACTAATTATTTCTCCTTGTTCGTTGAACTACGTCTGAAACTTTCCACGGGAATCTCCGATGCACGGGCCACGCAACTATGTCGCTCGAGCGTGGGAACCACAGTTAACCAAAGCGTAATATGAGTGTTTGTATGGAACTGAAATTCGATCGAAAATAATCGGCGGTTTTCCGCTGAAAATGCATTAAAACGGAAATACAGTTTGAAAAACATTACCTGCTATGTGTTTGCTGCGTTTTTATTGCTTTTCCGAGCTTCTGGAGGCCGATCTGGGCGATTTTCTGCTTAACGGTCGATGCGACGTCTAGTACGTGACATGACACGCTCAATCAACATAGTTGCGTGTTCCGTGCATCAGAGATGGAAAGTTTCAGACGAAGATCAACGAAGAAGGAGAAATAATTAGTTACACTGGAGAAAGGGGAAGTAGCTAGCTCTAAAAATTTGCGATACCTTCGATAAGTCCGCCGTGAAAAATTCCCTGTGAGTGTTTGTTTTCTTGCGGCCACGTTATAGTTTGCGATTTCCTCGACTTCGTTTATTTATTATCTATTTATTTTTTCTGAAGCTCTCCTCAAAAATGTTCCCGTTGAACGGGCCACGCTACTACGGCGTTCGATGAGGAAAACAACCTCGTGTAAGAAGACATGAGAGTCGCCCGGCTGTTCCTCTTCGCTGATTGGCCAGAAAAATATTTTTCTGTCCAATCAGAAGGCGGGATTTCAAACGCTTCTGGAACTCGTTCGGTAAGAGTAAGTGCCCAGGGGCTCTCCCGCTCTTGTTGTAAACTTTCGCCCATGAAAATCCCGTCGTCCCGACTAGCTGCCCCTGGGTCTCCGAGGATGGTCAGTGACTGGACCAATATTAAAGTTATTTTTCACAATTCATATTTTTTCTATTTTCTCTGTAGTTATGTTGGAGTGTAAGTGTTCATCGTTTTCAAATTCTCAAAGTAATTCTTTCATCACCTAATAATAACAATAGTAGCAATAATAACAAAAATAATAATAATAATAATAATAATAATAATAATAATTTTCTTTACTCTCATAAGATAAGTCTACATATCTTATGTTACATTGTACCTGATGAAGACTAGCAGTAAGCATTCAAAATGTCGCGATCTACAACTCAAGTGACCACATCGTGAGACAAACGATATACACTTTATTTTTATAGTTTCTTCACTATTGCCTAAGTTTTTTGGAATCCTTTGTATTTTGTGACTTGGTGATTGTGACACCGTGAAGTAGCCTCACTAAAATGTTACTGTGTTTTCTTTATAGATGAGAGAGGACTGGGCTTAAGTATTATAGGTCTCGGTGTCGGCACTGATACAGGGGTGGAGAAACTGGGGATTTTTGTCAAGTCTCTCACACAGGGTGGGGCAGCAGCTGCCGACGGAAGGTAAATGAATGGAATAGTCTTGCTGTGTGTTCAGTGGAAAATTGTATGTGGAAAAATGTTGTGGAAAATTGTATTGTTTTAGTACAGTGTAGTTGTAGCATAAGGCCTCAGTGAACTGGATTCAACATTATTGTATCCAACATAATCAAGTACGACTTTGTTGTACAAATGTTTCTTAGCGATCCAACTTTATTCAACACCTTTTAGTGTCATTCAATACCCTTTAGAATCACTAAACATCATTAAACTGGGTACCCAAACTTGTTAACTAAACTTGCCAAATTCAGCAATTGATGCTGAAATCGTGTTGATTGAAAATGTTGACTCCATTTGGCTGGGATGTTACTAGAGTAGCAGAAAGTGAAGGTTGGACCCCCTTGTGTGCTTGAGGAAGGAGGCTTAAGTCCTGCATAATGGCTGCTTCGCACTAACCGGTGACATGACAACATGTAGGACGTCGTGCAAATAGTATCATATTGTGTCAGTGTGAACGAGGCAATGTGACAACATAATGGTAACGTAGATGGCAATAGTAACATAGATGACTTATAGTAACATAACAGCATGAAATCACAAGAACCAGACAAACATACATGTATTAATCAGATAAGGACTGAACAGATTTGCTTCTGAAAGGGAAGCATATTCAGTTTCCACTGGGAAGAAAAAGCTGGAAAGTTATTTGGCTTGATGCAGAAGTAAAATTTCTGAAGGCCATGTTTTGACCAAGTCTGTGCAAGTTTTTCAACTCACAGAATCTGTTAAGTACAGTGGTAACAAGTACAGCATTTGGTCCTCAAAGAATTATTTCCGATCATCACTTGGGCCCTTTAATTTCCAGTTTACAGTGATCTTCAAGTGAAGATTCTTCGAGTTTTCTTCAGGGCGTAACATTTCTATTTTGACACTTTAATTTGCATTTATATTCAAATTCCGCCTTGATAATTTTTGCATGTGGTCCAGTCCACTATGTTGGCAAAATGTGATTTTGAATTGAATGATGAAGGCTATTATTTTTGGAATAGAGTGGATGGATTGTGAATTTTAAAGACTATTACTGTTAACAGCACCTTTGAGGAAGGTACACGTAAAAGAGTCTTTCTAGGGAAAGCAGGGATTAACATGTTCTTGCTCAAAATCACAGGTGGCATAAGAATGAATGAATTACATGCACTGTTTTGAATGTTCACTTTTTTCCCAGAATTCAGGTAAATGATCAGATCATTGAAGTTGATGGAATTTCTTTGGTTGGAGTTACGCAGGTTTTTGCAGCACAGACATTGAAGAACACCAGTGGAATTGTGAGGTATGAACTATCTAAATTTGGATTTCTGTTTTCTTGTTATACATTATTATTCATGTATGTACCCTGGTAAAAATTCTGCCCAGGATCCTAATAAGATCCTAATAGGATCGTAACAGGATCCTGTAGGATCTTAACCAGGATCCTGATAAGATCCTATATAAGATCCTGTAGGATCCTGTAGGATCCTATAGGATCCTGTTAGGATCCTATACAATCCTAACAGGATCCTATAGGATCTTGTAGGATCCTGTAGGATCCTACAGGATCCTAAGAAGGATCCTATAGGATCCTACAGGATCCTAAACAAGATCCTACAGGATCCTAAACAAGATCCTACAGGATCCTAAACAGGATCCTGGACAATCTTAAGCAGGATCCTGAAAGACTTTACAGGATCCTGAGTAGGATCCTAAACAACATGGTGCCATTTAGGATCCTGGGTAGGATCCTGTGTGAACTTACAGGATCCTGTAGGATCCTAGAAAATCCTGTAGGATCCTGTATAGGATTTCTACCAGGGTACTTGGTAAGAACTTGTGGAGGAAAATAAAAGAAAACCAAGTAATTTGAGGTGTTAAAAATTGTTATCCAATCAAAAACTGGTGGGGTAGTTCAAAGTGAAAGAGAACAATGTTAAGGAATACACTATTTCTTGGGATTACTGGGTTAGGAAATTGAATCAGGATGAGGACTGAGATATAATAATATTACATAAATTTTCAATACCTCCATTTATCTCTACATGTAAGAGATTGATGGCCCTGTACATGTACATGTAATATTCTGAATTCCTCTGAATTCCTCCTTTTTTGAGCACATTGTTCACCAAATATGTACATGTTTCAAACTTTGACTGGTGTTAAATACTTTGTCACTTGTTGTTGACAATTTATTATTTCATTCTTTGTCATCATGTCATTTTCTTCCCTGAAATGTTTGAATTGGTGCTAGTGAGTCAAGAGTCAGGTCAATTTTTCATATTAAGAAAATTTCAAGGCACATCACTGAATGGAAGAAAATTAATTTTCTTATTCCAGTTTACTCTTTCTGACCCAGTCACATCATAAATAAACAATGAACACATCCTTTAAACAAGATTTATTTGTCGTGAAACCAGTAATTGCCTCAAACACTTGAGATCTAGTGTTTGACCATGAGATGAATGAATAAATAAATAAATAAACACTTTATTTCAGTAGGGTGCATAATTACAGTCAAACTGTAGTCTCCCTTATGGCCCTATGTCTAGGTTGAATTGGAATTAGGAAATGATGGTTTTTTTTATGGAGGGAGGAAAACCGGAGTACCCGGAGAAAAACCCTCGGAGTAAGGACGAGAACCAACAACAAACTCAACCCACATAAGACACCGGGACCGGCAATCGAACCCGGGCCACATTGGTGGAAGGCGAGTGCTCTCACCCCTGCGCCATCCCTGCTCCCCACCATCAGTCCAAACACACTCCTGTCCACTTTGTCTTGGCCTGGCGCATGCTACTGGTGTACACGAGCGTAACACCGTGCCTATGCACGTAATTTAGGCTTCAGTGAAAGGCACAGCTTTCATGCCAAGGCACAAGAAAAAACTTCTAGGCACAAATCTAGGCACATTTTAGGCACATTCAAGGCACAGTTAAGGCATGTTTTACAGAAAGCTTAGGCACAGTGTAGGCACAGTTTAGGCACAACTTAGGCACATTTCAGGCACAGCTGAGGCACATTTTAGGCACAGTTTGGCACGTCTGGGGCACATTTTGCCACGTCAAATCAACAGATTAGAATCGTAGTGCTCCATACTTTACAGATTTTGATGGAGAATTAAGGTCAGTTAGCGTCTTCTTTTCGCCTGGATTCGGTGCAAGTGTACATGTATTCCTGAAGTCACGTACCCTACATCGATGGGTCACTTTATATTTTGTGGAAGAAGTTTAGCTTATTTTCTCAAAACCAAGTACCTTCTCATTCAATAGCAGTTGATTTTGAATGAAATAAAAACAAGCGCATCTTGTAACACGTTTTTCTCTTTGAAAAGTCATTTTGATTTTCGTAACAGGTTCGCAGAGTTTGCTTTCATTTATTGTCTTGCCTTCCTGGAAACGTAAGCGTAAATCTTGGCCCGTTTTCTTCGGCAAAGATGCCGAAAAAGCGCAAGTCAACATCGAGAACTTTCAGTCAAGAAACAGCGTGACTGAACCGGGCAACCGTATAGTGCGAGCCGCTCCCCTATTGCTCGATCACTCGATATTTTAATCAAGAATAATGTTAAAGGACTTCAAGAAGAAGAAAGATACAAGGGAACGGATGTTTATGCTGCTTCCGTCGTCTGACTGTGTCTGAATACTCGTCCGCTTCTTTCACCGTGACTTTTGCTGTGACCTTGGTATCTTTTTACGGCTCCCTAAAATGTTTGGAAAAATAATGCGATGCTCTTTCTGTAACAATGCAGCAAGGAAATTTTGCAATCAAATGAGGGCCAGACATTTCAAATACAAATCTAGGATATCTGCGGTTTTTCGAAGATTCCTTTGTGCGTAATCTGGAATTGTCAGCGCTCTTATCTCATGCCCGATCTGTAAACACATTTATTTAGTGCATTCAAGATCGTTGCATCGGCTCTAACGAAAACTATAAATAAAGATCGTCAAACCACCTAGCTATATTGTGATCCGTTATTTCATTGGATGTGGAAGATGAACTTGAAATTCTTCTAGCTGAAGGCATCTAAAATGTTGGTCAAATAATTTCTTCTCACCAAAAGGCCGCCGCGTGCGGGCGTGCAATTGTAAACACTGTACAGAGTGCTGTACAAAATTATAATATTTGAAATGCGCACGGAACGTCTTATTCGCGACAGCAAATTCCAGGTTCTCCTAAAATTTCACGTCTTATCGCAATAATGTAATTGTACATGTACCTGGGAAGATGACTAACTTTCATCAGGTCCAGAAGCGAACTTAATTTTTAAAACACCGACATATCTAACGACCCGGGTATAACGATTAATCTCGTAAGTCTTTTTGTTTAGCTATAAAATAATTTTAATGCATCAGAAGCTGCTCAAAGAAAAAATTTAATAGGATGTTTAAAATTCATGCCATCGAATAAGGAAGAGTGTACAGACCTCACACAGATAAATTATAAAATAATTTTGGCCCTCTAACAAACAACTTTGGCGTGCGATTACTACGCACGATTTTGGCGGACAAGCTAGGCACTGTTTTCGCGCAGTTTAGGCACAGCGAAGGCACAGTTTAGGCACAACTCAGGCACATTTTAGGCACAATCTAGGCACAGTTTAGGCACAACTTAGGCACACATAAAAAATTGTAACGCACACTTTATGCACAACCCAGGCACATTTTATGCACGAACTGTTTGTGCCAAGGCACGCTTCAGAATCTGTATTTCGATCAAGCGCACGACCCGAAGAACTTTCGTGTTATAAAAACGCTGTCTAACCTTGTAAATTTGGTCGTAGTTTAGCAGTGGATTTTCCCAATTTGTAAGAATTACCCTAGATAGAAAGCTAAACTTTTGAGAATTTCGAAAGTCATTTGTCTTCCTTTCCATAACAAACGAAACTTACATTAAAACGCTCTTTTAAATTCTTGTTCAGGCTGCTTCTGAGTGGATGCAAAATGGTACATCCTGCTATGATTCCCTCTAACGTCCTTATTTCTCGATTATTTGCTATAATTTTTAAGATACTGGTTACTCATAAACCAATAACTTTTGTTGAAAAATATAAGTAGGATACCTTTCATCAAAACGGAGGAATCCTAAATTGTGCATGGTTAGACTCGAAATGTTACGCGAAGTATTCAAAATGGCCCCATTTTAGTCGACATTTTTAAAATTGTCTCTTTTAGTGGATCTTATAGCCAGGACCAAAACTATTCAATGGAAAGAAAGTCTTTAACTTTAACTCTTTACCAAATATCTCCTTGATCTGATTTGTAATAATTTCAAAAGAGCCAAATAAAGTGTGATTTTTAGCCGTGTACACCAGTAGCGTGCGCCAGGCCTCTTCTTCAGCTCTTCTCTCAGAGAATTATTACATGTACATTGTACATGTAAGTGTGTTTAATAATGTGTATTATCTCATACATTGTAAGACATTTTCCTATGTTTTCTTCAGGTTTCTTATGGGAAGAGATAAGAGTAGAGCACACTTATCACATAGAATTGACCTTAATGTTGAACAACAACTTGAAGCACTCAGACAAAAGCTGGCCCAAGTGAGTACGACATAACTGCAAACTACAAAATAATACTTTTTTATAGCATGTGCATAAAATCAGCAAGAGTGAGCAAAACTGTCATTTGCTGTTTGAACTGGGAACAGTACAATGTAGGTGACTTAATTTTTACCAAGATTGTCATTGCATAATATTAATATTGTTTTTGTTGGCCACCCAATTGACGAAACTTGAATTTGCTATGAATGAAGTTCAACTTGTGCTGCATCTGTTTAGGCACAAATTTTGCTTCTTATGTCCTCAGATAGTAGTGATCTTAAGCAATGAGAACTGCTCTGTCACAGATGGCAACCATAGTCGAGTGAAAATTCCTTTTAACTGGGCTCCAAATTTGAATTGGGTCTGGACATAGAGAACCCACATGAAGGTGAAACCCACCTGTAGGTGATGTGGTATTTTTGTCTCCAAACTATCATGTGGATCAATTAATTTCACTTTTCATCAATTGTTTGTTTCGTTCAGGCGGAGACAAAAGCAGAAGAAGCAGAGAAAAGAGCATCGCTGGCAGAGCAAATGGTGAAAAATCAGGCAAATACTGTCACATCAAAACCTGTAAGTGGTTAAAGTAGCTTGTTTGTGTCAAATTCTTGCTTGTCAGCCACTGGCTTTGCAAGTTCCTGTTAGTTGGCTTTTTCTTGTTATTAAATTATTTTAAAAACATCTATGCTTTGCACGTAAAACAGATAGTGGAACCTATCTTAATGGCCACTCTGTTAATATGGCTACCTTTTTATTACGGCGGCTTTTAGCTCAAGCAAAAGTTTATGAAGTCAATTCCTTAATTCCTATAAAAAACTCTTACCGTCAACTCTTGTTATAACAGACACCAGCAAGACCAAGAACTGGTGTCCATAATAGAGTCCTTATAATTTAGCAGGAACTTTTTTCAGTACATGTACATGTACTTCTTCATTGCTGGGACTTCACTTCTTGTCTGTATGCTGTAATAACAGGGTGAGGTGTCTGCAAAGCAAGAGGTGTCTGTAATCTGGTAACCTCGTTAGTACTGCTCCAGATTTTTCTGGTCAGATGATAGCCAGATTAACAAAGTTCTGCTGCTCATTTTGTATCCAGTGGTAGGTCCATGTATACTCAGTACGAGTACTTTCGATACGCAATTTGCAAGATGTATTTGTCGTCTTTTTCAAAACGAGGCCTGGCGTGCAGCCATTCATGTCATTGACAATTTGAGTTTTCATTCATATGCAAAATTACCTCATTGTCATATCATGAAATGTTGTTCACCTGGCCGCCCTTTGATAGCCAGGCTGAGGGCAATTTGGAAATGGCTCATTGATTTTTTTTTTCAAATTCTGAAACTGCTGTAAAATCTCAACTTACTCACGCGCTGCACCGGTATCGCAGAGGTCAGGGTTCGAATCCCGGCAAGCCTGATTTTTTCAGGCTTTCTTTTCACAACTGCATAAGTTGCGTCAATAACTGCGAGGATCTTCTTTACATTTAATTACTCAACTTACATGTACACATCAGATGTTGTGAATTGGTGAGAAATTGTTTCCATACGTTGTACAGAGGTGTCTGCCATCAATGTGACAAAAACAATCTACTGAACCTACATGTGGTAGAGAATTAACCCTTTAAGCCCTTACAGTCGTGAAAATGAAATTCCTCTTTACATTATCACCACTTGTTTAAACAATCAAGTGATGAGAATCTGGAAAGTGATCACCAAGGGTCAGATGTTTTCATATTCAGACACATTTTCCTCACTAGTTCCATAAGAAATTTATGGAGAACAGTGAGAACATTTTTACCTTTATTATATACTTCAGGCAAGAGTGTTTCAGTGGAAAATAGTCCACTCGTAAAGTTCCTACGAAACTGCATCCGGGACTTGAGTGGTGTATTTTCCATATCCTCACTGGTGAGGATATCAATGAGGTCATTTCCCACTCTTACACACTGTTGTTTGTAGATAGATAGATAGATAGATAGACCGTTTATTAATAAAATACACTTTGCAGTCAAATGACTGAATTACGTGAATAAATTATTTACAATAAAAATATATGACGACAATTTAAAATATATTACATGCAGTGGCTAATTATGAAACTGTCTCTGAACCTGTTTGTCTTGCAGACAGGCGCAGCAAAGGCGCGTGTCGATCTCAGATTAAAAAATACTCTTGTCTATATAATGAAAAGAAAATTACATGGTCAATTGAAGATGTGAATTAAACTTTCTCGTGGTAAAAAAGCAATATTTTACTACATGTAGCTGCACTCATTCGTAAATATTTTTACCACTCGAAAATAAAATTCATATCTTTGCGCTGCTGTGTAAATCCTCTATGAATGTCAGGGCTTAAAGGGTTGAAGTAATAAATATCTTCACTGTAGGAGTCTGCTGAGGAAAAAAACAGTGAACAAGCCAAGAAAGCATTAGCTGAAATGAAAGAAAAGGTTAACACACTAGAATCTGACCTGGCAGTGTCTGAAGCAGAGAACGATGACATGGTACGACAACTAGAGGAAAGTAAGGGATTATATCTGATCCTGGAGAAGAAATATCATAATGCAAAAGTCAAAATGAAGGAGTATGAAGGAAAGTAAGTTTAGAAAGTAGCTTCTGTGTGGTTAATTTTTTCAATTTATTGTTCATTTTGTTTGGTTGCATTTTGTGCACCGGCGCTCTTTCTTTCTACGCAAACTTCGTAAAATCTTTTTTTTTTCCTGCTTCATCACTGTGACTTTTTCTGTCTCTATCTGACTGAGTGTCTGTCTGTCTGTCTGTCTGTCTGCGTGTCTATCCACCCTATAGTACTATCCTCTGTCCCCCCTTTCTCTCTCTATCATTCTCTTCATTCATTTTGTTGCTTTGTCCAAGCAATTATTCTGCAAGCAGATGGAGTCTAGGTATACACACTCCACAGACTGAGTTTCCTTTTTTTTGACGCCATATCTTCCTGCTGTTTTTATTTTATCTGAAGGGAACAAGCAAATGCTGTCATATCTGAAAGGTCTGCTGTGGAAATAAAATTGTTACAAGACAAGGTTTGTTTGTATTATTATATTTGTTGTTTACAAATCATTTGGAGGTAGATTCCAAAGATGTCGTCATTGATTATGGTTTTGTGCAATGTCCATGCATTTTTCTCTGGGCTTGTTAGAGTTAATATGTATGTACATTAAATTAAAAATGACTGTTACTATAAGGCAAGCATGATCTTTTGTCCTTTTATAAGGTTAAGGAGCTGGAAAAGCAAGTTCGCTCCCTTCAACAAGCAGCTTTAGAGAGGGCAGGGAAACAAAAGGATACAGAAACTACATCTTTTTCACTGAAGCACGCAGAGCCCAAAACATCTCCAGTGACTAAAGAGAGAGAAAAGCTTCAATTAGCCTTGGAAAGAGAAGTAAAACAAAAGGAGAAAGAAACTACATCTTTTTCATTAAAACATGAAGAGCGCAACACATCCCCAGTTGCTAAAGAGAGAAAGGAGGTGCAAGAAGAAATTGTGGAGAATGGACTTGCAGCAGAAGTAGCGCAAGCACTGGAAACCTTCCAGCTTAGTTGGGATGCTCAAGGAAGCGATAAAGTTACAACAGGTCATTTTCCATGCTCAATACTATTTTCTTAGAGTGAGGAAATTAGCAGCATTACTGTATGTACACTACTTTTGTTGGATAAGATACTAGTCCTGTTGATGTGATACACTTGCTTGCACAGCTAATCAACAGTACGATAGGAAAGTACACTGTTCTTCTCTAAGACTACGAGCAGTCTCTCTTTCCACTCGGGATAGTCGAGCAAAATGAACAAACGAGTGAGCGCACGCAAAAATGACCTGCAGCATTGCACTTGTCAAGCTGAGTGTAGCGAGCCGCAAATCACCTGCCGCTGGGAAATTCACGCTCGCTCGCTTGTTCGTTTCGCCTGATTATCCCTGAGTGGAAAGAGAGACTGCTCATAGTCTAGTACTTCCCAGTAGCTTTCACTTTTACGTGCATGGACATTTTTTCAGATTTCATCCACTGATTCAAAACATGTAACCACTTTGCACAGCATATCTTATAGATAGGGCCACAGGAATGTAAACTGCCCATTACTGGTAGGGTTTATTTGAATGGTCACACATACAGGACTTTTTTCAGAAACCACATAAAAAGGACTAGATGCATTTAACTCCAAGAGTAAAATGGTTTACACATGGTATTGAATAACTTTAATTTTTTCTTTCTTGCAGCTCCTGTAGCAGAAGACAACAAGAGTGAAGATTTTGATTTCAACAGTATTCCAGCCACAACAATACTCAGCAATGATTATCTTAGAGAGAAAAAACGACTTGCTGAGGCACAGAAAAAGAAGCACAAACCCACCCGTGCAAGCTGGGCAAAGTCACTGGATGATGATAGTGATGTAAGATGCCATTAACTTTGTCTTTTGACATGTATTTTCAAACATACATGTATTTTCCCACGCCCGCCTGCCTGTTGACCCGTACAGACTCTGGGGGAGAGGGAGGGAAGTCCCAAGGCAACCCAAGGGGGGGGGGGGGGGAGAATGTCATCTTTTCTGACTGAGAAATTATGTGGTGCTTTTTGTCAACCAGCATTTTTTCTTCTCAGCCAATAATTATCTTAAAGAAGTGCTTTAACAATCTCAGTTCAAAGATCCAAACAACACTATGACCTGTGTTTGTTAGCCGGAAATTAAACCAAGATCTCCAAGTGCAAAAAGCTAAGCCCGCTATTGTTAGCCAACAGTGCATTGTATATCAGTTTAAATGTAACCTGTGTGATGCACAGTATGTTGACTACACCCGTGGGCACTTGCACGAGCGTGTTGATGGTCATAAAAGAAACCTCCGTCCTCTATCTACAAACACTACAAGAATGGACACAATGGCTTGGTTCTTAAGAACTAAATTAATCAGTTTCGCATGCCCACCAAATGCAAAAACAAATTTGATACGTAGGCTAGTCCCAGATTTAAACGTGCAAACAGACTCTACTTGCACCAAGTTCTTTGTTTAATGCCTTGTGCTCATTTTTCAACTTTTTTCAACTTTCAGTAGGTCTTCTCACAATCAGAATAATTATCTTTCTCTTGATAATGGCTTCATGATGACTTCAATGTTTGTCTTTAATATTTGCATTGCTATTGTGTAAATTTTGAGTGTTTTGAGTGAATTTTCCACTATCTCACATCTAGCTGTTTGAAGATCAGGGAGTATCAGATGAAGAAGAAGAAGATAGTCCTTCACAGAAGGCAACACCAGAAAGTGAGCGTCACCACAGAAGTCCTCCATCGGGACCAGGCCTTGTTCTTCCTACTTTCCCAGTCGGCGGGTTCAAACTTCGATCCACAGGCAAAAATCTTTATGATGAGTCATCAGCAAAGAGCAATGACTCATCTCCCCAGGAGACTCGAGCAAGCTTTCCCTTGTCGCACAAGGAGGAGACACACAATGTTGTGGTTGAAAACCTCCTGGAGAAACAGCTGTCCAAGGCTGATATCAAGGTGTCATCTTTGCCAACTACAGCACTTGATCGTGTGGACAGAGAAGGACGGAAACCTGTTGATGAAGAGGATGAATGTTTATCTGGATCTACAAACTCCTTGGATGAGATTGAAGAAGCCACAAGAAGGGTAAGGGAGTGTCTGTAGCATATTACATATTGCATTTATGCAATCAATGTTAAGTGTTGTTGGAAGTACAGATGTACATCTATGTAAGCACCCCAGAATAACTTTATAGACGTAAATGAGGAACTCATGCTCTTCTATAACTATTTGGTTCAAAGGTTGACTTGCTGACCAGTGTCATTTGACCATACAGGAATCTTGTGAAAAAAGAATAGTTATTTAGCAGAGATTTACAGAATCCAAAAAACCCCTAGAGACAATGACAATCAGGTTTTATTTATTCTAACTCTGATGGTTCTTTTTCAATCACTGAATTTTCCTACTGGAATTCAATTTTAGTTGAAACTCTTAGAGCCTTGTTTTTGTATAAATTGTTTGTACTGATCTGAGAGTCCTTTTCCAACCCTCTACCTACTAAAACAGAATGCAGGGTTGGAAGTATGACAGCACATGCCATATGGGTCATTGACTTTAAGAATAATAAGAAAGAACATTGGCAAATAGAACCAAAATTTATACTCGCCCAGAAAGATTTGACACTTGCCTAGGTGAGTGGACAAGTGCTAATTTCCTTCCCTGAGAACTATTTCTTACTATATTTCCTCCTGTCTATGCAGATTGACTCAGACTTGGCCTCATCCCAGGTTTCCTCACGTGGCTCATCCCCATTCCTCCCTCCTGCCATGCCACTGTTACAGATGAAGAGTGTTCCAGTGATGGAGTCTTACAACGAAGCAGCTATTGATGTCCCACCTGAATTTCTTGCCACCAGTGGGCAAACAGATTCTCAGCGTGGTTCTCCAAGTAAGCATGATGCTGTTTGATGTGTTTAATCAATCATTTAGTCAATCAGTCTATCAGTCAGTCAGTCCTTCAGTCAGTGAGTCAGTCAGTCAGTCATCAGCCAGTCGGTCAGTGAGCCAGTCAGCCATGCGGTCAGTCATTCAATCAATATATCAAGCATTCTGTTTCAGTAAAAATATTTGATCATTGTGCTTATCAGCTGGATTACATTTTAAAGGGGTCAAACAAATTAGAATCAGAACTGCTTTAATTTTGAGATACAGACTACATAATTATTTGTCTCTCATAGCTTTCAATTGTTCTACTTTCATGAAACCTACCAGTAGTAACAGCCACTTCTTTCGTTGTCAACTCAAGCGAAGCAGATTATTACAGTATCATAACTTGTATGTCATGATTGTTTTGTTTGCATTAAAACAAAAGAATTCAGCAAAGCACTGTTTTACTTGGCTGATTAGGCAGTCCTGGGCAAGTTTGCCCAAAGTACAAGTTTTGGCAAAAAAAGAAACACTTACCATGATAGTAGTTTTCACTGACATACCCTCAACGGATTTAATGCCATTCACAGATGTCACTTGAAGAGAGACTGTTAAATTCATCTATTTATGGCTCTAGCAAACAAGTACAGGTTATGCAGCACAGTTTGCATTTTTGTTTATTCTGATCACTATTAGCTGTTCAAGTTTCTAATTGGCTTTAAATCTGATTTTTGTAGATTTTACCCGTTCTTAACCCACTGTCCTGTTGGAATAAAAATAAGTTAGGCTGACAACCCAACAGCACTGGCCACAGAAAACAGAAACTGACAAAGCAGATCAGAACTCCCCAGTCACAGTGAATCAACATAATCTATGGACCCTGTTGAGCTAAAGTTCATTTCTTCCTTTGTTTGTTTCAGGTGCGTCATCAAATGTTGATGGACAGTCATCTGTGGGTAGTCCTGACACCCAGTCACCTGAAGTTGCTCAACTGGTGTGTGACTGGGACACTGATCAGGTGAGTGACAGGCAGTCACACAAAGGCAGTAAGTCAGGTTTGCTCTGAGTTGCTTGTTTCACTGGTAATGGAGAATTCATGCAGTCTGCACACATGAATCAAAAATGGCTACTGATTCTGTGGACAATTCATTTGCATTGCATTGGGCACAACACGCATTTTCTGCATTGCATGTTTTATTATCATGTGAACATCTTTTTTGCATTGCATGCCAAACATGCACATATACAACTTGCATGCATCTAAACATCTCTTTTGTCCCCAAGAAAAACAACTCTTCCATGCCCGAGAAAAAACAAACCATTTGGAGCAAGTCTATAATTCAGACAGACAGACAGACAGACAGACAGGTGTAGACAGACAGACAAGTGCATGACTGTGGTGTACTATCATGAAGGGCATTATGAATTATTATGCAAGGTCTTGCTTTTGTCTTAGAGCAGAAGATGACTGGCTGTTGAAAGAAGAATGTACATAATTTATAGTGCTTTGATTTATAGAAGTTTTACGTTTGCTGTGTGCTACATGCTCTAGCCAGTTAAAGAGAGCATGCATCATCACCTTCAACCTCTTCCTTATCATCATCTGGTTAAGTGCACTTGGTTTACTTGATTTACTGCCTGCTGACTCAATCTTCTTTCCATATCAAACAGAAGCCTGTTTCACTTGTAGAATGCGCGGTAATGTACTACAGGCTGTCTCCAACTTATGCCATTATTTAGTATTGGCTATATGTGTTTTGTCAAACCTCTTGCCATCCCAGATACACATCCCTTTTCCTTGGACGTCTTTTTACGATATATACACAGTAGTAATTTACTCAATACTGCAGGTTATATTTCAAACCTGTCATTATAATTTATCCAACTGAAACCTGTTACTCCTGAAGATTGTTGTACTTTTACTATACTAATTAACTAATGGCTGTCTCAGGCATCTGTGTCTCAGAAGGTACATGTAGTGTTCCTTGTGGAATGTGAGGTGTAGAGTTCTAATCCACTAACATTGTTGGTGTACTTGTAGGTCTACATGTGGTTGGTAGCAAATGACCTTGAAGAGTATGCTGAAGAATTTAGTAATAAGAATATTGATGGCAAGCAGCTATTGAACTTGGATGGCTCCAGACTCAAGGTACAATTATACACCCCTCCCCTTGGGCCACACCCATTTTCTCCACAGACTCATTCGCAGTATGATATTTAGTTTCTAGCTTTTTTTCTGTTTTTGTTCCTTTGTATCTTTTTATATTACAGGGTGCCATTGACAACAGTGCTCGTGCACTATACGTTTATCCTGTTAAAATATTCGCTTTATTATTATTATTATTATTATTATTTTTATTATTATTAGTAGTAGTAGTAGTAGTATATTATTATTGTTATTGTTATTATTATTATCATTATTATTATTACTATTAGTAAATTATTAACAGCTTCATTATTATAAAAAGTTAGGATCACCTCAAGTGTACCATTATAATGAACAGTCCAACAGTAAAGTTCTGCTCAAGAGATCTCATTTGAATGGTCTTACTTTAGAATATCACTGTGTAGATCCAGCACTAAGAACCAACTTCCACACAACTTAATAAAAAGGATCAGTGAAAGGGTTTTATCTCTCAGTAGCTTTCGTTGGATTGGTAGTTAATCAATTTGTGTATTCTTTTAACCTGGCTGTTGACAGTTTATTGACGTTTGAAGGAGAAATACGGTATTTATCACTTTTGCGTTGATTTTGTAGGCCATGGGTGTGAGTCAAAACCACCGAGCTGTAATCAAGAAAAAGGTCAAGGAAATGAAAACAGAGACGGAGCGTGAACTCAAGGCGAGAAAACAGCGAGAAAAGGAACAGAAGGCAAATAAGAAGGAAGGAAAGTTTGAAAAGATGGGATTTATGAAAAAGAAGGGTGTCTATAACATAAACTAGCTCTTTTTGCTAAAGCAAGGCAAGGTTGTTAGCGCTTGCTTTATTTACAACAGCTTGGCAGTGCCTCGGTGTAGAGTGATCCAGCATTCAGTGAGTTTTGATAGGCTGTTCTATGTTCGGGATATCATCGAAAATACCCGAAGATCACAATTGCCTCGCTCGGACAGTTCGGAAATTCTCAACGTCATTGATTTGGTAGGCTGTCTTTAGCCCAGCTACCATTCAGGAAAACAACTTTGGAAACTTCGATTTTATAGGCAGTTGTCAGTGTTAGGAAAGTAGGTTGTGCGTATGATGTTGATTTGACAGGCTGTTGTTAGCTTGAACAATCTTAGGAATTTTTGTCGTTGTTGCCTTTCGCTTGAGCAATCTTCAGTATCTGATCCGCATTTTGTACTCGAGCAAAAGAAGCTCTTGTGGTGCTATAATGTATTGTTAGGTAGTAGACTTTTATACAAAAATATATATGCGTAAAAGATGTCTTAAAAAGATATGAATGTAAAGAAATGAAAGAATGCTATCAATGAAAACTTAAATGACTGAATCGGTTAGTATACGGTTGAGGTTGAATAGTAGAAGCGATTGACTGGAAGTTTTTCAAGATATATTACGCTGTAGCTATTGGGGTCACATGCCTGCCTATTCAGTTATTACATGGTAGCATTGTCTTCTTACTCAAACACTCATAAGGTGAGAGAGGATGCCATTTTTTACTAGATGTTACTAGGGGATGATGGGTTGTGTGACTGAAGTCGTCGCACAATTTTGGCAAGAAGTGTTTGCGTGACCAACCAAGTAAATGTCTTCAGGCTTTACAGCAATTCCTGTGATTTTTTGCTCCGAACCACGGAGTTTGTATATTGTTGTTCTTTGTTCATATGGCAACGCTTTCCCAGAAGCATTTCTTCATTTGCCTTTCGTGAATTATTTTCCAGGTATGTGTGATTTGTTTTTCTATGAATTAACATCTGCATAACGCCAAGTGTAACATTTTTGTAAGCTAGTAAAATGATCAACTGGGAAGAAAAATACTGTAAAGTTTATGAATTGATGATGGCGCAAATCATTTGTATTAAGTTAAATTGGGGTAAATAATGGAATTTTGTAACCTAGAGTAGGAACTTACGTCAAAATGGCATAGTTATAAAATTAAATCTATTTGATAAAGAAAAGAGACTTATCAAACGCTCTTGTGCGAGGTTGTTGCTTCACATATGTGTCGGTTATGCTCGTCCCCAAGCGTCCTTCTGTCACTCTATAAGGGCGTCAAAGCGTGGCGAAAAGTCTGTTAATTGATTGATTGTTTGATTGATTGATTGATTGATTGATTGATCGATCGATTGATTGATTGATTGATTGACTAACTGACTTACTGACTGATTGATTGATTGATTGACTGATTGATTGATTGATTGATTGATTGGTTGGTTGATTGATTGATTGACTGATTGATTGATTGATTGATTGACTGATTGATTGATTGACTGATTGATTGATTGATTGACTGATTGATTGATTGATTGATTGATTGACTGAATGACTGATTGATTGTTTGATTGATTGATTGATTGATTGACTGATTGACTGATTTGAAGTTGTAATATGTGAGCCTGGTTGAGGGGAAGTGGCAGCCTAGCTGTTCTTCTCTGTGCACGTGATGTAGTTGCCTTCCCAGAGGATATTCATTAGTCTAAAAGGTTGTATACTTGTTCTCGCACGTTGTTCCTATAATTAGATATTTATTTATATATTTGTGTGGATACGGTTTGCCACATTCGTCATGCATTATTACGTCATTAGTAACAAGACTTGCTGTATTGTACAAGTCACGCAAAAACCTTTACGTTTCGTGATATTTTTCACGTCCGGTTTTTCACGTAGAAAGAATTTTTTAAGGCAACTAACTAAAAGGCAGTTTCTGGTCACATTTTCTTTAAAAATACCTGCTACAAATGTACAAAAATGTGATGAAAGTTAAGAAACCACAGTAAAATAAACGTCACAAGAAGAAAGAAAGAAATTGATAAGTCACACAAGACCAACCACAACCACGCGATTAGTTGCATCCATAGTAATATTATATCTTGATTAAAGCCACACAAGTTTACGCTCATTCCATGTCCGCATGCATGCGGACCGCTTTTTTTGTGTTTGTTAGTCTGATAAGGCCAAGGGTATCCTGGTAAATGGCAAATTCGTTCTCCGTGGCCGTACAAGCTTACTAGTTTTTTTGTTATTTTATACTGATTTATTTGGTTATTTATTAATTGTTGTAACGTTTATGAATCTAAATCTTTCGTCGGAGAAGCGAGATAAAGAAAACCTCAAAAAAGTCGACTGTATGACGTAAATGGAATCCCGATACTGGCTACCCCTGAAGTAGATGTAGACTTTGGAAGATAGCTTTGGGAAGTAAGTTTGAAAAACCGCACAGGGCAAAGTCCGAATGATGGCAGTTACATTTTACCAAACATTTGCTCGCTAACCCGCGCACAGCTTGAAGCACATTATTATAGGCAATTTTGACTCAGTAGTCCATGCAGATGGAACAGCAAGCGTTTGCAGGCACAGCTTTCTTGGCCCTTTAACGACGTGAATTTTTATCTCCAAGGAATATTGCAAAGCTGCTTTAATGTTCTCAAAAGTAGCAGCTATGAACTGTCGATAACTAGATTTTTATTTAAAAATAGTCAATTTTATTTACGCTTTTCGTTACGTACAGTAAGCACTTGAAAAAGTAGTTACATCATTTCGTAATTTTTACCCTCGTTCTTGTTAATTATGGAAAAGGAGCGATTCTTGCCATCCCCTATCCTTGGTTTTTGTCGTTAGTCCCACCCCTTCCCTCCCAGCCTCGTTCCTAGCGTCTTTGGGTTGGGCAATCCAAGATGGTGGCTGCTACTCATGTCTTTACCATCTTGAATTGCCCAACGCCACTACATTGAAGGCCTTGGAGTGCAACATGGCGGCGGCCACTCGGACGGAGTGGCATTTTGAGTCGTCGTCACCTCCTCGTACCTTGTCCTCTATCCTCTGTAGAGGCTACCTCTGGAGTAGTTGAAAAACAGAGAGGTAAGCCTCGATTGTATTACTGTATGAAGTCCCTGCAAAGGAGAGTCGTTTAAGACACACCCAGGGAGTTGCCCGATAAAATTTCCAGGTTTTCGCATACAAAAAATCTCCAGAAGAGATTTGTACAAAGTTTATTTAGAGCGTCTTGGGTGCCAAAGTTTTTTCAATACTTCAAAACATCTAGTTTAATTGTCAGGTTGTTTCTTTTCTACATCTGGCATGAGCTCTGCAATGGTCCTAAGATGGAAAGAAAAAAAAAAGAAAAGAAAGTCAATCAAGTGTAGATCATAGAAGTAAGTAAAACAGTCTTGTACCCGGTAAGCCCGCGTTGTCTTTTTTACTGAGCTACACGCCAGGACCTGGTTGTTTAAAGCACGGTTAAACTAACCAGGATTAGCATCCACTTTTAATTCACTTTAAATCCATGACGAAGTGGATTCCAGTAAATCATTTTCAAGTAACAATAATTATTTGACCTCGGCTGCTCTCAGGTTGTCACGAAAAATTAGTCGTGGTACTGATTTTAAACAAGAGAATCAGAAACCTTGGACAACATTTAATATGGGGTTAGTGCTAATCGGCTTTCGAACAACCAAGCCCAGTTGTTGTTTTAATACATGGATAGCCTCACCCAGGCTCTCGGATGGTTGGGACGGAGAACATTAGAAAGGACTGTGAAAATAAGACGTGCTGTATCTGGAGAAAAAGCCGGGGTTTTCTCGTTCGCTTTTCCTACTATCTCGGAGCCTGGGACAGGCTTATACAAGGAATACCCTTGCAGTTATATTTGAAACTAAAGCAGTTGCGAAAAAAACAAAGGTTGAAAAAAATTAAGGTTTGAACAGGATTCGAATCCACGTAGCTGTGAGTAACTTTGTAACACTTTCCATGATGGCCTTCCATCTTTCAACCGCAGTTCACGTGTTTCAGATATTTCATATAATTCACTTCCAGACCTTCTAGTCCAGAAAAAGTGGGCGTTTGATACAAGATAATCTCGTACTGACAGTCTGTGGGGTCTGCGGGCTCCTGAGACAGAGCACAGCCACCTCCGATTGGGTACGAGATAGCAAGTGCAAGCGACATAATGCACACATGCGCATACATTCATTGCCGTCTTCATTGCCTACAAGCCTGCCGGCATCGTCGGCATAGTCAACACGATCGGGGCTTAAAGCTGCTTGAGTACGAGATTACTACCGATGAATTCCTGTTCCCTGGCGTTGAGGTTTCAGTTCATTGCAAAGATGCCTCATACACCCAATCCCGTCATTAGTTTCGAATTAGTTGGTGATGTCAGTCCTCAACAGTTTATTCGCGCGCATATTTAATTAAACTACACTCTTTTTTTTATATAAGAACCTTTTTTATAAGAACGTGGAGACCTAGATTTGACCTAGATTTTAAGAACATGCTAAGAACGTACCCAAGCTGAGGCTAAGAGATAAAAAGTATGTTTATTCAGTTCTGCAACCGTTTTTGCATCGGGCTAAACACACGTAGGAACAAATCTAGGCTAGCCAGGCACGTATGTCAAAGGAATTTGATTGATACGGTGCGCAGTGGTCTTCTTAAGGTTTACTGGTCACGTTATATAAGTTTTCTGAAATTTTATACCACGTAACTTTAGAACATGCTAAGAACGTTTCAGATTCAAAACATGAAAAAAATAAGAACATTCAGTTTCGGTTCAGCCTCGGCCACAAAATTAGACGTTCTTATATTAAAAAAAAGGGTGAAGACACTTTCTTACCCAAGAAAAAAAAAGGTTTATGACTAGCTGTACCATGCATATATCAACCACTAGAACGTAACATCGCGCCTCCTAAGGTACATCAAGATCTATGACTTGTTCGACATCATGATTATGACTGAAAGTGCAAAGCTAAAACTTACGTGCACCCCTAGCTGAATAGCAACAAGATCTACATTCACGTCCAGAGACGTCTGGTCCTTAGCCGGCGGTGCTTGGGCGCGAAGACCAGTTGTCCTCATGCCTAGGCACCACAGCTATGAGAGATAGGCGGTTCTGGGAACGAGAATGCAGTTCTTACTACTTACGCGACACCATAACTGAAAAGTGTGATAGCAATGAGAATCGCAGTTGCTGAGTCCAGGTAGCAGATGCTAGGGTTGTTTTGACAAACGATATCACTTGTTATCATACCAAGAGTCATCACGGCTCCAGCTAAAGAGTTAATCCCTGAGAAAGAAAGAACGATAAAATGCTGGGGCAAACAAAACAAACCAAAAGACTATGGTGCGGACTGAGCTCATCGAACCGACCTTTTCTGCATTCTTTCCGACAAAACAATGGCGACATTAATACAACTCTAGCCTGCTGGTTCAGACGCATTTCCGGCTGTCGTTTCTCCACGCCGAAAAATGACAGAGAAAAGTGACAGCCGGAAATGCGTCTTTGTTTGAAGGCTGACACAACTTCCGCTCTTGGTCTTTTGATATCTTCCTCTTAAGATTTTTCCCTTTTCTTCCAGAGAAACTTACGTTTGTAAGTATGAAGATGTTTATGAAAAAAATGTTATTAATTCTAATGCCAGTTATTTCTGGTGTTTGTTTTCAGCGCTGGTATATCCACTCAGTAACACACCTGCAGTAATAAAGTTTGGCAAAAAGTCGGGACCGATCAACCGACCTGATCTGATTTTTCCAGCAGTACCCTTTTTGCAGAGGAACTGTAACTTACGATCGAGTCCGTTAATGCGGCTACGGTGGAGCACTGAATATTGAACACTGAAGTTATGTCACCACATTTTTAAATGTATGAAACTCGTAAGTGGCAGGAGAGGAAAGTAGAGTTTAAATACCGTATGAGGCCCGTCTTTTTAAAACTAAGAGATAAGTGTTTGTACCATCAGTCTTCATAGCTCTGCTGTGCACTTTGTACGCTACCAAGCATTTGGAACACGTCAGGAAGATAAGGATTAAAAGACTTGCAATCGACAGCATTTCCATCATATGCTCCTGCAAAAAAAAAACGATTAAACTACAGCGCAGTTGAAAGGGAGCAACTGTGTATTCAGCCTCCTCCCTTCCTTTTTTTTAAATTAATATTTTTATTATTATTTTCAATGCGTTTGCCACAACAATTACAATGAGAGACACTTAACAAAAAGAATTCAATACGTAACAAATAGCACGAAAGCCAAAGGTAAGTGGAGGGGGGGGGGGCGGGGGGCAGGAGAAGGGAACAAATATTTCGTCCCAATTGCGACCTAACCCACTCCCTAAATCTAAGATACAAATTCCTTCCTTCCTCCCTTGCTTGCTTCCTTTTCTTCCATCAGTCGTTCATTCAATTCGTTTGTTTGTTCTTCAATTGTTAATTTGCTGTTTCAGTTTATTTTATTTATTTATTCATTTGTTTTTTAATTATTTAATAACGGTTGCCCTCAAGATGTAAGGTAGAGTAACTGGTAACCGTTATGCACATACATCTAGGTACATTGTTGACTTTGATATTTTTGACGAGTCTATGGATACGTACCACCATAAAATTTTGGAAAAGGGCGCTCCCCCAATCACAACCTTACTAAACATATACTCTCCGAAAACGGGAAAATGTGTCATATGTGACCTAAAACTATACTGAAATTGCAAAAGGGAATTTTATTACCATCCAAATTTGACAATACTGCGACTCTTTACTTTTCTCTTTTTGTACAAGGATAATTAAGTCAGTTCATACCATTCCAGGAATTCCTTCGGCTACTAACGAATACACGGCTTTACTAGCTATAGCAAATGCAGAGAGAATAAAACAGATCGCAATAGCTATACATGCCCTGAAATCAGACAGGAAACAGTCAAACATTAGCACTGTCAGTAGGTAACATCGGTAGCAGTCAAGGCTCATTATATCAAGAGAATATTGGCTTGATTAGACACAAACGGACAAAGGGAAACAAAGGATCTCGGGAGGGATGGGAAAGCTATTACAATAGGAAACTAAAACACATGCAGGCGTTCCTGAGTGAGGCATAGCTTCCACCGGCAGTTGACTGTTCCCTTTTTCGCCGCGCTTGTCGTTGCTCGTCATCAACGGCTGAAAAGCTACTGTTTCGGTGCCTAGTGGCTTGCCGTTATGGATGCAATGGCGTCTGTGTTTAAGTTCCCTAACATTCGACAGCATGGAAGAACACATAAAGACGCCTCCTGTTCCTCAGACCCTGGGAATTTTATCAATCGGAATCAATGACCGAGCAACCTCAGCAATCTCTTCACATTCCATGAGCTTAAAGTTGAATTGTTCATTTGCAGGGTGTTTTCTAGGGGCAAACTTCAGGACCCAAGGACCTTTTCCTACCGAATTGTCACCTTTTGAAATAGCCTAAATAATTCGCTCAAATGAAGCGACTCTGTTGCTTCTTTCAAACAACTTTCTTAGCTACGTTCTTCATCAAAGATCAAATGGCTTGTAGTCGATTTGTCTTGTTCGTTTTACCATTATCACTATTTTATTCTATCTCATTGTAATTTTTTTAAAACTTTATTGTAGTTTCAGTTTAATTTTAATTGTCACCAAAAAGCTCCTCTGGGGAGTTTCAATAGTATTAATAATGCATCAGTGGTAAAAACGAGGAGGGATTTGAAGGAGGAGGGAAGCTTTACCACTCGCCGCTGCCTATTTCCCTTTCGTAAACGGTCGTTGCCATTTTTGACGGTCGATGCCATCATTAGTAACCAAGCCTTTAGTTATGGTAGATGTAATATATCCTCTGGATTAAGTTACAATAAGGCAACAAATGCATTTTTATTGAAATAGTCTTAGAAAGAACAAAGTTTAAGCCCAAGTTGAATTTACGTTAAAAGTTCAGGAAAGGGCTAGGATCACCTATCATAGATGTATATCAGTTTTAAAAGACAGTTAATTATAGTCCTAGAATGGTTTACAAATTACTTAACAAACAGAAAACAAATAGTGGAATATAAGTTTGAGAAATCGGAAAGATTAACAATTAAATGTGGAGTACCACAGGGGTCCGTTTTAGGGCCCCTTCTGTTTCTTATCTATATGAATGACATATCTAGGTGCTCAGAGATTTTATCAGTCATTCTTTTTGCTGATGACACATTATATACAAAATCAAGTGTAATACGTAGAGTATATACTCTAGTTATAGTTAACCCGTGTGAATGATAGATTTAGTAATAAAACCCATCTGCTATTTTAAAATCGGATTAAAGAACTGAGGGGATATTCTCAGAAAAGCTCAACAGAGCTTGCTAAGATCTCCTGCCATTATGATATTTAGCAGATATGCATGTATTTACGTACAATACTTTTTATGAAGACCTCTGACTAGTTATTTGTAATGTTTTGTAACCTTTGTTTGTTCATTTCATTAGCACTTTTTGTAAATCCTTTGAATATAATGTAATGTTATGTAATCTTTGGCTGATAAATTATGTATTACTGTTTACTTTCTGTGACCTTTGACAAGTTACTTGTAATGTTTTGTAATTGTAACCTTCATTAGCACTATTTCATTAGCACTTTTTGTAAATCCATTCATTATTACGTGACCTTAAGACTTCGCAATCTACCACCCTTTGTACATATATATATGATCTTGTAACCGACCTAGCTTTACCAGGTATTGTCCAATGTCAACCATACACTGAAGAAGCCCGAAGGGCCTGGGTTGTGAACGTCTTCTTTTTAGTACGAAAACTTTCAATAACAGTTCAAAAATTTTCTAATTGTCTTAAAAATGGCAACGACTGTAAACGAAAGGGTCTGCTCGAAATCCATCAACTTTTGTAAGCAAATACAACTCAGCGTGTATAAACTTTATAGTTGATAAGCTGTATCGATGAGTATCTCATGTTCTTGGCTTTCATTTTCCAACACGATTTGGCAAACTTCTATCGTTTACCGCTTTGAGTCGCGTAAAAAATGAGCAAAACCTAGTTTAGTTTCTTAACATTCCTGTGGTAGTTCCAGTACGATTAGCGAAAACTATTTGAAAGTATTGGTGCTAAGTTCTAGGGAAGCATCCAAAAACAAACCTTCTTTCTTTTTCTCTTTCTGACGAATTGGATTCTTGACTCTTTGTTCCGGAAAATCTCCATAAAACCACGACTGAGCTAAACGAGTCTAGCACAGCTGCAAACTGTAATCCAAGCGATCATGGTTAAAGTACTAGCGAGTAAAACGCCGATAAAAAATAATTAACTTAAGGCCAATTTAAGTAGCAGGCCAAAATGCTGAAGCTTTTGCGCTACAAGGTTGCGTTACAAGTTGTAGCCAGATGTCTCACTTATCACCACTTTCGCGCCCAATAAACTTTCACGTTGCATAAATTAGACGTCGCATCTACTTTATGTAACTTGAAATTTTTATTTGTTGCACCTGGAGGTAGTAACACGTGAGAACTGCTTAGAGTGTATAATGTTGGAAATTTTAAATATAAAATTTCTGTGAGCACTTAAAATATTTCATCTAGCATATGGTGTTTATATATGCATGTGCAGGTCTACACCTGTACAGCGCCGCAAATGATCCCGAGACCGCAAATGATCCCCGACCGGAAATGATCCCCAAATTGGACCGCAAATGATCCCCGACCGCAAATGATCCCCAGACTGGACCGCAAATGATCCCGGTAAAAAGGAAGGAATGGCGTGGACAGCAAAATGACAAGGACAGGGGAATGTTGTGGAAGGTGGAGCTTTTTTCTTTACTGTCCCTAAAAGCGCATTTTGACTTAATTAATTATTAATTATTGCTTGGATTATTTTTTATTTCGAGACAAAACGAGGTTACGATGCATGTAGTTCAGTCTTAATAAGAGAACACAAATCTCCCTTTTTATTTGTTTAAAATTTCGTTCCTGTTTTATGCAATAACAGATCGAAGCAGTTTCTAGTATGGCAACGCAACGTCTCATATTCTAGTTCTGGTATATGGTATAATTATTTCAATTATTTTAATATCAAAATTAATGTAATTCATTAACAATAACAAACTGGAACAACAACAAAAACAACATGCATCATTCTAATCTAACAAGTTTGTGTTTAGCTCAGTTCAAAGTGGTTAAAGTTCGGCATGTAGTTGACAAACATCACAGTACACGCTGTCGTCTGAGTATACCTGCAGTGCTCCACCACTCTCAAAAACGCCTTGGGAGTAGCATTGGAATTTCTTCCCACAGTTGGGACAAATTTCTTCTGATACTTTTCCGCAATAAAGCTGAGACATTTGATTCCTTAATTTTTCGGCACCTTCTCCTTTTGTTTCTTCGTAAGCAGAATCTACAAGCTGAGCGACTTCTGACTTTTTGATTACAATGCAGTTTGTTGCCCTTTCAACGATTCTTCTCTCTAGCTTTCCAGCCACGGGATTGTGGATTTCTTTTAACACGTACATGTTACTTTTCCATTTCCTGTAGACTCTTTGTCTTAAGCCTTTGTCGCTATTTTTAGGCCAGTCAGACAGTGATTTGGCTTCACTTAATACGCTGAACAGTGCATCATAGACGTCATCGTCCATAGGTACGTTCTTTCTCTTCGGCTAAGGATAAAAAGTTTATGCAGTCCGTAAAATTCGCAATTATTTTGGACCTTTAATCTGGCATGTCGATTTAAAATGTTTCTGGTTTATGAAGTTTATTTAGGATCCTGCAGCCTGTTCCAAGCGTTCAGCTAGTGGCAAGTGAACGAAAAATGTTTCCAAGAGCGGAGGAAAAAAGGCTCACTATCTGAACACCTGGAAGAAGCTAGGCTAGGCTGTTACCTAAATGTTGTCTTATACTGGTTGTCAGCTAGGCGATAGTCACGAGAAATACTGCAGCAGCCGCCCAGGAAAACTATTTTCGCCAGGCAGATAGATAGCTAGGCTTAAAATCCTATTTCAGGTTAAATAAAACCACTAATCTTCGTCAAGGCAACTAGTAACCTAGTAACGGCTAAGTTAGGGATGGGTCATTATTAATTTTTTTTTTTTTGGGGGGGGGGGAGGCAATATTTTTCTGCAGGTAATTTTTTTTTCGTGACTAAAAGCTTTGTCTGAATTTTGTTTTACTAGCTTGCAGCTTGCAATATATTTCTTTGCTTTGGCTGCTATGTACGATTTTTATTTCTTTTGCAAAAGCTGTGCAGGAATTTCTTTTTCGTATTTGCCGCTCCCCCCTTCCCCTTCACCCTTAAAAATAAAATAGTCCGCGAACCGGCGATAACACCGGATTCCCGCCACACGCGCACACGGGAAAAAAAATAAATCAATGGACAAATAAATAAACCAAAATCGACAGTAAACTAGTCGTCAATGATCAAGGAGGTGGAAGTACAGTTTACTGTTTCCTTTAATATATCCTTTTCCTCTGATTTTTCTCTAAAAAGAACGTGTTAAAATGAAACACTACTTGTACCATGTGCGATGTGGAAAGCAATCAGTATACTGTTAACACACCGCAAGATCTAAACCTACCTGGGTTTTTCTGTCACCTCCATTTTTCTGTTCTTTGTCATCTCCCTGTGTATTAATGCCAACAAACAAAACCAGGAAAACCACAAGAGTAACTGAACGAAAGACTGGTTTGGCCATTTTCACAAGCGAATGCAAACGAAAACGGGACACGGCTAAGCTCACATGGTTTAGTGACCTTTGATTTCAAGACTAGATGTCAATCATTGCGCCCTGGAAACCTATGGTTTCTCAGTCCGACTGTCTCGGACTCTGTGGGCCACCCATGAAGTGAAGTGCATATACCGTGAATAAATTTTACGGGTTCTAATTTTTGCGATCTGCAAAAAAAATAAATAAATAAGGAAGAGAGAGTGAGATCCCGCAAAATATTTCTCCATTGTAGAAATTATGTACAGAAATACTGTTTTAAAGGAGAAAATGCTATAGATAACTCGTTGGATACTAATACTTTAGTTACAGAGTGACACTGATTAATCTGTCTTACATTCGCATGTTGTTTTATCTGTCTTTCTTTTGCATGTACTCAAATAAAAAACGAAAATGTTATCAGTTCTATTTGAACGGGACTTCCAGAAAATCGCAAAAATTAATTCCCAGAAAAACCTTGTTTTCAATCGCAAAGTTTGGTTCCCGCATAACACAAAAAATCAGTCGCCAATCCAAAATTAAACTCTCGCACAAATTTAGTGCCACACGTTTTATATGATTCTGTATAAATGATATAGTTTTTTTAAATTATGATTTTTGCCTTTCATGTCACTGCGGCCTTTGAAATGTTCTATCTCACTGAGAAATAAGGAATTTTCCCGTTTTTTCCTTATTTTATTTTACCGCCAGTATTTTTCAATTTACGATCATTAAAACCCCGACGCCATTCCAAGTTTTTTTACCGGGATCATTTGCGGTCCAGTCTGGGGATCATTTGCGGTCGGGGATCATTTGCGGTCCAATTTGGGGATCATTTCCGGTCGGGGATCATTTGCGGTCTCGGGATCATTTGCGGCGCTGAGGTCCCTATTCATTTTTGGATGGATTTAACCTCTAAAACTACTGCAGGTTAGTGAATCTCTTGTAGGCTCCGATTGTCCTTGGTGAGATAATTGTTTTTACAGGATACTAAAATTTTCGTCAAGTTTTTTTGCCCATCATCATCCTTACTATGAAAAACAGTTTCTTCATTAATATTCATTACTTCGCAACTTCGTATGTCCTAATTTACGTGTAATTAGTCTTTTGAAGTGATATGTTTTTAGTTTGTTGAAGAATAGTAATTTGTTTGCGCATATGGCATGATCTGAAAATACGTTTAACTGAAATCTACAATCATTTAGTTGTATAACATGAACATTCACAAATGAGGAACTTTTTCTCAAAAATCGTTCCGAAAACAACTACTCCGCGCGAATAAAATCATGGCTTGATCATTTTAATGAAACCTGAAATGCCGCGCTATGTTTAAATAATAACAGTTTTATTTTGTATATTACAGCTGTGAAAACATCCGTATCATCTGTATTAGTTTTCGAATTAGTAAATTCTCAATGTATATACCATAGATGAAGCTGTTTTTTTCCCCTTTTAATTTAGCGTAAATCCCTATTACCGACCAGAGACCGGATGCCAAACTAAAATTTTTTCCACAAAGATTATTCAGGATCATTACTCTCTAAAACTGAATAAATATTCATAAGTTTGATGCTATGAATAGGAAATTAAATGAATGTTCCCAAACACCGAGATTTTCCTAGATATAAAACAAAATAAAATGCAATTTTAATGACTTACAGCAAATCCAAACGCGGCTGGACTTTTTGCCATTTGAGAGATAACTGCAAAGGAAAATATAAACAACAACGAATAATATTAAAAATAAAACCAGGAATAATAAGTAAACGTGGAAGAAGAAAGCGAACAAAAATTGATCTTTCATAAATTCAAAATAAAAGTGCTTGATAAATGTGCTTAAATAAAACTTACCGAAAAACATTAAGCCAAAACCAGTGGTGAAAATTATGGAAACACAAGAAATATAAATGGCTGTTTTTCTCCAACGGACGAAATGTTCCTCCTCTGAAAAATTTTATATATGAATATACGAGTGATATATGATACACTACTGATAAATGACTCACATTGAAGGGAAACATGCTATTTATAAACTCACACTTTGCTAAAAGCATCACTGAAAACAAACCAGTTTTTTTCGGAAATTAGTTTTATTAAACCTCGTGTGACATTTTAGAGGTACAATCTTACCTTGGTCTTTAGCTTGGCCCTCCTTTTCTGGATTACTGCTTGCCTTGTATTTTGTTTCATTTTCGCTCAACAAAGTCTGAAGTTCCAAATCGTCGCTTTCCTTGTCGCCCATTGTCGATCTTCATAGCCACGATCTTAAGTACCTCGATACGTTCAAGGGCGTCAAAATCGAGAGTATGACTTCTTTTAGACTCGGTTTGCGTGAGTCCAAATGACCCAAACGTCTCAGCTCTGAATTAATTTAAGAGACAGACCCCAGCGACAACTAATTTATTGGTCGAATTCTTTTCTTTTGTGGGCCGTTGCCTAGCGTACGACTGTTCCGCTCTAAATTTTACTAAATTTATCAAAAATGAATGCGACAGATTTTTAGCGGCGAATTAAATACCAATTTATCCTTAGAAAAGCGACAAGTGACCTCATTTTGTAAACGCGATCGAGTTAGTCCGTAGAAAGAAACTGAAAGAGAAAAAAAGGCGGAGATCTGCAACGATATTAAAACTATCGACAATTTCCTTGTCCAAAGGTCCCACCGTTTAGAAGGGGCGAGTGGCTCTAGGGACAAGAATGCCGACTGAGGAAACCTGCCTGTATCCGGGTTTTGGTTGGAACGCTGAAAAGAGTTCCATGTTATTATCAGGAGAACCCAACAAGTGGATCTGTTGTGGAACGTTCTTCAATGAAACGACTAGCGACGCCGTTACGCAGAAATAAGAGACGTCTGCGCACAGGCTATGAACATAATTGCCAGCAAGCAAATACCTACTAGCCATCAAATAGAAACCAGTTATGTTGCACTTGCTTAGCAAGGAAGTGCAGCCTGAGATTTTCGACACGTGAAAAATTCTGGAAGGATGTCATTCTCATTGTCATTCTCTGAATTTTACGATTACCGAAGTCTTCTGAGGATGGCATATAACTCATGTTAGGGCACTGAGTTGCGAGAATGTATCAAGCTCACAAAAAGCATACTATTTACGTAAAGTACGTCAAGTTTTCTCTGCAGTTCTATCAACCATTGCGTCCGATCAAGAAGACCAAGTACTTGATGCACTGAAAATTTCGTCGGTTTCTATAATGAACGAAAAGTCCACTGGTGTCAAGGAAGAGGTTGCGCCGAATGAACTGCCAATTTTAATTGAGGTAGACAACCTATCCCAGGATTCCGCTATCTCTTCCTGTCTCCCGCGACCGGAGGAACCCGGATCGTCTAAGAATCACACTAATATTTAAATTAATCCGCTCACACTTGACTCAATTACTAAAGGTTGCCGTCTCCACAAATCACAAATTTCGATGAAAATAAGCGATGTTCCTAAAATGACCCGGAGCCCAATATAATCCCCAAATAGAGTCCAAATGATCCCCACTTTTTCCACACTGATACTGAAAGGATTCCCGCAGAACGGCGTGTTTCCCAAAAGGAATTAACGGTGGGGTGATTTCCGTCCGCGATAACTGCGTTCCGCCGCATTCTGAACCCTTCAAGCCCCAATATCAATATGCATATTCTCCTTAGTTTTCTCCATACATTTCTTATGGTACTAATTGGGAGAATTTCCACAAACATCAAGACATTTCACGTTTGGTGGTCAATTCCTTTATTCGCATGACATGTATGATTGATTAAGTAGGGATATTGTAAGGAGAAATTAGATGCTTGTCACCATTGGGGTTTAAAGGGTTAAGAAAATAGGGCCCCGATGGGTCGTGATCATTTGGGGAATCATTTCCGTTGAGGTATCAAGGTTAGAATCATTTTGCCAGCTGTACAGAATACAGACTAGATACAACAAAGATCAAGTGCATATTTATTGTTAGAACTAACAAATCAATCTCCACTTATCACTTGTGCGCATTGCTTTGCTATAAATAGTTCTTATACTTTACGACACACATACTCAGCGCAACCAGCTGTAAACAGAGATACGGTTTTATAATACCTTATAAACACTCAGGTTCTCTAGCATGGAGTGACATGGAGTGTTTCAACCCCTCTCCCCCCTCCCCTTGGTTGGGATCCTTGTCCGTCGCAGGGGCATTTACAATAAACGTAAACGTCGAAACGTCTATGAGATACGACCACAATGCAAATCCTGTTGTTTTAAGGTAATTACAATAAACTGGAATGAAAAAAGGGGAAAAAACGATGAGAGAATTGGTTTTCTCAATAATTCGAACAGTCAAGCCACCCTTCTTCGGGGGATTTAATGAAAATACGGAAAGTGGAACTTATTCCACCCAAACTCATTAATTTAAAAGAGAGTCCACACGTAGAGCTCGTGAACCATTTTATAAAGATAAGGAACCATAAGGTATAAAATTAATTTTTTACACTTCTCTAATTTTATTATCCCATTATATCATCCGGGAAGACCAATTCTCTTGTCGTTTATTTTTCTTTCCTTTTTTTTCCATTTTTCCCATTTCCTTTTTTTTTTCCTTTTTTTCCCCATTACATTAGAGGGTTACTGGTACCCACTTATAGGCGGATCCTTGTCTGATCTAAGCAGTATCATAAATTATCGAAAATTTTATAGCCAGCTTGGTAAATGAAAACACGAAAAATCGAAAGAGACT
Organism: Siderastrea siderea; assembly: GCA_964030785.1. NCBI lineage: Eukaryota > Metazoa > Cnidaria > Anthozoa > Scleractinia > Rhizangiidae > Siderastrea > Siderastrea siderea. The sequence goes on from OZ034979.1 coordinate 32,662,238, forward strand.
GGCACAACTAGTAAAAATAGACAATATGAGAGGAGAATGTTGAAAATTGAAGGAGATATTCCTTGTTAAAAAAGGTCAAATAAACAAACGTTTGTATGGCTGGGTGGCAAGAGTTGCCACCCAGCCATACAAACGCCTGTAAATGTTGTAAATTTTGAAAGTATCATTTGAAACCGGTTTCCATCCTTTTTCTTTCAAACTTCGCATGTTAACTTAATGTTGTATCCTCTTTCTTGTGATAATCTTTGTTTGTTTATCGGATGAATTTCAATTTTCAATTTTCAATGACGTCAGCAAGGATCCGCCTATACATTTAGGTAGGCAGACAAAGTACAGCAACGTTTCTTGTCTAAGGAAACAAAAAAACAAAAACACGACCGCGCTTCCTCAAGATGACTTCATTCATTTATGCTCACCATTCAAAATGATTTTTTTTTCTGTTGATAATTCAGTTAATTTTCGGTTTCTGTCACTTTGTAGCTTCTCTCTACTCTTTTACTTCACTCCCTTTTTAAAATGGTTGAGTCTGTAACATTCTAATTTTTGGTATGTGCTATTTAGGCATGCGCATTGAAGGGTAAAAAAGTCCGAGAAGAGCCTAGGAATGAAAGTATCATTGGTTATCGTTTTTCAGCAGTTGAAACCCCTCCGAAAATGATAAAGTGGACAAAAAGAAGAAATTTGAAAACGCATTAGTGTGGACTGGCCTAAATCGCCCCTTACTGTTTATTACCCGTATTACGAACCAACTTCCATTCATTGAATTATTGGCCACCAATATGATACGTCATAACTGATTGACGGCAAAGCAGTTACGGTGATTGGCTAAATGATTGATTTCGTCACACCCCGCCGCCACTCCTGTCCACAGGTATCTGTTCAGTCAAGTGCTTGTGATGACGTTCAATAATAACAGCAAAACGATTGTTGGCAACTTCCCCAGTTTTTAAAGCGCTCATCAACTGAAAGAAAAAATGCAAAGCAAGTTGGACCTTTCTAGTTCCGAGAATTACTAATTTTCTGAACTGAAGATCTCGTTTTGTTGGTATTGTGTTTCCACGTTGTTTGACTTTTGAGTGTGTGGATGAACTCTTAAAGTGTAACCATTTAATTGAGAGCAATTGAGCAATACTTTTCAGTTTCCTGTGGTGCTGTTTATTATGCTGAACAAGGTGTTTCTAACTACTGAGTCTGTGGATGAAATCCTAAAGTGTGACCATTCAGTTGAGAGCTATTGAGCAGTACTTTCCTGTGGTGCTGTTTATTATGCTACACAAGGTGGTTCTAACTTTTGAGTCTGTGAAAAAATCTTAAGTGTGACCAGGCAAAGGAAAGCTACTGCGCAGCGCGTTACCGTGCTACCGTTTATTACGCTACACAGGGTGGTTCTAACGTTTGCCGAATCTTCGGATGAATTCCTCCAGTGTGGCCGTTCAAGTAAAAGTTTGCGCCAACTTTTAAGTCTGTGGACGAAATCCTACGGACACTAGGAGCATTCTCTTCCTTCTTGTTTCTATTGTTTATTTGCATAATTTTTACATTTCCATATCGCGCGCCTAGGTTCTGGGGAAAATAGGACGACCGCTCGCAGTCTTCATCTTATCGTACCTGAAACAATGGAAAGTATGTACTCTCAGGTTCGAGGATAAACACTTGCCTGTAAAAACTCATCCAGCTCCACGCAGGAGTTCCTGTTAGTATCCACCTCAGCTATCAACTCATGAAGATGTTTGTCTGACACTTCTTCTCCCATTTCCTTCAACATGTTTCTCAAATCAAACGAGTTCAGGCATCCTCTCTTAGATTTGTTGACTTTTTGGAATTTTCTCTCGTATTCCTTAATCTCCTCATCGCTGAAATTCACCTCCACACGTCGCACGTGTTCTTGAACATCCAATCCCATGGCACCGAGAAATTCCTGGGCATCTTTGATTTCAGCCTTAAATTTAAAATTAAATTTAATTATTTCAAGGGGCTAACAATAAATGACAACCCCCAAAAAGTGGCCGGATTTTGTAGAACAGTAATAATGAACATATCCTGGCTAAATGCAATCACTAACTTGGACTTTCAAAGAGACGCTAAGCTACAAGCAGCTTCTCCTTCTGCTGAGGGTATAATAGAGCGAGAAAAACACGCGAGCACGTGCACGTAACAACCGACTTTCGTGGGTGTCGCGTGTCCACGTGTTCTTCTTCCACTCATGGCAATGGATACTTTCGACGGAATTTAGAGAAACTCAGGAAGGCAAGAACAGTTTTAACTTGCCAAAAGAAGTTAGGAAGGTTGTGAAAATGATGAAAGAGAGCAGCTTCAGTTTCTGAGTAATTACACTTCCCCAAGATTCCCCGACTGCATATCAATTACCTCTTTCTTGGCCTTGGACCAGTTCAGTTCCTTCGCCATGATATCGGCAATTTTCGGAATGGCGTCGGCAGCAGCCTGCGCATTCAAAAACGCAAGACGTGTCCTCCTGGCGAGGAAATCTGCGATCGTGCACGCGTACTCCTGCACGCCGTACCGTATTTCCGCTTCAATATACGGGAAATTTTCCACAAGGCGCTTGCCCACAACCGGCCAACGACTTCCGGTGATGTTGGCTAGTTTGGCCACTTCCGGTGCCTTGTTCCCGTATGTATGAGCGAGATGTTGGGCAACCTGTCAAACAAATATGGAATAGAAAATGTTCAAAATAGGTTAAAATGAGAACTCAGTAGAGAGTGGGTGAAGGCTGGCCAGTTGGATATTTACTAAGTAAGGAGAAGTTGAATCCGTGAGGTGTGTGCCGCAATGGTGCTTAAACTGATACCCTTTATAAGGCCCAAAACTGAAAAATTACACCCTATTTAAGGGAATAACGATAACTAAGAACTGTGTGAACAAGTCGTTATTTTTTCTTTTCTTTTATGAAATCGCCTTACCGTATTTTTTTTAAGTTTAGTGGCGTTCACGCGGGGGCAATTTTTCCTACTACAAAAACGGAACCCTATGTAAGGATCATGCCGGAATTACAACACCAAAAAGGGGCAAAAAGGACGCCCTATTGAAGGCCAAAGAAGCACAAAAACCATACCCTATTCCGCAGCACATACCTATATAGCTTATATACCGGAGTATCCCTCCCCCCCGGGGGTTGAATTTAACACCACTGTACACTGAACCACCCAGTGACGGGAGGAGGATTTGAACCCGCAACCTCTAAGTTACAACTCCAGCAGCCTAACAACTGGGCCATGCTTGCCTCCTTCGCTGTTACTGTTGCCTTCTAGTTCGTCAACGTTTTTTTTTGTACGTCGACTTACGCTGGATCGCCAACATTAAAAACCTGAAGAGTACTTATGTGCGAACGTTAGTCAATGTAAGCGCATACAAGTAGCAACCGTAGGGGTCACAAGCCAACTGTTGCTGGGCATTTGATCTATTAAGCCATTTTGATCAAGTGAAAAAAAACTCAGAAACTTGACTGTCTACTAAACGACAGCGAGTAAATTCGCACTAGAAAATGACATAAATCACTTTAAATGGATGTTTTGTCCTTAACTGAGAAAATCTTCACAAAAGACAAATGTCCGCTTCTGCTTGCTTCCTCCCCTGCAGAAGCCTGGAAGACGCTTTACACTGATAAGTGCACCTTTCGTGCACAGTGTGGGTTCCCTGCGCTTAAACAAACCTCAACCTCCAGGCCAAAATCCTGCACCAGTCTGATGAAGAAATTTTCCGTGAAACCCTCTCCTCCCTCGAGGAACAGCCCGTCGGTTTGGCACTCCCTTGCCGGCTTGAGCCCGCGAGCTTTGATAGCGGCTTCCATGGTGTCTACTGCCATGGACCGGTAGGTGGTCCATTTACCCCCTGCAATCGTTACCAGTCCACTTTTGCTGACTAGTATCAGGTGATTGCGGGCGATAGCGGCTGTGTTTTTTGAGTTTGGATCTATGACCAAGGGTCGGATTCCACTCCAGGCCGCCAGTACATCACCACGGCGAACTGTCAGGGAAAAAGAGACAGACGATCAAAGACGGAGAAAAAAGGTGTCCCTCTCTACCCAGGTGTATAAATGGGTTCTGGCGACATGATGCTGGGGGCAAGTACTAACATCCCGTAACGATGCGATGGACTAGCATCCCATCCAGGAAAGGGGGGGGGGGATTAGCAATACTCTTAGCTGCTTCATGTTACAGAAACAGCACTTAAGCTCCGACTGAGTGCCCCCCTCCCTGGTACTCCCATATACAAGCTAAATGGGAATGTGCCACTGTGAACGGTATCATCGAGAAATCATCGAGTTCATAGTTTGGTCTAGAATAGGGATTTCATTTATTGGGAAGAGGACAAGTGGTATGAAGAACGTAGTCGAGGGGCAAGTTGCATAAAACCTAACGCCGGATGTAACTGCCAACGTCAGACGCTAAAATAGGGACTTTGACTGGAGTTAATATCTGACGTTAGAAGTTATGCCAGGCGTTAAATTTTATGCAACTTGCCCCAGAACAGGAATTGACAGTCGGCGAGTCTATGATAAGGTAGAGATTTTTGGTGACTAGTCTGGAGCCACGTCGCAAAATGCAGGAGAACATGGTCTGTGGCTCGCGTGCGACTTGTCGTATCTAAGGGTGCGTTCTTTTGGGACTATTCCGGAATAGGAACACTCGGAATAGACGGTATTTGCGTTCTTTTGGGAGCTATTCCGTTTTCGGAATGAACGGAATATCATTCCGTTCATTCTGCTCCCGATAGCAGAATGAACAGAATGAAGGGAATACGGTTTACTCGGAATAGACAGAATACGCGTTCTTTTGGGAAATTTTTGGCGGGAAATCCGACGCGGCCGCCCGCGCGTGTGCAGACATAGTGGTTCTCAGGTCACCTCCGCCATGGGTATTTCGTTTCCAGAATTGGCGTTCTTTTCGAAATTGAAATTCCCTGTATTCTGTTATTCCTAAACCGGAATAAGAATAACCAGAATAGTCCCAAAAGAATGCACCCTAAATTTCGAGCAAGCATTGTAGGCACTGGGCCTACTTGGGTTAGCCTAGTTGGGTTAGTTGAGGTATCGTGTACACTGTACCTAAACGACCAACAAGCTGGCCGGAAGTAAAATTGCACGTGCATGGCAACCGCGTATCATAGCAACGAGATACTTTAATGGGCCCTTAAGAACTCAACCTTGCAAGATACAGAAAGAGGTATCTCGTAAGAGGAGGACGACGAAATTTTCAGCGCGCAGGGCAATAATAGTATACAGTGGCACTTACCCTCAAGATCTCCGCTAAGGTAATGTTTGATCTCACTTAGAATAAACTGAATCTCAGCTTCCTTTGGTGACGGGTTATGTGACAGTTCTGTTGGAGAATCTGTTGTTCCAGCAATCGTTTTTCCTGCAACATAACAATGAATCAATACAGATTCCTATTCACTACAGTCAAATATCTTTAATAGTGACCAGGGTTGTCCCTAACAGCCGGCAGCCGGCAGAATTAACCGGCTACTTGGGTCGTTTGTGCCGGCTACTTTTGTGATATATGTATTTTTTTTTTAAGACAAATTATTTGTTCCTTTACTGGCGCATTTATATGAAAATGAAACTTATTTCCCATTGCAGTTTATTGACTTAAAAATAATCTGGTTGGCACAGAGATACACGATTATTAGTTCATTACGCTGAGATCTGGGAATTACATGTAGAAAACCACTGAAGGCATGAGTTTATACAAATAAAATTGAAACGGTACGATTACTTTTGGAACTGACGTTATTGGAAATTTGTGCCCAGAATCAAGGAAATTCCGTTTCTGGGGACTTCAAATGTAAAAATTTCCTGGGGGGGGGGGGGGGGGGGGGCACGCCCCCAGACCGCCCTAGAAGGGATCGCCTTCGGCGCTCGGTAATCACTGTCCGGCTACTTAGAGATTTTTGCCAGCTACTTGAAAAGTTGTGGACAACCCTGTCAATACAGACATCAAAGGGAAGGGACTAAGTGGACTAATTGTGCATACCTAGTACCCAGAGTCCTCAGGCTTCCTGGTCAGCGAGTAGTCGCCAGAGAGACTCTGGGGTACTGGAATTGATACCGAAGAAATCCTGCGGTCACCGGTTCTTCAGTTTTGTAACAGTAAACAGCCAATCAAAAAAATCGTGAGAAAGATGTTTTTTATTCAGTGAGTGACAAAGCCAACTCGGAAAAAAGTCCGAGTTCTCCCGACAGGAGTCGAACTATGACCTGGTTACCAGTCCAGATGCTCTACCACCGAGCTACAGGAGTCGTGGCAGCTAAGGCCAAACAATCCTGCATACTGCAAGGACTGGAATGTCGATAGGTGGCACATTCGCAATGATGTGATCGTGAATTTTAAGCCCGGTGAATATATGAGAAAGATGTTTTATTTTTTCAGTGAGTGACACAGGCGACTCGGAAAAAACTACATCAGTCTCTCCTGGCGACCACCTGCTGACGGAATAACCTGGGAACTCAGAGTAGGAGATTGAGATAGAGTTTTTAAAAATGAATTTTGGTCTCTTTTGAACCGTCTGTTACAGACATTATAGAAATGTTCGTACGGAGGGATTCGACTGCATTTCTTACCAAATGAAACAACGAAGGAGAACGAACGATTAGGCGAGCGAACAAACGAGTCAAAAAAGAGCGATGAAGGAACGACTGAAGGAACGAACAAACGGCAAACGATGCAACAATCGAGCAGACGAATAAATGAGCGGAAGAACAAATTAACAAATCAACGTGAACAAGAAATGGTCGATTGGCGGTCGTGCGGACAGACAACGGAACGAGGAAATTCAGCCATCTTACCTTCCCATGGAAGGAAGAAAATAACTCGTCCATCGCTTGTCGCGGGATCGAGTAGACCCATATTTTTGGGACTGCAAAAAAGAAACAAAAAACAACGAAATTGTTAGCTCACTCATCAACTGAAAGCTTCTGGAAAAGACCTTCCTGTAGCCTCTGTAAGTCATTGTGTTAAGTTGTTCTCTTATTGTGAGTCTGTGAATTAATTAATATGATTAATGAAGTACGAAAACAATTCCCACTGTTTATTAATGTGAATAAAACCCCAAAGAGCACGCAAGCACTGAAATCAAGGCTCTTGAGCACTGCCTTTCTGTCATCATATTTGAAGTTGAATTTCTAAAGTGTGTGAACTGTACTTTCCTGTGACACTGTTTATTATGCTGTACAAAGTGATTCTAACTTTTGAGTCTGTGGATGAAATCCTAAAGTGTGACCATTCAGTTGAAAGCTACTGAGCAGTACTTTCCTGTGGTACTGTTTATTATGCTGTACAAGGTGGTTCTAACTTCTGAGCAATGTGGGTGAAATCCTTAAGTGTGACCATTCAAATGAAAGCTACTGCGTGAGCAGTACTTTCCTGTGGTGTTGTCTATTATGCTGGACAAGGTGACTCTAACTTTTGAGTCTGTGGATGAAATCCTTAAGTGTCACCATTCAAATGAAAGCTATTGAGCAGTACTTTCCTGTTGTGCTGTTTATTATGCTGTACAAGGTGGTTCTAACTTTTGAGTCTGTGGATGAAATCCTAAAGTGTGACCATTCAAATGAAAGCTATTGAGCAGTACTTTCGTGTGGTGCTGTTTATTATGCTGGACAAGGTGACTCTAACTTTTGAGCCTGTGGATGAAATCCTAAAGTGTGACCATTCAAATGAAAGCTATTGAGCAGTACTTTCCTGTGGTGCTGTTTATTATGCTGGACAAGGTGACTCTAACTTTTGAGCCTGTGGATGAAATCCTAAAGTGTGACCATTCAGATGAAAGCTACTGAGCAGTACTTTCCTGTGGTGCTGTTTATTATGCTGGACAAGGTGACTCCAACTTTTGAGTCTGTGGATGAAATCCTAATGTGTGACCATTCAAATGAAAGCTATTGAGCAGTACTTTCCTGTGGTGCTGTTTATTATGCTGGACAAGGCGATTCTAACTTTGAGTCTAACTTTTGTAACCATTCAAGTGAAAGCTACTGAGCAGTACTTTCCTGTGGTGCTGTTTATTAATTATGCTGTACAAGTCGGCTCTAACTCTTGAGTCTGCGGATGAAATCCTAAAGTGTGATCATTCAAATGAAAGTTACTGAGCAGTACTTTCCTGTGGTGCTATTCATTAAGTGGTAAAACATGGTTGTAACTTTTGATTCACAAAAAAAATGGTGTGACCGAGCAGCATGTTTGTGTGGCAAGTGCGATTTTTCTGTTTTCTGCTACACGCTTCCACGTATGAAGTGACGCTTGCACACATTCACATGCTTCTGCTTCAAACTCGCATATCATTTGCAGAAAATAGAAAACACAGACTGCTCTTAACCCTTTAAAAGCCAGTGATGATCAGCATCAATTTTCTCCTCATCATATCAGTGCATTACAATGCATACAGGTCATGAAAATTAAGCGATTGATCAAGAAAGATGAATTGTCGTGATGTCTAAACAAGTTCTCCCTATTAGAACTCAATGAAATGTATGGAAACCAGTAAGGAGAATTTGCATAATGACGCATTAAAGGGTTAACTAAATACCTGTAGTATTCCGGCAGTACAACATGCACCCCAGAGCTTGGCTGACAGATGTTAGATTCTGTTGGATCATCCATCTTTCGTATTGTATCAGTAAATGGCCCAGTGGCATTCACAACACATTTGGCACGTACGTCGAATTCCTCACCAGTTATCACATCACGCACGTGAGCTCCACAAACTACTTCTTCTTCTTTGCCTTCTTCTGAAATGGAAATCTCAAATTAGAATTAAATTTATACTTCAAACAAGGGATAAGTAAACTTACAGCTGTAGGCAAACATAGGCACGCAGTGCGTGCAGAACCGATGACGTTTTTAACTCGTGAATTTGGCTTCTGCAGTGAATGGGTGGTGGATGGTGGCGACGGTCTGTAATAGAAACTCTGGGAGAAGACCCTGGGACGAGGTTGGGGAAAAGCCGATATTTGGCCTTCCGCATGGGATCTGTCCTAGATTTTCAAGATGTATTTTTTCTTTTCTTAAAATCAAGATACTTCTATTTAGGAGCTCAAAATGGGAAGAAATCAAGCCGAGGAATAATCAACCTCTCAAAAGAAGACATGGAGCTCTTTAAGGCAACGAAAAGCCGTGTCGCGTTGAGATTCTTTCGATTTGCAAGAGACCCTGACCTAAAGCCTGTAAAGTTTGCTCTAAAATGTAAACCTCACCACGGACTTCAAATAGATTTTACAAGACCTGGGTAAACGCTTCAGTATGGTAAATGTTGTTTCTAAATGTTGATTTGCTTTTTAAAAATTGTTTCACTGAATGTTTGCTCCAGATTTCTATAATTTTTGTAATTTTGTTTGCAAAGCCGCTCCTCTTTTTGATTGTCAGGGATTATTAATTTTGTTTGTAATGTGACGCATGTGTCAGTCACGCAGAATTATTTTGTTGGTGCTGTGACATTTTTTGGAACATGGTCTTAACACGTGGACAGATCAAGCGGTTGAAACACGTGATGACGTGACCTTGATGTATTTTTTTGCTTTTTTTGTAAGGAATATGTTTTTGGATTTCAGTTTTGAAATCCGTTCGGTTGCCAGATATCTGTATTTTTGATGGAGAGGTAAAATTCAAGACATTGATTAACCGGTCACCATTGAACAGACCTGAAGTGTCTGCAAAAATTATATGCCTGTGTGCACACACGCAAGAAAATCGGAAGTTTTGGCTGCCCAAAAGTAAATATATTGTTCATTTGAATAATATTTTTGGCTGGAAAAGCTTTCTGTCGTTTATTGTGTGTTTTTAGTGATAAGCAATGCTTTGTAAACATGCATGCACGGTCTAATTTGCACAAGTGGGTTAAAATTTGATAGTTCATGCCAAACACGCAAAAACACGTTTATGCAGGAGTTTTAATAATGTTCTCACGTTTCTCAGATTGTAGTGATTATTCTTTTACTTTGCTTTCGAACAGGACCAAAATAATTATATCCAGCTTACTTCTTCAAGGGTATATATAAATAAATTTTATTACGCTTTTGTAAAAACCGCTTGCTTATCAGCTCGGGTTTTTTATTATTGTCCTTTGATCTTTAATTGTAATGAAACTAGAAAACTAAAAATGTTTGTCTCGTACTGGAATTGACTACGTCAGGCTGGTTGGAAGTATGAAAGCTAATAAGTCCGCTTGGAAATTTAAAAAAAAAGGAAAACCAACAGAAACAATTTGCATGTGCATGAATTCGCGAAGTAAGCCGAACTGGTTTGTTGCGCCAAGAGTCATTCTGACTTTTCTCAAACTGACGTGTCCGTCCTGTGTAAAATTTCTGCTGTGTTTGTTGCTGTGGAAATTTTAACCACGGCTAAGTAAACGCAGGACTACAACGCGAATTAAACTCTGCCAGAGGTCACGTACTCAAAACGGCATATTCGAAGTAAAATTTGCTGATCGAGACTCGCGAATGCCAACACTTCAAAGCCCGGGGGTCGTATTCCCATCCCGTATGGATGAGTCCCTCTAATATTAAAAGGTAAGGGTTTCGGTGTCCCCAGTGGCACACCCTCATCCAGCACCTCACAGAGTACCCCCCTGCCTCACACACTTGACAGCAACCACCAGATACCGTACACCAGCACCGTTATTTTCGGTTTACAGCATCAACCGGATGACGTCATTTTCATGATGTCATTGGTTAAAAAGGAAACGCCGTCTTCCTGGGCCTACAGTAGTCTGAATCCTTTACCCTCTGACACATGTAAGAAATACAACACGATGACAACTCCAAAAAACATTTTGCTGACTTAAAATATAAGTGTTAGCAAGAAAAGAACAAACGGAGAAGTAAACATAATATTTCGATTATTTCAATACCATTGTCACGAACGTACAAAGGATCGCCATTCGCTGAGCTTATAAAGAGGGCTAACTAAGAATTATACACGAGAAAATGGAGCAAAGTACAACACAAAAATTCGAACTGCTAAAATTAAAACTAAAACAATACACTAAGTTCTTTGGCAGCTTTGACGCCATAGTCAGTTAAGCTGACTGAGATTTATACCTCCTAGCTCTAGAGCAGTACTTTTAACGGTTGAAGCAATGGATTGTCAAGGAATACACCACAAGTACTGTGAGCCACTACAAGCAGCCTCTCCTTCAGCTCAAGAATCGTCGAGTGAGAAGAACACGCGAGGGACCGCGAAAATCGCCTGCCATGTGGAAACATAGCACACCTGTGGCTCAACTCACGTGCATGAAGTTTCCACGCCCGGAGTCTAGACCGGATTTGAAAGGTCTTCTAAGTGTTATTTCTTACACTCACTGGCTACTATATTCAAAGAAAATGCTTGAAGCTAAAGACGAACAGATGATAGATAAAACTCATTATTTAAAGACTCGTCTTTTCAAATTGGTATGCCAGTAGTTTGTTTTATTTTATTTTTGTATTTGTTTCCTTGTAGCTTGTTTTAATTGTTTTTTAGCATTGTGAAGGGCTTCGAGTTGACTGATTTAGCACTATTATTATTATTATTATTATTATTATTATTATTACTATTATTATTATTATTGTTGTTATTATTATTATCCAATTATTTGGGTTGACTTAACACACATATTAGAACAGGCTCTGTACTATTGTTAAGGGTACCTTTCTTCTTTAGAAGAGACATGACCTCCATGTGGTTGGCGACAGACGCCCCATGCCTCACAGCTGTCAGTGCAATAGCAAGGTTCATCCGTGCATCATTATGCTGGCCTGAAAAATAACATGTATAACTGTGATTAAAAGGAACATAGTCTTACAACTACACTTTATTCACATACCTCTATTAGATAAAACCCTTTTTAACTGTAAAAAGTTAAAATTTTCGCATTTGCATTACAATGTAATTGAACAAGAAAGTGAAGCAATTTTGGGAAATTTTGTAGATTCTGCCCGAAATTGCCTTACAAATACCCTGTAATGTAAATGAGAAAAGTTAACTGTAAAAAGGGCTATTACCCTGTATATGCAGTGTACAGAAAACTGGTCTTTACAGTTTCCTTAAAGAACTTTGTTTTTCCAGAAAATAATAAATAAATTTGTGTGTCTCAATCTCTGCAAGGATGGCTTACGTAGGATTAAATAGCAGTAGATTTAACAGAATGACCAGCATCTAAATTTCTCCTGGAAATATCACTACAACAGAATCAAACATAAGCATCACAGAATCTAGCAAATGATCAACAAAGATAAATTATCTTGCCGTTCAAACAACTTCTCCCAACCAGTACCAGAAAAAATCTATGGAGATCAGTGAGGAGAATTTGCATGTAGATGCTGGGAACATAACTTCCTTATCAGTACCAAAAACTCATAAACTGCACCCTACGTAGCAAGCAATTCTGTGGGTTTGTTTTGTGCATTGGTGGCTTTTTTTGCACAACCAACAAGCGACCAAGATGCAAAAAAAGCTATGGAAACGCTTGCTAGGCAGGCTAAAGAACCTGTGAATTGGCTTACCATCATAATAAATAATTGCCCCACATCATTGTGACCATGTGAAGGTTGGGGAAGAAACGTTTGCACAGCCAGGAAGTGTCCAAGATGCAACAAACTGCTATGGAAACACTTGCTATGCAGACTAAAGAAGCTGTGAATTGACTTACCATCATAATAAATAATTGCCCCACATAATTTGTCCTTCTTAAGCATAGGAAAGAGCTCCAAAGCTTTCTTCTTTCCAACAACATAGCTACTTCTGAGAAGCTGCCTGCCAGACACAAGGTCATACATCTTGATTCCCACCCAGAAGTAGGGAAGTTGCCACCACCTGAAAAAGAATGAACACCATATTCATTTGTCTACTCTTCAAATTTTTAGTTATAAAACATAACTTATGGCCTTTTCAACACTTATGGTCTATGTGTCACATAATTGGTCACAATTACTGGAGACACTTCAAGACAACGCTGTTTTTTTCCCTTCTCGTGCTCCCCTTCTCCCTCTTAATGTTGTTTATTGCAATTCAGCCAGCAAATCTTGTACACCAACATCGAGAGGACAGAAAATCAGAATGCATCCTGACTAATGTGTCTGGACTATACTGTGGCACTCTGAGGCCCAAGTAAGTATGCACCAGTAAGATAGGAAATTTGTTGTTTTTGTATCTTTACATGTATGTCAGGTTCCAGAAAATATCCATACCCCCACCACAGAGGGTCATTGAAAATTCTGAGTGGGAGAGGGGTCTTAAAGGCCAACATTTTTAAAGGAAAGTATGAGTCTAAACTGGAATTTCCAGAGGAGTTAGGGTTCAAATAAAAGAAAAACCCTCTGTGGGGGGAGTGATGAATATTTTCCAGAACAACACAATATGCCTTAATTGTGGAGGGGGAAAGCAAAGAAGAAACGCGGGAGAAAAGAAGGCAGGAAGTGTGCGGGAAGCTGGAAAACAGAAGGCAGGAAGTGGGTTCCCAAGGTGGCAGGAAGTGGCAGAAATACGACAAAAATTACACACCAATGCATCTTATTTTGCAATTCAAAAAGGGCAAAACGGTGAGAGCCAATGGGGGCAGGTACTGGGATTGAAGGGTTCAGGAAGCAGAACATTAATTTTGTTGTCCACATTTCCGACATCTCCCTTAGTATTCATCCCATTACTCAGTGTGGTTATACAAAATCCTCCAAGAGTTACCATTTCTCTTCTTTTTTGCTTTAGTCAGATGTACTTCATCACATCCCTCCCCTAGTACTCAACACCCATTGGCCAAGAGAATTGAAATGGAGACAGCACCTTGCCAATGAATAGACCATTTTCAAGATGGCGTCATCATTTTTATTTAAACTTCCAGAATAAAATTTTCCCATCACAAATTTATTTTCTAATCAACAAAAAGCTATTTGGATTCTTAATTAAGTTGTAGAAAAAGGACTACAACAAGAAAATGGCTTACAGTGAGAAACCCGATTTAAGAAACACCAAGGGTTCGTTATCTGAGGTTCTTTCCCATACATTGCATTATTACTGGGCTGAAAAATATTCTTCCTTATACAGAGGGCTTCATTACATAGAGGTTTGTTAAATTGAGGTCCCACTGTAATAAGGTTGACATTTGATCAAGTTAACTTTAAAATCAACTTGCCTGTAGACTGGAAGCATGATTGGTAAAGGAGAAGATAGATGTGGGGCAATGGCTAACAGATTGGCTCTTTCATGCAATGCTTCCTTTACAAGGCGATACTGCAAACCAACACAGACTTGGAGTCAGCCACTTGAACATACATGTACGTCATTGCATGCATCTTAATAATATATATTTGAAGAGATCCAGTAAAAATGTCCTAAGAGACTTTTAAGGCCAAAAAATTAATTTTGTTAAATGAAATCAGGAACTTTGAATAGCCAATGGGACATCTTGGAGAAAACAAGAGACAACTTGGTTTAAATAATTACATTACACAGTTGCACAGAGCTTTTAATAGAAGTGTTACCTGGCAACATTCACCACCTACATCACAATAATTCATCTGACTTTGATGACAAGACTTTTGCCTTGAAAAACCTGGGAGGTACACGTATTTACATGATACCACATAACCAGTAAAGCTTTCATACTGCTCAGAGTTCATGCCAGTTCCCTCTTATGTGACTCCACATTTGTTTACAAGATACCACTCCAATTCGCACATTAATATGTAGCATACCAATGCAAGTTTACTCTGGTAGCTGTGCCAGATGGAGAATCTTAAATATTCTGGTATGAAGGCTAAATATACCACTGACATTTAAACAGTTTATGAAAATGCAATCCAAAGTTTTCACCTAGTTTTGGAAAGAGAGATGGAATGGTATCATGTAAACACCCCCTGTAAAATACTAAAATATCAAGAATTGAGCTGCACAATAACCTTTTAACTTACCGTACCCTAAATCTGAAGTTGTACTGAAAACCATGATAACAGGATAATAACATAATTACCTGCTCCCTGTCCACGTTCATGATAGCTTTCTGTAGATACCGTACCCCTCCATGAATCAGTTTGGTGCTGCGACTGCTGGTTCCAGATGAAAAATCATCTCTTTCCACCAAAGCAGTGGACAGACCTAAAGAATGGCACTATTAATAATTCTTCCCGCCATCACTGTGTTTTGGTTAACAGATGAAGGAATTAGATTGGATGATAGTTTTGCGCCTCTTCTTAGAGCAAATTTTAGTGATAATTTTCTGTCCTTCTTGTGACAGACATTTTAAGGCTTGTAAACTTCATAGAAAAATGAATGAACAAATATTATATTAATAGAAAAGAAGTTGTACAATTGATTACAGGTAAGTTGAACATGAAGCATGAAAGCAACTACTTAACAGGATATCACTTGTAACGTAATTATGTTACATGTCTGCAGACTTCTGTTTATTCTGCCTTTTAACAACATGTTAAGTTTGAATTTCAAAACCCAACCAATGATTGCACTTTTTACTGCCAGAAATCATTTTGCCTCTAACAACATGAATCAATGAACCATTAAAAACAGACACCAATCATAGCACATGAACTTGAACACTTGATCCCCTGAGATGAACTCCTAAAACTCTGCTACAATGATTGACAGCATTACCAAATAATTTAGTCTTAAACTTCACAGTTCTTGAAAGGCACAGAAAGTTGCTTGAACACCATTTGTTCAGTGCAACCACTATTACATTGGTTGATTTTGTGTACCTCTTGTTACAGCATCAAGGGCAACACCACACCCAGTGGCACCACCTCCTATCACCAAAACATCAAACTCAGGTGTGTTTTTCAAAGCATTAATGTGCACAGATCTTGAAGGAAGAGGTGCATTTGGCCGATCTACTGGTGTCTTTTCCGCAGCAGTCACTGACAACAAAGGATGCTGCAATAAGAAACACAGAATGTGTCACAGGTTTTAATAACTCTACTACTAAGCTTTACAAGTAACTACTCGGCGGGAAGGAAGAGGGAGTCCAAACTTCCCACTTCCCAATCCCTTGATACTGGCTTCCACACCATTTTAATGCACTTTTATTGTTAACATACATAACACAAAACTTACATACATTACTTATTTAGATTCTAAACAATGTGACATAACACCATTTTTGTTGTCTCCAGCTCTCAGCCTTTTTTCGATTGCTAAATGTGACAAAGTACTGCATAATTTTTTCCTGCTTTCTGCCACTGTCTTTAGAATCCTCCTGTACACTTGGAATCCTCCCACCACTAACTTTGGAATCCCATCTCCTGTACACTACCCATCCCCTTCCCCCTGGATCCCCCCCTGCCCCCCCCCTGCCCCCCCTCTGCTGCTTGGGTTTGGCTTTACTAAAAGGGAGACTGGACTAAGGGTTTTTTAATAATAAAATGATTGAGTATAATTTTGTTTGAGCCACAGTAAGACAGTCAAAATAATGTGGTAGCTGCACAGGGGTAATGGTAAGACTGGGTTCCACTGCACCCAGAAAACCCCTGGACAAAACCAAACACATGTTCTCATTGGGTATCTACCAGGCTTTACAAAAAGTACAAATAAATGGTACATGTACTATACGAACATTATAATCCGTTCGACTGAAAGTTTAATTAAGTTTAATTAAGTCCTAACATGTACGTGTACAGAGAAAAAAGCTAATAAACCAGTCTCAAACATTCAAAAGAAAACAAAATTAATGAAAATATTTGCAGAACTTAGTGATAGATGGTTCTATTTGACACACCTGATTTCTATTGTCGCGAAATCTGTATAACGCATAAAGTCCACCGCTCACAGCAGCTGCACCTCCCAAAATGCGAACGTAAGACATCACAAGAAAGCTCCGGTAGACTCTCTAACTTCCAGATAAGTGTCTGCTCTCAAATCTAGCGAAAGAACAATGTACAATGGATGTTTAACGGGGAGAAGACGTCATCTGCACATCACCAGTGTCGGGCCAGTGTCTATTCGTCGAAAGAAAAATGACCAAGATAAATGAAGGACCGAGCAGACAGATGTGCACTCCACTGAAAGAAGACTTTCTGCGGGTGATATTTAAAGCAACCGATGAGAAAATAAATTAAATACGAAACGAAATACAGTAATAATTGTCGAGACCCTTGGACTCCTATGAAACCGTCCCCAGATCCTCTCGATTCGAAAGAATGAAAACGGTCCCAGTCTCCGTTATAGGGGCCTGTTCCCTTTCTCGGAGGGGGCCGGTCCCTGGGTTTCATGTGCTATGTGGCCTGCGACTGCAAGAACTGCAACACAGAAGCGAGTGATTTATTCGTTAGTTCCCTCCCGATGGAGCCAGAGAAGAGGCAGGCAAATGTCACTTTTATGTTCTGTCAGAAGCGTATCACGGGATATGCTCTTGATTATTCTGTAGACAGGAACGGCTACACTGCATTGACCTCTGGGTCTCTACTCCATCCGGGTGTATAATATAAATGGGTAACAGCTAACTATTAGGGAGTCCTAACAGAAAAGCTGGGAGGTAACCCTGCGATGGGCTAGCATCCCACCCAGGGAGGTGGGAGTAGTAATCATAATGTTCGTGTGGAATTATGGTTCGTTAGGGTGGCTCGTTGGGGCATATATTTCAGACCCAGTTTACCCCTGCGTTTTTTTTTCTTTTTTTTTTTTGTTTGGCAAAGATACCCTATAAATTCAATAATCCTCGAGTCTGAGGGATGGGTTTTATCGGGAAATCTGGCTTCATTAACTCCTGAACCGGTAGACAGTACAAAGTGACAACTGAAAAATTAAATAAGGGCCAATTTCCGGTTTGAGGGTCGGCCTCTTGTCAAAGGACAAGAATTAGTAAGCTCTGCAAAATCTGGAAATTTTATTTCTCTCCTTCCCCGCTCTTCCCTGTTAAGGGTATCACCAGGAGCTGGTACATGGTATCACTGTTCTTAGCAAACTAGAGCACTCAGTTCGTTTCCTTTAACTGGGGGAGTGGATGGATGGTTGCTGGGTGGTATCCGCAATCACTCACATACACTGTAACCAAATTCCCACCAACTGCTCACCCTATACCAGACACAAGTAAGGGAATTCGTCATATCCTATTTCCAGGCCATTTTCAGACCAATACTGGAGGGCACATACCCATACGGTGAACACTCCTTCCCGCTTGTTTAGGTCGGGTTTGTGGGGTTTGATGCTTGGCATCCACGCCTCCATAACATTGCCCCTTGTTTTATTGATTATTAGAGCAATTGCAGAATACCCGGCCACTTCATTTACATGTGTCGGAACGCTTTAATGAACGAGGCATAAAACAATAGGCACTTTTGTTACTCAATAAGATGGAAATAAGTGGCCGGGTATTCTGCAGTTTAGCGATTATTAGTAATACAATTCTTGTTGAGGAAGGACATCCTGGATGTTGTCCCGCTTCCCGCTTCCCGCTTCCCGCTTCTCGCTTCCCGCTTCTCCCTTTTCACCAATCTTGTACTTTCCCGCCTCTCCCCAGGTCCAACTCAGGTCCAACTAGCGGCTCATCGGAAATTACCCAAACTCCCTTCGGCAGACTGTTCAAGTGATCATAACTGTGTTCATTTCGAACTGAAGAGTGTTCAAACATGCCAGCTGGGTAGAACATGGTTTACTCTCGCTTTCGGCATGGTTGATGCCGCGAAATCATCATGGAAGGGACTACCAAGTATGGCTCTTCTACTGTTCTCTTAACGAGTGTCGTAGCTGAGAAAGAAAAGTCAAGTGAGATTGAAGGATTTCCATGTGTATCACCTTTAGATGACGGTAAGCTTTCGACTAGCGAGCAATCTTCAATGTATCGATCATAATATTTATTCCTACTCGGCAGTCGATCGGAAGTCATCTCTACAGTAATGGCTCTTTTTGAAAGGCTAATTTGTAGCGTTCACCCTTTAACTGCTAGAAACTCATCACATTTCATAAAGATTTCCTCTTGGGAAGATCGAGCAACAATCGAAATATTTTTCGACTACTCAAAGTGGGCCTTCACTTGCAAGCAGATTGATTTCATCCTTGACTCAAAATGAAAAGGTACATTACGTAATGGACTGAAGTTTTGATTGAAATAAGTAACGATTACTTTTTTTTTCTAGTGTGCTTCGAGAAAGAAATCGTGGTGAAATTTCTTGAACCCCTCGTCTGATTTATTCGATCGTCTAATCTGGTAATATCTTGTTAAACAAACTTGTCGGTTGTTGACCTGTATTGTTTAGTGCTTTTATGTTTTTACGTTTACTGTCGTTTTAGTGATTGAATTTATGGTTCTTTTTAGTCAAACTGTTCAAAGTTATCTTCGCATTTTCCTGAAAGCAATAAAAGCGTCATTGTGTAAAGCTGTAAAAATTTTGTTGCTTGTCTGGTTCAGTTGCGTCGAGGATACAGGTAAATATTAACGCATCCTGTGGAGTATCTTTTAGACGGTTAGAAGCAATCTCAAAAATTGGCAAACTTGAACATCTGTAAAGAACGCAACGCAGATCAGAGCTGCTTTTTTTTTTAGTCATTCTGTAAGTAAAAATCTACACGAAGTAACCACCGTGAAAATAAAATCAATTTTTAAAATTAAAGTTTAATTTTCTGTTTCAAGCTGTTCCTTTCAATTCTAAAATATTAATTTGTGATCTAGGTCTTTTGTGATTAAAACCTTACATGTAAATTCTGAATTAATGCAATTTTTAGATCAGTGCAGAGATCAGTGCAAGAATTTCTTTCCATAATTTCTTTTAGAAATAATCCTCAGTGTACATGTAGTGTGTAATATTAAGTTATAAATAATTATATTTTTAATACAATTTTTAACACTAAATTTATAAATTTTAAACGAATCTTTTCTTTCACTTAAACTTTCAAAGTCTGGATTTTACAAAATTAGTCAATCACCTCACCAAACAATATTGAAATCTAAAAATATTTAATATTTTATTTAGTTAGTATGAAATGTAATACACATCCAGGGAGTTATGGTTTGAGTCCTTTACTGTAAATTTTAACCATTTATAGATAACCCATAAAATTTGTTGAAAACAGCTGTTGACATTTTAACTCAGTTGCCAGAGTTCGAGACATGTGTTTAGCAAATGTTTGACTTCTCACAGAGATTCAATTTTACAATGCAATTAGAATTCCTTTGTTCAAAATAAACCTCAAAGAAGCATATACTTGCTGCTGATTGGTGACTAAATAGCAACCATTATGTGAAAATAAATAATTCAAGACATGGCAAAATTCACATAATTTTAGTATAACAAAAGATTTTGTAAAACACTTTAGAATAAGAATAAGCTATAATAAAACATGACATTTTGTGGACAACTCGTCGCCATTATCAAATGTTTAGTTTATTATATGATGTAATTTCACATTTCTTTTCTGCACATTTATCGCTACCAATCTTGTTACAGTAAATTTACATTTAATAATGGCTACATGTCGTCGTCAAAACACCATGTTTTATTATCACTTATTTTTATTCTAAAGAATTTTAGTATAAAACAAAAAAGGAACACATGATATTTTTACTGATATTTTCCATTGCCAGAGCTTGATTACTAAATGTAGTTAAAAATATACATCTGCACAGACTTGCATTGTTACAGGTTGTGTCAATAATTTTTTATAAAACATTTTGGCAAGTGAAAAATCAGTTTTTTGCCAGAGGATTTTGTTGTTTGCTGAACCTGAACAATAAACAGTTGATTAATATTCTATAATCATTTGCTTGAAGGTTAACTGAAGGCAATGCTACAAGTACATACCTGTACAACAAATTCCAACATTCTACAACACTACACCTCATCAACTGTAGGGTGGTATGCACAAGGAGATTTTTAGCACAACATGAGTGCCATATCCAGTGCCAACACACATTAACATGGGCATATGGATAATTTTCAGCATGTCACAAGTTTTTGAAGCTGATTAAAAAACTTGAAACAATATACTGGCAGCAGGAATTGTAAGTGGGTTGAAAATTATCTTCCCACACTGGTTATATAGCATTGACTTTAAGCTCAACATTTTTGCATCAGGTAACAATGTCGCCTTTATGGGAGCAAATATCTTCCTTATGCAGTTTCATAAGTTTCCCTTTAAAAAGTTCTGAAGAAAAGTTGATCTGTCAGAGATGAGCTGGGAGACATTTCACCATCTGAATGGCAATCTCAGGGCTGCCAATTAGGACCAGGGGCAGGGAATTTTCCACAGCACAATTTTAAGCCTGGCTACCAATACAACTCTTTTCTTTCCCAGCTGCATTTTACATGTCCCCAGCCACGTCAAAAATTTTTGACAGTCCTAAATCTACAGCTAATCAATTTTACTGAGGCCACCACTTTTTCTCAGGGATGTCATTACCCCAGCGGGGGTACTCCGGACTTCAAGTGACGGGGATGATCGAAGGATTTTTTTGGGTTTGAAATTTTCGATTCCGGGATTTTTTTGGGTATGAAGATTTGGCAGGTATTTTTTTGGGTGGCTTGATTTAAGTATGGATTTTTTTGGGTATTCAA
This sequence comes from Siderastrea siderea, assembly GCA_964030785.1. Lineage (NCBI taxonomy): Eukaryota > Metazoa > Cnidaria > Anthozoa > Scleractinia > Rhizangiidae > Siderastrea > Siderastrea siderea. The sequence goes on from OZ034979.1 coordinate 32,683,719, forward strand.
AATGATCTGAAGATTCATGGTAGTGCCCATGTATCCCCGCCGCGTAGTTCCGCAAATAAAGTACAACCAAACTTGTTCTTGCCCGGGTAGTCTTGTTTTGTTTAGAGTTGTCATTCATAATGTTGTTGTTGATACAGAAGATGTTCTTGGGTGTCCCTAGTGTTGTTAGAATGACTACCAGATAAGGAAAGGATAAAATCATCTGGTATGATGAATTATAACCAAATATAAACATTCAATTTCTAGTGGGTTTTTTTTTTCGTGTTAGATCTTTTAATCCTTTCTGGAAATTAAGACTCGGAATTTCGGCATGGGATTTTTTTGGGGTAAATTTTTGGTCCAGGGATTTTTTTGGGTTTTGTTGGAAGCCCTAGGGATTTTTTTGGGTATTGATTTTTGCCCCCATTCGATCATCCCCGTCACTTGAAACTCGGAGTACCCCCCCTGGGGTCATTACGAACTCGGTGGCACTCCTAGGGATGCTCCGATTGAAGAATGAATGTGTCCCAGTGCACAGTCATCCTTCAGACAAACATGTCTTGCACCAATCTCACATTTAGAATGTCCAAGTCAACACTATTAATCTTTGAAGCAACAGGGATGATTAAATTAACACTCTCGGCATGTAGGCAGAAACTAGTACTCATTCATTTTCACAGTCGTTCACAAAAGTGGTTGTATATCAAACCAAATGAACTAATCCTTGGCCAGGGTCCGAAATTGCGACTAGCTAGTCGCCAATGTGACTGAAAATTGAGTGTTGGCGACAGGAATTTCAAGGCTAGTCGCCAGGAGGCGACTAACTTTCAGCGCCTTGTTAATGTTTTGAACTGCCGCTCAAGGAATTAATTTCGTTTTAATGGAAAAATTCGTGTTTGATTTCCAGCAGAAACTTACCCATTGTCTTTTCGAAGTTTTTAATCTCCATAGAAAATAATTTAGATCAAAAACGAAGGTAAGATTCCTGTTAAATGACCTCCACAACAGTTGTAATCCACGCAATGTAATTGACATTTAGCAGCCGCCATGTTTTTAGCAGTTTCATCTGACAACCATACCGTGGGCGCATCGCATAAACACAGGCTTTCCTTTCACCATTGAATATTCAACGAAACGCTCTACAAATTTTCGATAACGCTTTACAGTCAGAAGAAGTGGCGTCATGTTCAGTCTTCAAACTAAGAGAGCTATCTATTATTTTAACAAAAACTCCTTTTCAACTACAATGTAAGCTACACGATCGCCTTTTTTTTCATGGCAGTCTGACTCTTGCGATCGTTCACGAGTAAGATTATGTTTTGAGCAAAGAAATGTCTTTAAAAGCTTCGTGTTTCGCTGTGAAGCAACAATTTTACGGACACTTTTTGGCGACCAGAATTTTCCATCTGGTGACTGAAAAAAAAATTTCAGTCGCCACTTGGTGCTCGCATAAAAAAGTTAATTTCGGACCCTGTTGGCTAACTGTTAATCAACATTTCTGTTTCTCCTTGTAAGTAGGACAGCTGGCTAAAGTTAAAATGAAAGACAAAAGATTACAGGAATCCAAATCGCTAGCCTGCAACCCCTGTATAAAACTGAATTACAAATCACTGCTTATCCTGGGTTAACCTTGCAATTAATATTGAATTAAGTCAGTCTGCGCTGGTCTTTCTAGTGTCTTCAAGTTAAACGACTGCCAGTGTTAGATTCACCTGTAACATTACTGATCTTCATTATGTCACTCCTCACAGATTATCTCCTCCATAAAGAAAAGCAGATCCCTGCTCAGTTGATGGAAAGATGGCGTAAAGCGGCTCTTGCTGTGTCTTATGCCTCTGTGTTCACCACTTTTGTCATTGGAATTAGTGCATTTGGTAAGCCCATGACTTAAGCTAAATAATTGATTTTACAACATTAGTATACCTTGAACTGGCCAGTGTATATGGGGTGTTTACGTGATGCGGGTATAAAAAGTACCTAAGATTGGTTCCCATGCAAACCTTTGTTTCTGACTACATCAGACCAGTTTGATAATTCGTCTCAAATGGCTTGACTTGGTCTGCAATTACACGAGAATAAAGTCCTTTGACTAAATTGGACCACAAGGTATACATTATTTTGTAACTTATGGTATGTTCATAGGTTATGACCATTATTTTTTTTTCACAGTTGTTTCCAGTTTGGCTAAAAGCTCTGCAGCATTTGGTTTTGCAGTAAGTCTGTTTCTCTTGGTCATTAAAGGCATTCTTTTCAATTTGTTGTACAGCGTGAATGTTTGCAATGATGCTGGTAATTGAAGTGTTAATTGTAAAAGGGGCAAGTTTTTGCATGTACTACAGTAGAATTGCACACAATCATTTATTTTTAGTAATAACAAGCCGTTTACTATGTTCTTAAAAAAGTAAGCCTTCTGGCAAAAAAATATACTCTCAGGGCTCAAGATTAACTTCAGTGCTTGGTCACCACTCAGGCCAGTAATGAGTATCCCTGAATTCTTAGTTGCCCAGGCCAAAATAAAATGGCCCTCAAATTGTCTCTAGTAACACAAAAAAATTTTAAGCCATTTTTACTCGAATAAATGCCTCACGGATGTTTTGGCCCGTGTTTTCTAGTAGGGTGTTCGACTGACACACCAAAACAAATTATTTGCTTGATCTTAACATTGTCCTGAAAGCTCACATTTGCAAGTGTACCATCGAGAAATTGGTTAAATTGTTATAATAGTAGAAACTTTGTTCGGTCTGTGTTGTGAATCATTCGTCTCTTTCTTCCTTGTCCTATAGGTCAGAACCTACAGGTTCTGACTTGGTCCATAAACTCCCAAAGAAAAACTGGACCATTTTTCCTAACACAGACAAAACAATCTTCTCAACGTCTATAAACTACAGTATCACGATTCTCAGTTTCTTTCGAATGCTTTTGAATTGAGGTGAAAAGTAAGTCTCTTATATCGAGCAGTGTTGAGTTATTTTGCCGATATTCATGTTTGAAAACGTATCGCATCTCCTGTCAATAAAATCAAAATGGCGTCTACATATCGGAGCGATCTAAAAACTCGATCACGAACGGTTTGAATTTTGCACTTTAGAACAAAACTTTTACTACAGTTGATGAACTTAGAGTTGAGGAAAGAAAGGAAAGAAAAGAAAGGTACTCCAAGGAAGAACATTTTATTTTATTGTTATTGTTATTCTTTTCATACTTCTTAGTCACCACGGGTGACCATGCGACCACCAAGTTTTAACCCTGTACTGTACATGTAAGTGTGTGGATAATACAAAATCGACAAAGCGTGGAAAAACTGAGCCAATTTGCCAAAATTGCAGTATTTGCCCCTTTCATATAAAACCTCTCAATTTCCAATTATATTATTTTGCTTTTTTCAGTTTGATTCATTCTTAGATGTCTGTTCTTCATTGGTTGTCATTTGGAGATTTTGTGGTTTGGCCGGGAAGACTTACTCATGGGAAAGAGAGAGAAGGTAGTATTACACTGTACTATGTACATTGTACAAAATTTGTACATTTAATGTACGTGTACCTATATGCTTGTAAATATGGTCATGTAACATGCACTAGTCTACCAGTGCAAAGTTTTCCAGGGCTTGTGCAGACTTCTTGGAAATCTGCTAGATGTATGGAATGCTTATTTTGGATACAGCATTTTTTGACAGTGAAATAACAGGCACTGTCTGGGATAAAGTCACACGTAATGACTGTAAAAGACGAGTCATTCAACAGATAACTTATGGTAGAACATTTTAGCACAGCATCTGAAATAGGCCTCACATTAAAATAATTTATTACACTCTTTGTACAGCTATTGATCATTAATTAAATTATAATCAGTGAGTTCTCTCAAAGAAAAAATGTCCAGTCATCATGGCAACGATTCTTTTTTCTGTTTTATTGCAGAGCGTGTATAGCAATTGCCACCCTGTTTGTCTTATCTGCCACCGGTATATTCATCCGAGCCATCAGGTCCTTAGTCGTGGAGAAGCATCCCGTCAAAGTAAGCAGTTTTGTCTCTACTGCTTGAAAGTTGCCCCAAAGTTTACTGTCCGAGTACTCGAACCGCGCCAGTTGGAGGGAAAGTGACCAATCACTGTGCTAATTGAGAACAAAAGATAGCAAAGTTTTGCACAAACAACCAATAATGTTGAAGCACCTCTGATGACACTGGCACATCAACATTTGGTTACTTTCAATCCTAAAATTTGAGCAAAACTTTTATCTGTGGAATTTGCACTTGATAGGAAAATTTTCACTCATAAAACAAACCTTAAACAATACTTTTACCTCAGCATTACAACTAATTCTTAAGTTTATTTGTATCTACATGTAACATACCTTTTCCAAAAAAAATTCTGTAACTTAACAAACCTGTTTTAATCTGAGATGCGTTCACCCATCACAGTGAGTATAAACAAACAAAGATCTAAAGATAAATATCTATATTTGTGCGTGTTCAATAATAAACAGACTGAGGTTCCCAAATCTCATTGTGCTTAGCACTGATGCATTGTCTCTGACATCTGCAGCCCTTTCGCAGCCGGGGCCTCAATTCTGTAAAGAAAGCTAAATCATTTGTGATAGCTTTTAGTTCCATTTCAGCGTGGCATAAGATCAGACTGAAATGTAATCTCATAATATATGGGAATGTTGGGGACTATTGCTGTATATGCCGCCCTCTCGATTCAGTGTTGTATTTTTTCTGGGCAAAAGCCATTTTGGAAGCATTTACATTTACTGTAAGCTTTCAGCTTAATATGTGACATGTACAAACAATCCGCGGGATTTCAATAACATCAAGTCAACACCACTCTGTTTGTAAAATGTTAAAAACTCACCATTGAAGCTAACCAATGAAAATATTAGACTATTTCCCGAGAGGACTGCGGAATTAGACGGTTTTAAATTTTTTCCAAGATGTATTGTCTGGATGCTTCAACGTTATTGGTTGTTTACGAAAAAACTTTGCGATCTTTTGTTCTCAATTAGCGTCGTGGTTGGTCACTTTTCTTGCAACTGGCCTGGTTCGAGTAGTCAGACGGTAATACAGATGCTGAGTTAACTATGTTTGTTAGGTTATTCATTCATATTTAGATTTATCATATGTATGTAGTAATTCTATGTAGTATAGAACACATACTACTATGCAGTATGTACATGTATGTAGTAACCTTCCCACTTTGCAAAGGGTGACAAGCGGGAAGTTAGCAAATTATTATACAGTGTTGTGTTATTTTTTTCCTATTTCTCCCACTTCCCACCACCATGGGGTTCTCACTTCCCTCACCCTCTTTTCCCGCCTCCCATACATTTCCCACCCCATTTCTCCCATTCCCGTTCCCGTTCCCCCACATAAAAATGTGCTCAGATTACATTGTAACTGAGTTTTCAGAAAAGAAAAAGATTGCATGTACATGCATGTGCATTTGTTTGGGGCAAGGAAAAGTGGTCATAATAAGATGGCCGTAATTTAACTGAGTGGTCTTACACGTGTGACAGACATTTTTGAATTAGTCATTTTGGAAGATTTGAGATTGTGCTTTCCTACACTCTCAAATGCCCCATCATGTTAAATATAATTTATGTAAATGGTTTTTGCCTTCTTTATTTGTTAAGTAAAGTATAGCATTTTGAAGCAAATCATTGCCCCATTTGCAAAAATTAAACCTTTGCAAAAAGCATTGTTAGCAACATTTGAAGGGCCCGGTGAAAAAAGGGCGTAAGTGACGATTTGAGGTTAAAATCGAAATTGCTCCTATTTAGCTGAACATTGGCACACAGGCTGGTTTTCATGTGAGGAACACTGTTACACACTTATTTCTTGACCTGAGATCTAAAATTTGAAGAATTAGCGTATTACTTTTGCTTAAAACTGACACAAAGAAAACAACAGGACCGTGGATTCTAGGTTGAATTCCTTTGTTTTAGTTCAGGCAGAGAACAAAAGAAATCTCTCACGCATCGCTTGAGCGAGTTCAGTTCAACAAAACTTTTCACGCAAAAGTAATACGCTAATTCTTCAAATTTAGATCTCAGGTCAAGAAATAAGTGCGCAACAGCGTTCCTCACATGAAAACCAGCCTGTGTGCCAATGTTCAGCTAAATAGGAGCAATTTCGATTTTAACCCCAAATCGTCACTTACGCCCTTTTTCCACCGGGCCCTTCATTTATTGAGTTTATGATAACTGTAATAAAATTTACTATGCACTTTTCACTTAGTTCACAGGCATTGAGGCAATTTCTGGTGTTAGTTTGGTGGCTTATATGTCATTAGCCTGGTTGAAGTTTATCATAGCTGAAAAACTGCACAGTGAATCTCTTCGCACCGATGGTGGGTAAAATATGTCGTCAACTTATGCTTTAAAGCCACTCATCAAGTTGGCATTTTCTTCTGAATGCTGCACAGTGTAGCAAAGCAGCATTCTAAATGCCTTGCCTGCATGCATACGCAAGATTTAGTTGGGCATAATTTTTGGCAAAACACATGGTTTTGATGTCTGACCTTTTTACTGCCCCCCCCCCCCCCCCCACCCCAATAAGGCCATAAACAGCTAAAGTGGTGGTAATTTGGGGCAGATTTGCTATATTTGTACCCAGATTTGCGGGGTAACATGCTGATTTACAAAATTGTTTACAGGGGGATTTAACAGTGGCAGACTTTCATATGGTTTAAAGAAATTGGTTGTATTTGCTTCAGAAAATCTCCTTATGATATTGACAGATTACTTTAGAGCTGGGAAAAGGTGAAATTCAAGAAGTGGAGTGGTCCTGGCAACCCATCACATTTGATAGTGTTGGTTATACATATACACGTACAAGCTGCATGGCAATGAATCCCCCCAACCCCCCCCCCCTCCCCCACAAAGCTACTCATTTACACAATGTGTTACTAATAATAATAATATACTGTATATACTGTGCGTGTAATTAAATGACTTTGCTCTTTTATTTAAGCTTTTAATTCAATGGCGGGTGCGGGCATGGCGCTGGGCATCATTTTAAGCACAATGGTGTATCAGTATAGTAGGCACATTTGGTATCTTGATGCCTCTGTGGCTCTTTGTATAGCAGTGGGGTTGTTTGGCTATGGAATCAGGTGAGTACCTTCCATCTTAGCAAACTTAATACCCACAAGATGCAGTTCTTCATTATTATTAGAATTATCCATGATATTCCGGTTCACTGGGATGTCATTCCATTTCTAGACTATGAGCAGTCTCTCTTTCCACTCAGGGATAGTTGTGCACAAAGAGCACACGGGTGAGTGTGGAAATCGCCCACCACGTAGAAACATGAGGCGGCTCACTGCACTAAAAACTAATCACATGCGTGTCACATTTCTCCACAGCAGGTGGTTTTTGTAATAGCTTACATGTTCTTTTTTGCTGGATCAAGCAGAAAGAGAGACTGCTCATATTCTATTCCACTTCATTCTTTTTGCCATTCCCACTCATCCTGGTTCATTCTGGTACCATTCCATTTCATGTCAGTATATTTCATTGTGTTCAGGTTGTTTCAAGACATCCCCCAACAAAATTAATTATGAAATTATATTTTGCAAAAACTAAGACAAAATGAACAACACATTAAAGTACCACTCATAAGCTTCACTTTATTCCACTGGTCACACCCAAGTGTTTCACCCAGATGGGAAGTAAAGGTTTAACAATGGGTGTTAAAAAGTTTGCACTTGTCAGAATACTAGGGATCTTGCAGTTATTACATTTTCCCCAAAATTGGCAGATGACTTGAATCGTTAAAAGTGCTAGTCAGAAACTTATTTGGAAAGAGTGCTTTTTGGATCCTGCATCTGAGCTAAAACATACAAATATCTTGTTAGATGTTTCGGTGTGAAGTATTGCGGTATATTTTTACGAGTTGTGCTGTATTTTGATGAGCCCGCAGAGCTCAATATTAAACTTATACAGCTGGATATACTAAATACTAAATTAACAATAACTCACCAAAGTGGAGTTGAAATAATGGTGGGTATTTGCCGAACTGCAAAGCAACAAGGTAAATAAAAAATAATAATAATAATAATAAAAAACGAGGTTAATACTACTGTTTTAGTATATTATACCAAACAAGTGGGGGTCGGGAGCCAGCACCAATTAGTTCCTATTTCTCTGGGGTATGAGAACAAACGTGGAAAAAAGCGCGGGAAAAAAGCGCGGGAAATCCAGAACAATGCCAGGATGTGATGAACAGCAGATACTCACTCGAGTTTGAGTAGCCAATCAGAGCGCACCAAAAACACCGTCCACTGGTTTGGTGTATACTTAACTGGTTGTATATTTTTCAACAGGCTTTTGGGAAATCTTCTGCCTGCCAAAGGAAAGTTCCCGCCACCTGGGGATGGATTTGATTAATTATCTAATTTTTTAGTACAGACAAGTAAGATCGGAAGTGCATGTAAGAATGTATTCTGAAATGTATTTTTTTTTTTAATTTTATGATGAATTGTCATGCAAGCGTGTACAGTGTACACATGCGTGTATGTTAGGTACACTATTTTGTGGTTTAAAACTACCAGTAAATAAATAACATTCTACCCGAAATAAATAATATAGTATCAGTTGATCAGGATTCGTGTAGGTCATGGAAATCCCGGAAAGTCATGGAATTATTAAGGTCTGGAAATACAAAAAATTAGGTTTACTCATGAAATTTATATCTTTGTAAACAGACAGAGGTCATGTATGTGTAAGTGTAATTCAGGTTTTTGCCACCTGTGTACCCACAGCATAAAATTCCAGGGTTTCCAAGGCTGTAGACTTTGTTTCATGTTTAATTCCCTGCTAGCAGAGGCCCCTTTTCCTTTGTATTCGCTGAGCTGACGGGCAGCAAATACAAAGGAAAAGGGGCCTCTGCTAGCAGGGAATAAACATAATATCTAATAGTCGTGGAATCCTAGGCAACAAAAGGTTTATATTTTGTGTAAATGGACAATATATCCTTGATTGTAATTATTTTGATGTGTACATTATAAACATGTGCAGATGTATGTCCTATATTTTTGTGCCTTTGAGAACTGTTAAACACAACCTGGGCACAAATTTAATGGTAGACTGATTTATTTTTATTGTTTGAAAGGGTATTTTAGTTGAAGTAAATAAAATGTAATGTTAATAAGGTTTTATGGAACCTACTTTGTGGGCAATCATTGTATAATAATTTTTAACCCTCTTTACAAAATGACCAGAAGGAATGTGGGTGGTTGTTAGCTTCCAGTGCCTTGTTTTTTTTTTTTGTTTTTTGTCATTTCCAGAAAATTTGGAAAATTTTTGCTAAAAAAGGAGGCATTTATTTGGATTCACTTTCCAAATCCTGAAAATTTGAGGAGGTTCGTTTGGCTAGATTTGAGAAAAAAGCTCAGAAAAAGTCTAGTTTCCAATCTCCTCCTTGTGCACGATCTGTTATATTTGATATTTTCTAAGCTTCTCGTATTTTCTTTCCAGGATAATATCATTTTTTTCAACAGTTGTAGCAACAAATGGCCCAAAAGAAAACTCCTATGGACTTTAAATTACGTTTCTCGAAAGTCCCGATAACTTTTCTGGCCCGGAAAACTTTTTCATGAGCGCGAGGTTTACCTTAAAGATTCAAATTTTGTTGGTTTTTAAAGCTAAGGCGTAAAATTGTACGTTTGCGAAACAATTCGAGCTGATTTTCGGTTCAAAAGCTACACCAGAATTCTATAGATTTTGATGTTAAAATATAGCTTCGGGCCCGAAAAGTTACCGGGACTTTCGAGAAACGGGCCCCTGAAGACTGTAGTAGGCCACCTAAAGATTAGACTTGCAGGTTTGCGGTTGAGTCCACGTGGGCTACAGCCTTATATGGTTTCTAGAAATTCAACGAATAAAATACAATAATTTAAGAACTTCATCTGATGTCTGTCTGTGTTCCCGCTGTTTTGGTTGTATGGTTTTTCAAAAGGTCGGGCAGCTTGCAGGCTGAAGGAGAGGCACTTTGCTTTTCGGTTGCCTGACAAATTAATGAGATAACGGGGGTCTTCTCATTTGATTATGAGGTTATAAGAGATTTGAATTTCAAACCTGTGACGTTACTATAGCCCTCGCTCCTCCACGAGCGCGCGTTGGATGTGAGGTGGTGAGTGACCAACGAACGTGTATCGCCGAGTTTAATAATTGTAACCACCTCATTAGTATCCGACGCACGAGAGAAACAACTGTTTTATTAAATTCTCGACTTCAGAAGTCGTTGCTAATTTTTTTTGGTTCATGTTCCTGGACAAAACGATTTACCGCACGGCAAAAAGTTCTGAACTTTGCGGCACCATTTTATTGTAAGGCAAAAAGCAGCGTTATTCGCTAGTAACCTATATGTCGTAAACTAATCAAGAGAAAGATAGAAATTCAATAACCGGAAGCACTTGACGGTTCGTTTCGGGCGATATCTGTTCGGAAGGTCTAAAATCGCCTGAGATATTCGCAGTGACGTGAAAACTAGACGTTTCGTTGGCGAAACATCACCTCAGACTTTTATAACAAGGGAACTGATTAATTCCTATTGTTGTCGGAGGGACAAATAGGTCGTTTAGAGTGAAAAATAACGCGAGTTAGCATTTTCAGAGAGCAATCAGCAGCTCGGAAATTCGGCGGATAGGATTCTGTTTCCAAAAATTTTCTGCGGCCTAAATTTTCAGCTTAAACACGGAAAAGATCAACTCGTGTTAGCTTACAGAAATACGCCTTTAAAAAGCTCTGAAACAATCTAAGAAAGTAGAAATTAGAAAAGTAGTTTTTTGCTAAGTTTTCTCGTTGGGTGTCTCTGAATAACCGATATTGAGAATTTAATGATAAGTACCTGCCGCCTCCTTCTCTACCGGAAGTAGAGAAGGGTCTTGGAATGACGTTGCCAATGGTTTGAAGCATATGCACAGTAGGTTTAACAGTCATAATCGTAATCCAATCTAAAAGTCCCCAGAACTATCCATACGTTTATCTGTTCTAATGTGCTGCTTGGGCAAAATATGAACCACAGCAGTCTACTCCTCATGCCTTTCTAATTCGTTTAGGCCTGGATTCTACTTTTGCGCGTGACGTCACCAGGACAACGAAATTCCGCTTCAGACTTAGCGTGGACAGCGAAACAAGAGCAGACTCGTTCCCAGTGCCTACTTATTTGTTGTTTTTCGTTCGCAGTTGCTATAGCAACTGAGAACTATTGGGGCTGTCCTGGTGTCGTGTGGCGTTGTGTTAACTTTTTGGCAACAAGCCCACAAAGCCATTCAAAGTAGAATCCTTCGAAGTGTGTAAATAGGCAAGTTTTGACGGGCCCTTAACCAACTTTTGCGCTGTCTCTATGGATGAAGAATTGATCGGAGTGTTTGGATCCTCGAAAATACCGTAGATTTTGATTTGCAAAGACAACGCAGGAAGGAATCGGAAGGAAAAGGTTACTCAGGTGCGTGTTAGGGCTCGTTGGTCTACAGTTTAGGTTGGCGTTCGCCAGCGGGTCAGGAACAGCTGGACGAGGAAAGAAATTGGTTGTTAAGTTTGGTTGCTGTCGAAAAGATTGCAAAGAAGTCTTCGTGTGTTGATGTTTCTAATCTACAAGTGCAAACATTTCTTTATGCATAAGTTGACTGGGGGAGATAATTGGTCATAATTAATAAAGTCCACGAAAGGCGATTGAATACGTTTTCATTTGGTACGGGTTTTTGTCGCTAAAAATAGTACCAAATCACAACAACTATGTAGTTCAAGAGTATCTAGATGCAAATTGACTGTTGTCACAAACAAAAACGCGGTTGTCGTTGTTGTGCATCATTTATTATTTTTTGAAGTTCTACTAGGGCATTTGCTGCTTCCTGTTCCCTCTGACATGATTCAGGTTCAAACGTAGGCGATTTCCAGCCCTGACCGGGTACATACATACCAGACTGCGGGTTGCCGGGGGAAACAAAATCGGCGGCCAATACATCGCTCGAATCTTCGTTATTTAATGAATAACCGAGAACTGACCCCAGCCTTTACTTTAATTCTTTCCAATTACTCCGCCATTTCTTCGAAAAAGTAAAAGATTTCGCGCGCACAGAAGACTGATGACGTCAAAACCACAGGATGTTTCCAATGGAAACTAGTATCGTCACCCCTGACAACAGCAAAATTTTAACGGTAAAAGGCGCGAAACTTCCCGCGTGTCATACTCAACTGATAATCGTAATATCGGCCAGTCAGGATTTTCCCCGTACGAACGTATTTAATAAATTAAATATTCCATGCGTCATTGCCAGAAGAGTCCTGACTCTTTCCCGTTATTGAGCTGTCCACAATCGACCGTTATTGCAGGGACAGCGGAGCATATTTTCAACTGGGGAGAGGGAGGGGGGGCTTGAAAACGAGCGACGGAGGCGCCAGTTTGTAGGGGGGCCTGGGGGCATCCTCCCCCAGAAAATTTGAAATCTAGAGGCTCGAAAATGGTATTTTCAGCATTCTCCATGAGATATTTCTTTAAAAAAATCAACCTGGCTAAATTGTAGAATGACAGGTACTTTTAGTGCTTACAGCAATATTTTGAAGGTTTTGTGAACTTGATACATATTTTTCAGCCTTCCATGATAAATCCCGGCCTTAGTACACTGACCTGCCTTTTTACTCAAGCTCCCCGTGTGTGGGAAGGAAAATATTAAAAACCTCGTAAACACAAAACCTTTCCGACAGGTTTTGTCCAAGGTTGTAGCTTTGTAAATTCTCGTCACTAAAGAAAGCAAGTACGATTCCAACACTAGTTTCATCTGTTAAATACCTTTATGTATTTTGCGTCTTTTCTCAAATAACTAGTGAGCATGAATCGAATTAACGTTAACGGAAGTAGTTTACTATTCAGTCAAAAATGTTATGAGATACGATCCCTTGCTTAAAAAGGACTCTGGAATGACGGACTTTTTTGTTTTCTATCTCTTCTTCTTAATTTGTTCATACGTACCTCATACTAAAACAAAATAAAATGTCATCCTCGTAAAAAGTGGGGAGGCTAAAGCCCCCCCCCCCCCCGGCTCCGCCGTCCCTGTATTGAAGTGTTTTTGGTTTCTGTAGTTCATGTCAGTTAATTTCGTAGTTCCAACAGTCGAATGTATTCGTGGTTATGACATTGATCTGACTGTTTAACTCGTTATTCTGAACTTCCCAAATGATGTTTGTTCTTTGATGATCACCAGAAGGATTCTTGAAATCCTTCTCATTTAGCTGCAAAAATGTTTTGTTTTTTTTTCGCTTAGCCTTTTAGAACGATCTAATTCGTGAGCTTTTCCTGACACGAAAAACTATTTAAAAATTTGATTTTCATAATTCAATTAGTAGAATGTTTACATAGGTGTAATATTGGCATGATTTCTGACGCGAAAGTATAATTGTCAATCTCAAGTTTTTAAATAAACTCAAACAACTTATATAAATGCAAAGACTATCCCAACGTCTGTTTCTCTTTAATTATATAAGTATTCTTAATTCTACATTCATTCATTCTATTATTACGAAAAAAAAAAACACGATTTCCCAGACTTACGATAGTGTAACATCTAAAACACAACTGCGAACTATCCGAACGGACGCGCTCGTTAGAAACGTTCTTATCAAATCCTCCCCAAGAGTAACTGGGAACGAGTCTGAGACCAGAGAGAGCACCTGGTTGCTAGGCTGGCACAACTCGGTTCTGTAGAGGAACTCGCTTACGTGACTTACGTGACTAGCCTGCGTGCAGATGTCTCCTATTTCCTTCCACCCGCGGGTGGAAGGAAATAGGAGACGTCTGCACGCAGGCTATTACGTGACTCGCTGTGACAACTCCACATGCTGAGTGACTCTTCCGCCTTTAAATTTGATCAAGAGTACAAGATTGAGTGTAAATACTGGTACGACTTTTCAAACTTGTCACGTCTCTAGAACCTAACTCATCCTTGTTGCTGCTTAGAAGATACAGAGGCTCTCAGTCTAATATTGTGTCACGTGACAGGCTCGTAATTTGCATTCTACAACAAGTGTCTCACTTTGTCATCACTAGGTTTTATCATGTTATTAGGTGACGTCATGAAATTTCGCGCAAGGTAAAGTGGGTGGAAAGGGAATGCTTAGATACTAGGCCGTAGTTCCCTTTTGTCTTTTGTCGTTGTTCCTTTTTGGGTTTTTCCTCGGTTTAAGGTGCTCTTATAGTCAAAAATGGTGATGTTAGGTTGCAAGTCACTTTTTTTTAAATGACAAAATTGTAAACTTTAAACACTTGGGAATATTGTCTTGAAATAATCTCACTCGATTTCCAGCATTAAAGCAGCGAGATTTAAGAAATCCAATCAGCAGTATGCGACTTTTTCCATAGCAACGGCCATAGCAACAATTGTTTACATTTATTAAATGCGCACAAACAAGCCTCAATAAGAACATTACCCCCCCGCCCCCCGCCTCTCTGTAAAATGACATCTGGTACTACTGTGGAGAAACACCTGACTGAGGAGAGAGTCCTGAGGTCCTAGTTTTAACCGACAAAACATGACCCAAATCTTACAGAAACGATGGGTTTTACATCAGATTACCGTTCTGCTTGTATTTTAGTGTGGCAACTTGAATTTGACAATAGTTTTAGGATAATGAGCGACGGATAAGCTGTCTAGAATCCGTTCTCTTATCTTTAAGACTGTTTTTCTCCAATAACAGAATTTCTCGAACTGAATGAACTTTTGAGCACGATATCTCCAGGGCATTGTAACCTAGTGTTCTGAAATTCTCAGCAAGTTTAAAGGACTTTTTATTTCCTAGGTCGTAAACCTAAAAAATGCTCACGATCTTGAACTGCTTCTCAGTAAGTGAATCCTTGCCCTCTTTTTTATTTCCTTCTACCTTACTTTCTGGGAAAAAAGAATAAAAATAAATTCGAAAGAGGCCAAGCTGCTTAATTTTCGAGGTTTACCTCCTGAAGAATTCATCTGTGGACAGATCTAAGTTGATTTCATACTTATCTAACCGTGCATTAGTTAGATATCGTGCTTACAATGAGCCCCCCTATTTTTTACTTAGAAGGCTGGTTAAACATTAACTATTATGTCATGTGACCTGAAAAGACTCAGTTTGAAGTCAGAGCGTGAATCCCTATAAAAGGATGGTAAAAGTCTCCCGCAAAGTTCTTTTCTAAAGAAGTTCACTTTTTGGGTATAAGACCACCTTAAGAACCTGACAAGATTTTCTATTGTTTTGCTGTACGCTGCTGTTTGAAATGTTTTGTTTCCTTTGTTTTACGTCATCCCTGAGTTTAACAGTTATTTATCAAGGTTTAAGCCAGTTTGGCCTTGAAGTGATCATTCCAAGTCATTTAGGGCATATAACTGACACGTACACAATCACTAGTTACACCGTTTTAGGTATACGTCAACATGCGATTTTGCGCCAAAAACACATGGGATTCAGCACAGGGTTGTATCCAGTGTATGAAGTGTATTGGTGACCCTGTGGTGCGGACGGACGGATGGACGGACGGACGGACGTATGGACGGACGGTCACGTGACTATTACGTCACTACCAAAATTTCTTGGCTTGATAGGTTGCCAAATTTCGTTAGCAATGGAGCTCCGCTGACGCGCTAGCGCGCTGGCTCCGCTATAAATCACTAGTTGAGATTTCAAATTTCGCACAGTTAAGAAAGTATCAGCGCTCCCGAAAACGAAAAAAAAATGGTTGTTATTGCAGTTCTCGTGCATGCAACAGCTAACAACCGTTAACGGTAAAAAGTTTACCTTTCGTGTTAATAACCCGCTCTTATCTGTATCTGTAACAGAGTCAACAAAATAATATAAGCGCAGAAGGCTTTTGTTGAAAACCTCTCACTGGGTAATGGAATTTGAAATGACCTATCAATTGGAAACAGATCTTTATTAATTATTTATTAAAGAATTAAAAACCTGTAAATGTGTTGTTAAATACAAGGGCCTGTCTACCATTTTCATGCATTAATTTACTCTTAAACATTTTGTTATTGGAATTTTAATGTGTCGGTCCTGCCGGTTTTTCTCAGTGCACTGGTGTTGCAGTGGCGGGAAAATTGAAGACAAAAGGTGGGCAAAATTCATGTTGTTCGGGAAACCGCTTTCTTACGATTTATAGTATTTGTATAATATTATTCGTTCACTGCCTTGCGTTCTCAAAGGGCTCTAGCAAGCAATTCAGTAGATTGCAATAAATAGCATTGAGAGTGCATTTCGTTTTAACAATATTCGTCTTATAATATTCAATTCCTTGGCACCAAGACCCTGAATTATCAGCGTCAGAACATTTTGCTTTTAACATTCAAGGTAAACTGCTGGCGATACATTCTCGACGCAGAAGAATTTTAAAGTGCTCAGCCACATGGAAAATAGAGGTAAGTTTAATTTAGCGGAACAAAAATAATTACGTCTTCTGTATTAAGAGGATTTGAGAGGAATAAAGCAAATAGATTTGTCAACTCTACTCTGCCTTTAGTCAAAATTATGGAGCACAATAAATTTAAACCCTATTAAACATTTAAAAAGGGGCATTTAAAAGTGTTGTGCACACGTGTTGCATTGAATACCTGTTTTTATTTCTTTTTCTTCTGAAGTAAGAAATATCAAGTCTAGCTTTGCAGTGTTGGTCATGTTTTATTCCATGTGTTTATTTGAAACCAGGTGCGACAAAAATGCGAACATAGGTAGTAATTTCTTTTGCAAATGAATTCAAAGAATGAAAGGCTTCGTTTGTTAAGTCTGTGATCAATAAAACATACAGTTTGCCGACAGTCCATTCTTTAACATGCTAAGTTTGAGAGTGGTTCTTTTAAACGGAAAAATTCAGTCAGATTTAATTGATGGAGCATCACTGAGGCACGTATCTTGACTGAAAAATAAGGGCGTAATCACTTTAACCGTAAGGCTTGTTAATAGGTGCAACCACCTGCTCCCAGATCGTTTGGAAAATCCTTTAGAATTCAAAATGAGCTCTAGCTTCCGTGTAGCGTAAACAGAAGTATCATTAGAATATGTTCTATTTGCTTGCTCCCGTTCACACGAATATACTACCATTCGCTTTTATTTGAAAAAGGAGCAGTTTTTAATAACGGTTTCCTCGAGGTTTGGCGCCTACACGTTCGTAACATCAATTTTCACATAATAAGCCGTCAACAAGTAGATACTGAAAAAGTATGAAAACGCTACGCAAAAGTACGTCAGTCACGTAGAGACTATTTAAAATGCTTGCAAGTTTTAAAATGCATGCGAGTTTTCAAGTGCATACATGGCTTAGCAGTTCCTTACTTACTTAATGAATTTAGCGGCTCGCGTGAGTGGCACTCATATAATTATAACACGAGACACAGAGATCTGCTCCGCCTGCCCCTGGCAGGAACATCCAAGTACCAGGAATCGTTTAGGTACAGCGGAGCCAAAATGTGGAATACGCTGCCGTTGCACCTAAGAAAAGTGCACGATATGTCCATCAGGTCTAAAAAAGCACTTCAGATGCTGACAAGTGCGCCTCATCAATAGGCCTTTTATTGTTTATTGCTTATTAATTCTTTGTGTGTGTTATTTTTTAAGATTATTCGGACTTTGTATCTCTATTAGATAATCTACAGAGCCCCATTTAAACCAGCGTATGCTGAACTGGGAATCTCTGTTGAAATATTGTTTATAAATACATAAAAGGCTGCGGGTGAAAGACAAATAAATAAATTCATTTGGGGGAACATTTTGTTGGGGTATCACTTTAAAAACAAATTCCATATCTTGGATGTTCGAGATTGAAGAATGACACAAATCCGCACAGGGATTGTTTTTCATTCGATGAACTGCGCTTTTCGGTAATGTATTTAGTCACTTCAGTTAAAATTTGCAAAGCTTTCTCTTTTTTCCCCGTTTTCCCTTCGAAAAGAGGATTACGCTAATCGATTTTACAACACAATGATCAGTCAAACTTCTTTTGTGCCCCATCAGAAGCTGATTTTTGGATTTCAAGTTTCATTGGAAGTCCTTTTAAAGGAGCAAAATGGTCCATGGTTGAATTTGAAGCCTACATTCGTTCTGTAACAGCTATTCCAAATTTTTGCTTCTGATGTGACACAATACAATTGCACCAAAATTACCTCTCTGTTGTGTCAACTCGAGACTGAAATTCTCTGTCAGCGCTGGAGTCTGCGACAACAAATCGCTGGGTTTTGCGCTTATGAGTTGATATGTTTCCGTTTGATTGGGTTTGTTTGTTTGTTTGTTTGTTTGTTTTTTTGTTGTTTTTTTTTGTTTGTTTGTTTGTTTTTTTGCATTACAAAACTACGTGTTGGAACATTCTGGGCCACAGGAGCTTCGTTTCTTTCTGGTCAGCGGTGGAGACATTTTGAAATATGTGCAGCTCTTGGGACGAGAATGTTTAAACCCCAGAATCGTGGAGTATTTTGTCACGTGACACATGATGAAATGGTTTTTTCGGAGGTTGTTTCCAGCGTCTGACGGCCCTGTTTTTTTTTTTTTGTTTTTTTTTGTTTTGTTTTTTTTTTGCGATCTGAAACCGTTGTTCAAACGAAACGAAGACGTTTCATCGTGTTTACGTGACAGAATTCTAACGAACTTTTGGAGCCATTTTGGCAGCCTTGACCAGGGGTTTCTCCGATCGCCATTTTGAACGAGAAGAAGGCCCTGGGGACGAGGTTGGCCATGTAATATCCTCTATATATTCAACACTCACCCGTGGAATATTCGTTAAATAAACTGCCTCGCACCCAGGAGCTTCTTCTTCTACGCGGAATTTTTGGGAGGCTCTAGGGATTATGCGAAGGTAGAAGAAAGCGAAGCGCGCTTTGCCTCTTCAGTTAATCCTTCACTTGGTGTTTTGCGTTCTCTGTGAAGCCTTCCCGTAGAACTCCACTCTCGTCTGTAGTTTTTATACCTTTTGTATTCACCTGAAGGACTTAACCGTGTTTAAATAAAGCTGCCTTGTCTTGTCTTGTCTTGTAACAAAAACACCAGAAACCCTTGGGTATGAGGCAATTATTTCAAAATATATATAAAAATGCAGGAGCCTAACAGATGTGAATGTTTTTTCCTGTTTAGCCACATGCCGGTGGTGGATCTATGTCAGGGTCCCACGACGTCTGCTTATTCCCCTTATTTATGAAGAATATAAGGTCCAGAGGGCCGAATTGTTAAAAAATTGTCCACATTTTCACGGTCCCCCTCTCCCCTGGTTTCTTAAGCTCCGCCGCTCCCAACTTATACGAAGTTCAAGATCCGCCATTGTAAAAGGCGAAAAAAAAATTTTTTTTTTGGAAGACCAAACACTGTCAATACCCGAAGTGCATAGCTTATATGTAGAAGGGGGGGGGGGGGGGGAAGGGGTGTTCTCCACTCGAAGAAAAGCTGATAAACGCACTTTGCATAGACCAAGTAATTAGCTCATTATTTATTCGTATCACTGGAACGTTATATTATGAGTTGATCTGCAGCTGTCAGAATTGTGAATTAATGCATCATTATAAAGATCACCCAGCGGAGGTGATCTCGATGACAGTGCCTGTGGCGATACGTGGGGGAAATTACGAACTTTTTCAGCTGTAAATCCATGTAGACTGCGTGATTCAATTGGTAAGTTTGTTCATGCTTCCTTCAGTGCAAGTAAATTACTAAATTGAAATGTACTTCCCAGACAGCGTGCTTTGAATGATTAATGATAACAGTTCGTATTGATGCTCACTTTGTGTTTTCAAAGGTACATTGGATTATATTAACCGACATTTATTCGAGAGTAATAGTAAGAACAAAATGAAATTCTCATGTTACGTTTAAAAGGATGGCACACAGCAAAGACAAATAGTGCAACTGAAGGTTCATTCATGTGAGATTTCATGCAATATTTTATTGATCACAGTTTACATGATAAATGATCCTCCGGGTGGTATTATTACGAAGAAAAATATGGAAAAAAAAGATAGATAGTCATAATCTGCTCAAAACCGAGAGAAAGAACGTATGATTTCAAAAGTAAGAAATCAATTCTTAACATGTAAGAAAAAAGCTAGTTTGAAAATCTCATCGGTTTGATGGATTCTGACAATTTCCATTTTTTTTTTCATTTCCTCGAACGCGCTTTTTGACATTGTCACTCTCGCACTCAGCGCGTTATAACTTCTAAAAGTTACATCCTGTTTCGAGAACTGACAGCTACATAACCGAATAATGAAGTCTGGTAAAAAAAAATATATAACTGTTTTCTCCGGCCAAGCTTTCAATGTCAGATAGCAAAAGGCGAGCAACATGAAAGTAAAATTTTAATAGAAAGTAAGTAAGGTGGCAATCTTAGTCTTTTTCTCGTTTCCATATCAACAACAAGGCTCGAATTCACTTTGGTAGCTTATTTTGTTAAAACTCGGGTTACTGCGAAGTCAGTCAGAAATTCAGTATTTGATCGCTGAGTTAAAGCCTTATTTACGCCATTCCGGTTCAAATGATTCATCACTGACACCAATTTACATGGATCCGTATACGAAATTCACTGGCCCGCTTTTTTTATCGATCCACAAGATTCTAATGAAACGGAGACAAGGTTATTTATTCTTCAAAGATTACTGAGACAAAATATATTTCATTTTACTTGGCGAAAGCGGCGTCAAACTTTCCTGCTATGAAAATGAAAAAAAGGTGACTTAATATTACTTCTTCATTTTCCGTACATTTGCAATTCTTCAGCTTATAAATATACTTCGGCGAGTCAGTAAGATTAACGTTTGGGACTGACGCGCGATTGTTAGAAAACGTATTCTTAAGATTTCCCTTAATTTTTTTAATAAGCGAGATTTGTCACCGTGAACAGAAAACGTGTTTTCTGATTGCAATTGTAATTCCTTTGAAGTTAACTTTTTTAAATATTATTTTTGGTTGTTAGTTTATATCCGTATGCGTTCAGGTTGTAAAATCGTACAATCGCTTCCCCAGATTCCTGCTGGGGCAACACGAATGATTTGACACTTGTCGCTTCATAATTAAAATTAAATCCCAAATTTCATGTTGTAGAACTGACTGGAGAGAGGACAGACAAACGGCCCCACCGGAAAGTGCTGACAGCTTTCATTTGAATGGTCACACTTTAGGAGTTTATATTTACAAAACTGGAACCAACGGTAATTAACACGACTTAAGGTTTTCGTTGTGGGACTGAAGGCGTAAAAAACAAGGATTCCTATGTCAATACCATAAAAACAGTTTGTCTGTCGTTTCCTTCAAATCATCAACATATTATTAGTAACGAGCAGGTTCTTTTAATATTGTAAAAGGTGTAAACGAGTGTAAAAGGAAAGCACCGAATTGTAAATGACCTGCCTCACATGCAATTATTATTCACTTCGGTCGACAGGTTGCCAGGCAACAGCACCTCAAAGAAAATATGACGTTTTAAGTACTAGTAAAATTGTTCTGAAAGAGGAAAGGGTTTCCTTTAGTGTCATTATTTGTATAAAACGTATTTGATCTTATCTTAGTTTGTATATTACAAAGGAAATCTTATTAATTTTTAACAATAATTGACTTCAAAATAAAAAAAAATTCACCATCGCAGAGTGCGGAATCAAATATGTTCTATCTGCAAATTGATCTTGTCTCAATTGTTCAAACAGGTAAGCCAGCAACCTCGTCCCCAGGGTCTTCTCGGCTTTCAATATGGCGATGGCCGCCATATTGAAAGCCGAGAAGACCCTGGGGACGAGGTTGGATAAACTAGTTGAATGCCATGCCATCACCTGTAATGTGATTCAGGCGAGTAGTTGGATAAAATTTTGAGAGACAAAATATGGAAACAAGGTGCGGTTACTTTCGAAAGTATATTTAGTTTAATTTTGAGATTTAAAGTTTCGATTCTATCAGAAATTCTATTTACAGATTCGATAGCAACACTGTACTCGAGAAAATCACATCTAAAATTAGATTACCGTACCCAAATTCCATCTTGGAATTTGTTTTTCGGTGAATTTCTCAAGTCGCGTTTTATACTCGGTCTGCACAAAATTAGGGTGTTAGCCGTTAGCCGTTAGCCGTTAAATAGCGTCAAAGGAGATACTTTCGCCCTGTTTGTTCCTTCTGCGTGGCTTAACTTTTATGCTTCTGAGAAACGCTTATAATATATAGATTTAGCCAGGCCTAAAAGCGGAGCTCCCATCTCTCTTTCATGCTTGTTGGCCCGTAAAATACATTAAATTTTAGTTGTACAGTTATTCGCCAAGAGGTGAAAAACAGCAAGGAAAAACATGCAGACCACTGAGGAAACTGTGACTTGGCTTATTTTTCTTCAAAGAGAAGACTTCAGCACGACTTTCACCGACAGCTCTTCTTGTAGCATTCTTTCGAAAGCTAGCTCATTAAGTTCAAGAAGAGAACTTATACACCTTTTGCTGTTCATTACGAGAAAATACGCAATCATTTGCGTGAAACGGCGATCAATTACGCGAAGAGACATTCATTAGGGCGAAAATACGAACATTTGCGCAAAAGTCAGATTCAATAGCGATTTTTGCATTTTAATCAACATCCGATAACACCTTTGGGCATTCATATGCGTCATTTGGCATACAAAAGAGAAAAATATACTTTCATTTGTGCTAGTATGCAAGTCATTAACACCATCTTGAATGTCAATAGGGACAATAAACAAACATTAAAGTGAAAATACCATTTATTAACATTTCTGTCACACTGAAAGCAATTCAATAGAATTCCTGGACGGCCTTAGTGTGGATGAGACAAACATTAATGCACTTGTACAAACAATTCCGTGTTCTTTAAATTCAATAAACAAAAAACGATTTTCAATGGAACAATACCTATTTTGCCTGAAATTTTCATTGCCAGTGTGATGCCCATGATATGTACATGTATGTACAACCCTTTGGATAGGTTACGTAACCTTTGTCAAGTGCAAAATAGGATAAAAGGATCAGAAAATTTTTTCCTGTTCATTTCTCTTCGTGAGTGTTTTTTGACTACTGGTACATGTACATGTACATACAAAATGCCTCGAAGAAATCGAATACCTCTCGAACACAGAGAGAGAATCGTTAGAGCTTTTGAGGACGAGCAGGAAGACTATCTTTTGGTCGCAGACACGTTGGGCGTGAATCAAGCAACGGCAAGGGGTATCGTGGCGCGTTACATCACAGAAGGCAGAATTCGGAAGAGACCAAGAGGTGGAAGAAACAACGCGCGGGTGGATGATGAAATGAGAGACTGTCTAGAGCAAATTATCAACGAAAACTGTCTGCTCACACTTGCTCAAATAAACAGTGAATTAAGGAGACGGTTACCAGCCAAACCCGAGATACATGACCGTACTGTATCAAGAACGTTAGACGGGATGCTGTTCCGAGTGAAACTGGTCAGACCCCTCCCTACTGACAGAAACAGACCTGACGTGCTGAACAAGCGAGTCGATTACGCGAACTGGTTTATGAATCACGCCATAGTCCGTCACTGTGTGTTTGTCGACGAATGCGGCTACAATATTTGGACGGCCAGAAGTCACGGTAGGGCGCGGCAAGGAGAGAGGGCGTACCGCCAAGTGTGCGGTCAGCGTGGACGAAACCTGACCGTGACAATGGCAATTTCCTCCCACAGCCGCTGTGGGAGGAATGAACGCTGAACGTTTTAACAACTTCCTGGCACAGGCGAGGACAAACTTAGATCCTGACGAGTCAGTGATCTTTGTTTATGACGGAGCACCGGCCCAGAGAAACCCGACCATTCCCGCCCCAAATACAGATCTTAAAATGCTTCCACCCTACAGCCCTTTCCTCAACATCGTGGAACAGGCAATAAGCAGTCTTAAAGCGGCCATCAAGGCTGACATCTCCCGTCCTGAAATCCAAAGACTTATGGACAACAGAGATGAAGCAAGAGCCCGAAGAATCCCACTAAGGGATTTTCGAACACAACAACTTCTTGAAGCTCTACACAGAAACATCGACAACGTCACCGCAGCTAAATGTGCTCAATGGTACCGTTTAACGCAGACCTACCTGCCTAGATGTTTAAACAGAGAGGTTATTGAGGGATAGATTAAAATTCAGGTACTATAGGTACTATTCAATTGAAAATCGTTTTTTGTTTATTGAATTTAAAGAACGCGTGATTGTTTGTACAAGTGCATTAATGTTTGTCTCATCCACACTAAGGCCGTCCAGGAATTCTATTGAATTGCTTTCAGTGTGAAAGAAATGTTAATAAATGGTATTTTCACTTTAATGTTTGTTTATTGTCACTATTGACATTCAAGGTGGTGTTAATGACTTGCATGCTAGCGCAAATGAAAGTATATTTCTCTTTTTTGTATGCCGAATGACGCATATGAATACCCAAAAGTGTTATTGAATGTTGATTAAAATGCAAATATCGTTATTGAATCTGATTTATGCGCAAATGTTCGTACTTTCGCGCTCATGAATGTCTCTTCGCGCAATTGAAGGCCGTTTCACGCAAATGATTGCGTATTTTCTCGTAATGAACAGCAAAAGGTGTAAAACTACAATTGCTAAAAAACCCACTTAAGTTGCTCCCGGAAGCAACTCGACAGACTTTTCCCTGCAAATACACATTTCTAACTGATTCCGATGCATCCCTCTGGCTGTTTAATTCTGTTAACCATGAAACATTTCTCGAATTCCATTTTTCTAAAATAAATAATATTTTCCCGGCATCAAACAGTTTACTTACAAAAAATTACCCAAAAAATGTTTTCGGAAACTTTCAAGCACACGTATAATTATCAAGAGAAAATGGCAGAAGTTTTTCACCCGCGAAGTATTAATCGGGTGCTTTCAAGAACACACCCTGAACTAATTTTAGGAAGCTTTTAGAGTCTCATTTTAGACAAAATAGACTTCAACCGAGAAATGCTTTGCTTATAGCTACTTAAATAAAGATTTCATTTCGATCTGTAACTAAAGACATACTGAAATGGCTTACCGGTTAAAAACAAACGAACACGAAAACATGCCACACTGAACTCACTCACTGAAACGGCGATTCTAAGTTTAGTCGCTAAATTGAGACAAAATGTCATTCACTTCAAGTGAAGAAACCAAAAATATATAAAAATATAAGGAAGATAAAATATTCCACAACTGAACAAAAAACATATGGAGCTTTACATTAAGACTATAAACTTAATAAAAAATATTGACGACAGAGCGACTCTTCAGGTGTTGAATACTAAATTACGAATTAGTCAAAACAACCCAATATGCGGTGCCGAAGAAAAACAACCTAGATTTAAAAAACAACACAGACTCAAACTAGAATAGTCATGATTTCTACTTTTAGAATAAAATACACTACTGACTAGAATTGCTTAAAGAAAAATATTGAAAATTACGCACTAAAGTTCAAAAGAAAATTGCGCATATATATCAGATTGCTCACTAATGAAAATTCCTTTAATGAATAAACACAGAAAAAGGGACAAGAAACCTTCAAAAACATGAAATGTCATTCACACACGAAGTATTTGTTTGCCTAGGAAAGCAAACTGCATTCAATTTTACCCTCGAGTGAAGTTACTCGCAAGCCGACAAACGGGAACTGCAAGGTAATTTCACAGATATTTTAAACAGGTTTTTAAAACATTTCAAGAAAATTACCGTAATTTACTAAACATGTAAAGTCGCTCAATTAAACAATTTTTACAATGTAAATCCACAATCAAATCTGTAATTTACTTTACTACTGAACTGAAAGAAGGACTTGAAAATCTAAACGAAAGTCGCCAGGTTCTTTCCAGATCTCCTTTAATAGCTTTGAAAAAAACGAGTATGTCCTCGAACAAGGATTTCTTGCCTTCAAGCTCTCCAATATCTTCTATATGCGCCACCGAGATTGAAGCAATCCTTTTCCTTTTCAAGATGAACTGTTACAAGTCTTCATTCCACGAATGTTTTACAACTTAATATCGTATTAAAAATCTAGCGTACGAGGAACCAGCCGCCATATTGTTTACTTCAGCTACAAGAAAAAAAGGGGCATTCCGCCTCCCCCGGTCGGGTTGCCTTGGGACTCCCCTCCCCCTCCCCCAGAGTCTGTACGGACGGACGGACGGACCGACGGATGGACGTACGCTGACGTCAGAACCAAAATTTTTCGGATCAACGGGTTACCAAATTTGCTTACCCATGGTGCTCCGCGAGCTCCGCTATTAATTGTGGTTCCCCAATCAGACGCCTTGTTTACTGTCGTAATTTTTACGTTATCAAGTCACTGACCTGATATCCTACGATATCATGGACAGCTTCTAAAACTCGCACTTTTTTGCAGACGTAAGAGATGAAAATTACAACAGAACTACAACGAAACGTAAAACTATTACAATTGTTAAACGAGCAAGTAATTTGTTAACAGAGAAAAAATACAATTTCGCGCCAAAATTGGACGCCGCTGCACTGGCGGGCGCTCGCGTGAACGAAAAAACAACGCCGGGTTTTAGGACGAATGTGGTTACGGTAAAAACCTATATCGCACCTTTTTTGGTACGCTTCGGTGGCATATCGGGCTCGTTTGGTCTCGCCATGGGTATTTTGGCTCGACTGGGTCTCGCCAAAATACGAACCATGGCTCGACCAAGCTCGCCTGATATGCTGCCGAAGCGTACCAAAAAGGTACGGTCGATTAGGTATGAAAATCACGACAGTAAACGAGGCTTCTGATTGGCTTATTCACATTTTGGGTACGGTAATGACGGAGACAGTTGGGGAAAAGGGTCATTGTCGGAATCCCGGCCGTCTCCGCGAGAATTAATAATATGCATCTGGTTTGTGCTTTCCAAAAGCCGTTCCCAAGTTCAGTTTCGGCGCTGAAATCTATAGCTTATACAAATTACCTGCCATCTTGGAATTTATTTTTCCGTGAATTTCACAAGTCGTGTTTTTAGTCGGTCTGCACAAAATTAGGGTATCAGCCGTTAGCCGTTAAATAGCGTCAAAGGAGATACTTTCGCCCTGTTTGTTCCTTCTGCGTGGCTTAACTTTTATGCTTCTGAGAAACGCTTAATTGAGGTTCCCCCAAATGTTTTACGCATATATGCGTGATTTGTGCCGAGCCACATCGAATTGGCTTCTTCACGACAGCCGTAATAGGTCTAAAAGGACGAGTTTGTTTTAATTCAGTAATTTCCGCCCAAAACCTGACTGATAAATGCTTGGTGTGATCATGAAATTTGCTCACTAAAACGTGACTTTGCCGTAGCTTGGTATAAAATTCTGAACGTGCTTAGTGAAAACTGAGATATCCGAGAGAAAACAAGCTAAAACGCTGAGAAATCTTGTTCGTGACATTTTTTTCGAATCTGCCAGTGATATGCGTTCGTGTCTGGAAAACTGAGAAATCAGTATCTGACTGTCAGCGGAGTTTGCGAAATTTAGCTGAGCTGGTGTCAACTGGTAGTTGAGAATAGCACTAAATTTGAACTAACAATTGGGCATTGAGAATTTTATATTGAGACTTGAGAATCGCTAAAATCTGAACACGATGCATAGCTTGATTTTAATTTATGAACTAAAAGCGAATTCTTGAGATTATCTCTTGACAAGACAATTAAAATGACTTACTTATCGATTCAAAATATGTTTACTTGTATTTATTTTTGTTTCCCAACCAATTTCAATCGCTCTAGCATAGTTTGTTTTCTACTTTTTCAGGGTGTCTATTGACCCTTTTTGACGTCTGCAATAGTTTATCGATAATACTTTCTTGATTAGCTGCCACTGATTGATTTCCCAATCCTTGAAACAAGAAAAAGCAAAATACGTATATTATCGTGTATTATAATAAGTATGATGCAAGCCAATAATCTGAAATAAGTCCTTTACCTTAGAATAACGGATTGTTTTCAGCTTTTAAGCTTTATGGTAATATATATATTTTTTGAAACAGCATTGGTATTGTTTTCTACGTCAAATATGAGGGCTTGAAACTTTACTGAATTCATATTATGTAGATGTTGTCCGAAAATGTTTATTTCATAGATAAGCCGTGTACGTATGACGCTGTCGAGATTGCCTTCCAGGTTCCCATGGAGGGTATTTCAATTGATATATTCAAGGCTTACTGCAAAAAAACAAAAACAAGAAATTTTTGAAGAACCCATTTGGACCTTGATGAAGGTATACGACTGAGAAATTAAATTCACCAGTGTTGTTATGGTTTGTCGCAAAGCAATTGTTTAATGCTTTTCTACAGGGTAGGGCCTAGTATTCATTATGCAAAACAAGGTGGTTCTAACTTTTGAGTCTGTATATGAAAGTGTCACCACTCAAATGAGAGCGTATTGATCTGCTCCTCCCTGTGGTACTGTGCTAAACAAGGTCTTTCGAACGTTCGAAAATGTGAATAAAATCCTAAAGTGCTACCATTCAAACGAAATCTACTGAGTAGTTGACAATTTATTTATATTTTCGTATTTCGATTTTGGAATCGATTGGGAGCTTTTCTGAATTAAAAGGCACAAAGTGAAAGCTGCTAGCTGAGTCTTTAATATTTATCTATTTAGCTTGTGTTTCAGTGTTAGCAGTTTCCATCACACGATACAATTACAAGGCAATTTCTTTCATTGTTTATTGTTGTTAGTTTTCAGGCGTTTCACGTCATTAAAACAACAAACAAACCACTGAAGGAAATGTTCCATTAGTTAAAATAATGTTTATAGTTGGAGCTGTTTTATATTTATAATATGTGCAACGTAAATGGATCGATTTACTTAAAAAGTCCAAACTCATTACTAGATGGCTGTCATATCGCTGCATGGCTACACAAAATTTGCATTTCAATAGAAAAGGTCGGTAATTATTGAGGACTTTCCAAAACAAAAAACATTGTGTTTAATAATAAAAATAGATGTACGCGGGTCAGTGTTCGCTGTATGGCTTCTACAAAATTAGCGGGAATTTATCATTTATTGATGTCTTTTTCCAAATCCACCTGTTCATAACTGAAACAAATTTAAAAAGCTAAAAGCTGGATCTGCGCTCGGGGCTTTAGCAAAAGGCACGAGACGGAAACATCACGGAACCGATCGACAAGCCCCACTTTTTAAAAGACGCTTAATGAAATTCACATTTAAAGAAGAAACTTGTACTGCTGCCTTGTGTGTGGTGCGGTTTGTAGTTGTAGCCTCGACACGAATTTAATGATATAAAACGCTAATCAACATGCTTCAAGGCAATACAACACCAACACAGAAAGAGCGGGTTCAGTTTAAAAACGTCTCGCGACTTTTTGACTTGGAACGACAAAGACGGGCGAATCGATGCGCTCATGCAGAAGGTTGGTGGACGCAAATCATGTTTGTTTATTTATTCATTGTATCCGTGACGCTTAATTTTGGCTTGTGTCGACTACGCAAGCAAGCCGCAAGTCTTTCGCTCCTGAAACGCATGGACTCGAACGATTGCCTGTCATTTTCAAACATGCCTTAGCTTCTTTCTTGTGGAGCCCTAACTTACCGCGGAAAATGTCATTAACTTACCGTTTACAAGTTCTGGCTAAATATATTTTAGCATTTTCTTCTTCCGTGACCTTTTATATTTAAAACGCAGCACCCATCTTAACAATGGAAAGAATTGTTGGGATTATTATTTTTTTGCAGATGGAATGTTTCGCGAGGTGGACAAAGTTGATACAGACATTTCTCCATCGCGGCTCAGGGCCGCTTTTCTGGTTTCCTACATATCAATAGCAGTAACGTTGGCTTTAGGATCTGTATATTTCGGTACGTATTTAGTTTATTAATGTCTTTTAGGGTCAAGTTAAGCTCATAAATGGATATTCCACGGTTTTTGACGTCTGTGATTGAGATCCCAAACAATCAACATTCAAACCAGTGAAAGTTACTGAGCTGAGTGCTCTGTAGTACTGCTTCACTTTTTAAGGTGGCTCTCACTTCTGAATGGAATTAGAATTTTGAAACCCTACAGTTTCAAAGCCCAACCAGAATTCAAATAAAAGCTACTGAGTGGTAATTTCCCGTGGATGAGATCATAAAGTGTGGGCATTCAAATGAAAGAAGATTATTTTTTCTAAGAATGGTTCTAACTTTTGCGTCTGCGGACGGCACCATAATGTATTTGATCATTCATATGAAAGCTATCGAGCAGTCCTTTTGAATCCGTTCCTGAGGTGTTGTTCACTTGTGTGGGTAAAATCTCGAACCTTGTGTGCGATCACTAATCACATAAAAGGTTTTTTTTTCTTCATGAGTACCTTCATGTTCAAAGTGTTGCTTGTTTCGTTTGGGAGTGGAATTATATTTGGTAAACAAATTTTGATGAATAACTGATAAGTTCAGATGACAAACGCAAGAAGCGCTCAGTCAACGGTTGAAAGAGTAGTATGCAGAAGTGCCTCTTTGAATTCATGAAATAGCAGCTTTGCTTAACCCTTGTCTGTCAAGTTAAAAACCCATTAAGAAAGTTTAATTAGCTCGACGAAGCACTCAAAAAAAAACTGCAGGGGAAAGGCACTCGACGTCGCCTTGCAAGCATTTTTCACACTCTTTTTCGGTCGTACTTAAGCTGCGCTTAGCTGCAGTGCATTCGCAGTGCTAAGCCCCATCGAGATCTATAACACTATATCTACATTTACTTAGTTGTTTAAGTCCAGTGAACATTACACCATCTCATTAGAATGAGCGCAATATACAACTGAATGTATAAAATGCACGCCAACGCAAGCATTTGCTAGAGTATAATTTCACGTTGCCACGGGTTTTTACATTTTGAACGGTACAGTATTGTTGGCAAAATTCACATGCATGCGAACCAAACACTCGTCATGTTCGAACCGATTTAAGCCACTTGTCAGTTCTTTTCCACAAAATTGAATTTCGTACGAAAGTTTGTTGTGTTTTTTCTTGAATTAAAAAAGTTTGTAACTTTTTCTTGAGAAATTTTGTAGTCACTGTTACACGGGTTGCTCCTATAAAAATTTTCAGACCCACTATATACACGCTGTCTTCTGATTATAAAATTGTATTTCCACAAACTTCCTAAAGATTACAGATGTCAGTCATACGTTATTAACTTGTTCATTTCTGTTCATTAACAGTGTTGTCAACTCTAGACGGAAGTCCAGAAGCATTTGGATTTGCGGTAAGATTAAAATTCAGCGTGTAATTCTTTTTTGACTATTTGAATGTTACTTTTCTTAAATGTATTATAATTGTCTTTGTATTTTAATGTCCTCATCCATTTTGCTCAACAATGAAATCTAACAAGACTGGGTTATACCTGGTCAAAATAATTGAAAGCTTGTTTCCTATCTTGTACTAGCTACTTGTCTGCTTGTCATAATTTACATTACAAGAACAAATTGGCGTAGAATTTGAATTGTTTTTTATATTTACCGGAATCGTATGCTAGACGAATATGAGTAATTATAAAACCTATACGTTTTTGCCATGAGGGAATTTAAAATAACAGTACAAAATTTGAATCCAAGCTGGTAGTTTTGTTTTTTTGTCGTGTCGTTTAATGTCTGAGTACTTGTTATGAAAATTGGCATGCTTCTTGACAATTATTCTACGAGGGTACACTGGATATCTAATGATAGATAACCAACGCGGCGCGTAGAGCCGAATTGGTTACAATCATTTGAAATCTAGCAAGCCCGAGTAAAATAACTGTTTTATTGAAAACTCAACCACTGATGTAATTCAGTGTTGGTTTTGTAGTTTACACAGGAATATTTCAATTTGGTTTTCGATCATTTTATGGCAGTTCTGACACGTCCTCTAAACAGAAACTCATTGGCAGACCAAAATGTTATTTTTATAATATACAATATTTCCCCTCTTGTTATTCAACTTGTATGACGAAGGATATAAACTCAAACTCACAAGAAACTACAAATCGATGTGTGATTAAGACATATTCGTCTTAGTAGGAATTGTCCACCACGATAACGTAAGTTGTTTCACTGAAAATACAATTTCATGTTTTCTTTTTTTCTCGAATCTTTGACATATTTTGTCTACCTTTATATTTATTTTGTCTCTTCGGTATAATAGCTGCTGTTTATACACTTTGTTTGATCTACTAGCCAATGGGGTTCGTCCACTCTTGAATATTTTTATAAAAGTTGTAAAATTGCTTTTATCGTTAATATACAATTTTCTTTCGCGTGTGAAAATACGTAGTATTAAGTAGTGTTCAAAATATGGTTTTCATTCAATCCCTCTAATGTTATTCGTTTTCTGTTTATTTGTCGTTTTTGTAAACTAATCTTGCCTCGTGGATTTTTAAAACTTTTTTAGTAAAATATTCCGTGGATACGATTGTATAATCGCAGAAGCTGCCAAGAAACGTTTTATTGACGTAGATAAAAATTGAAAGTTGCCAGAAAAGGACTTCTATTGCATAATTAATTCAAGTATGTACCAATAAGTTGATGATTGTCAGTTTTGCGCGGGATCTATTAATTTAAGGGGTTTAGGCTCTACACAAACTTGTGATAGTATTTAGTGTTCACCTCCAAGCGAAGGAAGCGGTCGCCCTGCGCGGGTTTTTGGCCATTTACGAGAACACGAAATAACGCTTGGAGGCCAGATATTTCACTTGAGGTGAACTATTGTTCCATCACATGCATACCCCGCAGTATTGGTGACCAATTCCAGTGTCGATATCTACCTCCACTCCATTAAATAACTTTGAATTATCCGGCCTTTTACATGAAAAGAACATTTTGAGAAACAAACATACGTTATTTAAAAGAAGCTTTTAGTTTTTAGTTTACGGAAAGAGTCTCCTCAATATTTAAGGAATAGGAGAAAATTTGGAAAGGAAATTAAGGGGAAATATTTCATCGCGCGTGAGCGTTCAATAAAAGCGCCTCAATTAGAGAGAAAAGGGTTGAATCAGGTGGAATGGCCGACTGTAATGGTCATTTTTCAGTCTGTACTTAGAGTACTGTAAAGTGCCCATGATCTGGATGTAAGAACGCTGGCACGAAGTTCAAGTGCCCGTAACGGCAGTTAAATTTATGCGGGTTTTTCAGTAATGCCGATCTTATGTCGATGCCAGTTGGCAGTGATAAAGGAATGTGACTCATCCTTACTCTTTTTAATTTAACTTAGTTTTGGAGCTATGAATATTAAGCCGGTTACCCACCATGTCTCTGAACTTCTGTGCTTCTGAGTTCAAAAACGCGCGTGAAAATCTAAGCAGATTCAGACTCTTCGAGAGCGCGCGCAGAACGCTAAAGTTAACAGCAAAATGCCGAGGCTATTTTATTTACCGTGGTCTCGATCGGCAGAAACATAAATCAAATTTTGTGTCCCTATTCGCTTCAACCCACAAACCACGAAAATTGTTAGGAACGGGACTGCAGTAAATGTTATCAGCTTTGGCACTGTTGGAGCATTTTACTTTCTAGTCTCACTGCTAAACAGGAGCACTCTAAACAAAGAAAAACCGTGTTTACTTAATGATGAAAAACAATGTTCATTCATAAACGTGTAAAACACTTCAGTTTCTAAGATGTGATTACCCGCAAGTCGCCTCTCAATTTTGGATCGTTTCCTACCCATTTCTACAGCTTTCTCAAACCAGGTGACAAACACAATACAAAAATTCAATAGTGAATTCAAACATGTCAATTGATCCTCTAATGAACAGGAAAACGTTTGAAAACAAGAGGTCTAAATGACTCGTCAGTCGAAAGGAAAAAGGAAGTGCTTTCGTGACAGGTGTACCGTCGGAAAAAATCATCGAAAGGAAGATCTCTTTTCTTGTTCGTTTGGTCACCATCAAGGTTAGCTCTGAATCATTCTTTGTCGAATTTGGACTTAGTAGGAGAAGAAGCAGCGTCCTCCGTCTGTCTTTCTTGTACTCAGGCCTGGCTGAACTAAAACATTATGAAGTTTCCACATCTATAAGTTCCGAAATGACGCTAAGCCTGTTATACACGGCTTCTGAGACGACTGTACTTTGTGTTATTTGTTTAGCGGCCGTAATCGGCAACGTGAGTTTATTTCTTATCGTTTACAAGAACAGAAAACTTCGCACTGTTACCAACATGTATATTCTAAACCTGGCCGCCGCAGATATCTTGGTCTCAGTACTAAGCATGCCAGTGACTGTCATCACAATTATCAAACAACGCTGGGTGTTCGGACACACAGCTTGCAAGGTGTTTGGCTTTTTCACGATTTTATCGTTTATAGCGTCCGTCATGTCTCTCGGCATGATCGCCGTCAACCGATACTTTTACATCGTCAAGTGGAACACTTACACTAACGCATTCTCGAAGAGGAAAGCGCTGTTCTACGGAGTCGCGGTCTGGGTAGTCTCGATATCTCTGGCTTCCCCTCCACTCTTCGGCTGGGCGGAATATCGCTTCATCCCTGGAAAATCCTACTGTTTTGTTTACTGGCCTTCAAATGTCTACTTTATGTATTTCATGATCACAGTCTGCTTTTTTGGACCCCTATCGGCGATGGCGTTTTCCTATTACAACATTCTGACTTTTACTAGGGCTTCCATAAAAAGGGTAAGACCGGTAAGGAAGGATCTTGAAACCCCGTGCGGTCCACAGGAGCCTTCAACAGGGATTGAAACAACAACTGATAACAACAGTTCATGCACTATTCAACTAGCCTGCAATGAGGTTGAAGAACCTGGGACGAACATGTACATCGAGAACATGAACGATAATTCAGAAGTTATTGAAGCAGAATGCGTTAAAGCTGAAAGACTGCAGATGAGGATGCAAAGTAAAAATGCTATAAGTCCACAGTTAAAGCGAAGCCAAACTAAACTAAAAATTGGTGTCAAATCGTCAAGGCGCAAGTTTTGCGTTACACCAGAAGAAGCTAAAATCACAAATACTTTCCTTATGGTGGTCGTCCTGTTCATGATTTGCTGGGCCCCATTCGCTATAACCATGTTTTTTGATGTGTACTATCACAGACCGTTGCCGCGCATGGTAGACATTCTATCGCTGGTGCTTGGTTATCTAAACAGTATGTGTAATCCTATCTTGTACGGAATGCGTAATGATGCTTTCAAACGGGGATTTCTTAATCTGTACTCGAGATTTATCCCCAAACGGTCAGGTCCTGCGAACGTCATACAAGAACTTGAGACTGAAAGCAACAAAAATGCGCTCGATCACAACCTGGAAACGGGAAGCTGCACAGATCAACAAAGAACATTACCTCGTGATTCTTCAATAGACATTTATGAATATAAAGAAGAATGTTTTGAATCTGTAGCCGAGAACGTTTGAACTTTAGAAGAAGTATATAAGAAATTTCTTATTTTAAGAGGAAGGCTCATTTTAAGAAAACAGTTCTTATTTCAAGAACAAATGTGTACTATGATGTGTACTATCACAGACCGTTGCCGCGCATGGTAGACATTCTATCGCTGGTGCTTGGTTATCTAAACAGTATGTGTAATCCTATCTTGTACGGAATGCGTAATGATGCTTTCAAACGGGGATTTCTTAATCTGTACTCGAGATTTATCCCCAAACGGTCAGGTCCTGCGAACGTCATACAAGAACTTGAGACTGAAAGCAACAAAAATGCGCTCGATCACAACCTGGAAACGGGAAGCTGCACAGATCAACAAAGAACATTACCTCGTGATTCTTCAATAGACATTTATGAATATAAAGAAGAATGTTTTGAATCTGTAGCCGAGAACGTTTGAACTTTAGAAGAAGTATATAAGAAATTTCTTATTTTAAGAGGAAGGCTCATTTTAAGAAAACAGTTCTTATTTCAAGAACAAAAATCATAAACGCTTAATTTAAGAATAAATTTGCTTATTTTAAGGACAAAAACTCTCAGTTTAAATGTCAGCCCAAGAATTAAGTTGTTTTCTTAAAATGAAATTCTCGATTGGGGTCTTAATTCTACCACAGAATGTTCTTTATCTAGTAATCAAAGTATGATACCTGAACATGTTGTATTCAGTGCAATATATGCTGATAAAGCAGCATAAAAATAGTAATATAAATACAAAACTCTCAAAATTCAACACAAATTCTTGTCATTTATTATCACACACCTGAACACACTTGTGTAAGTGACACAGAGTTAAAATTAAACAGTACGTACATGTACTAACTTAAGAGAAATCACAGCGGCACTAATGTGCATGTATTATTAACAATAAAAATACGAACTTTAAAAGAAAAACAATAAGTATCACATATTAACCACGTTGACAGTTCCTTCACAAATAGTTATGGAATTTGACATATGAAAAACGTGAAAAACATATTCATTTCAGTGAAAACATATCACAGACAGAAGTTTTAATATGTTATCTGTATGATTTAAGGCTAGAAATTTTTAAACTAGGTACGACTATAGGGTTAACAGGACTGTAATTTGACACCAACCTTAAGTGTCAATTGATTGTTTTAATCAAAACTTTGATGAGTATTAGTCCTTATTAATGAAGTCAAATGCACTAACCACTACACCACTGTGCCCCCAAATAACCTACCATAAGTGATCTAATAAACAACCACTCTCTAATAAATGCCTTTTATCCAATAAACGCCCCCTAGAATTGGCGTTTTCAATAATTTCCCTCTCTAATGAGCACTTTTTATTCAATTGATGCCCTTTTTCTATCGAATGTTTTTTCTGAACAGCTTTTTGAGCTGATCTTTCCAAGCTGTCCTGGAGCTGTTACCACTGCATCCAATATGAGCGACCTTTAGAATGGACTACGAGTACAATATTGAGTACAAATATGACTTTTGGATTTTAAACCAGTGACGTTTCCAGAGTCCTCACTCCTTCGTGTTGTTTACGAGTAAAGAAGGAAACTCCAGGAATAAGATATATGGGCATGTGATGTGACAATGTAAGGCTGCAAACTGGAATTGAAAACTTGTACTCGATCTTGTACTCAGATCTAAAGTTCCCTATTAACAAAGCAGTTGAAATCAAACTAAACGTAAAAAAACAATGATTCTACGGTTTTAAAGATGTCAAGAAGTACTGGTGTGTTGTAATTAATATAAACTTGCAAGATTTGTACATCAGTGCATTAATCCATGCTTGGCTTCAGCCTTTTCAATAACTGTTAGTCAGTATTCAAAAGACTGACCAGACTTAGCTTTGCATTTCATTGTAAGGTTTTGATAATAATTAAATAATTAGATGAGCCTGTTCTCCTTATTGTTGCTTGAATCAAACAGGCGGATAGAAAAACAAACCTAGACCTTTCCATACAATAAATGAAGCAAACAAGCTGAGCTTAAACGTAGCTTTTCAGCTAGTAAAAGAGGCTGAAATAAGGCATTACACTGTAATTCAACTTATCAAACTGGCACCTAATGAAACATTCCACATGAATCATTAGGGATTTCAGGCTGGAAAATCTTTTCAGCTAAATTTCATTGATAAAATCTTACCTTTTATAACCAAAAGCATCTTTAAAAGTGACTTTCATTCTGGTTGTAGAAGATAAAGTTGAAAAAAGCCTTGGCCTTGCACAAGAACTTGCCAGCCGCCTGCCAGCCGTGCAAAAGCTGCTTTGTCATTGGTTAATTTTCCCGCCTTTTTCACAATCGGGTCCTGTCCTTGCAGGAGAATAAATCAGCTGACCACACATCTGTAGGCTCATTTGTGTCTGGCAACCATCTTGTTTTACAGAACCAGGCAGAGTCTTTTCACAGAAGTCGGATTTCTTTTCTCAATTACGTTTTTTGCAAAGTTATGTTGTTTCCTGAGAAAACTATTTTCCTACATCATTGCAGGAAAAGATAAGTTTCATGAACAAATGTGAGGAATATAAATGAAGGATGCAAAGTCATTTTGAGGACTTTAACTGACTTTTCAAGGTAGCTAGCATAGTTCGTTCAGATGTGTAGTTTGATGATAATCAGATGATTAAGCTTACTACATTGTAGGAAATGACTGTGCACCGAAAGAAACATATTGAAAACTTTTTGAAAGACCTGAGATTTTCTTTCATTTATATTTCTGTTTTGTGAAGTCATTCATATCAGTAATTGATACATGTATATCCTGAATATTTAATTATATTTACTAGAGTCAGTCCAGTGATCATAAGCTCAAACCAACCAAGCTTTGAATGTATTTCTGAAAAAGAGATTGTATTTTTGCAGTTTTATAGTATGTTTTAAAAGTTGCAGTGCAGTTTTACATGTAGATGCACAGATAATCTGAAGGCTGATTTTCATCAGGTCTCAATAATTTGAATTTCAAGAAACAACACAACAATTTTAAGTTTTAAAGAAAACATGTTTCTTAAAATGTCAACTTGTTTCCTGCTACCAAGACCTTTTGATTCAATAATTATTTTAACATGAGCTGAAAATAGGCGGCTACAAGAACCTACCAACATTGGAAACTACTTTACTATTATGATTGTCAGTCAATTCATATTTTTTTCACAGGTCAATTCTTTTACAGTTTTTCCCCCTGAAAGTTCCAAATAAATTGAGAATGTTTTTAAACTAATTTTTAGGCCCTGCAAAATTCACAGGTTTTTCACAGGATAGTTTTCTGTTACATGCTTTTTATGAAGGTTTTTGGTAGGTTTTTCCACTGGTTTCCATCCAATATACAGTGTAATAATTTATAATGTCAGGTGCTTAATACATGTTATGCACTTGTCATCCGCTTTCCCAAGGGGGGAACCCAGGGTGACATGGGGACTTCGCCAATTGTCCATTTCAAAGTTCGAGTATTTCCCCACTGGTGGGGGATTTTTTCTAACAAAGTCCCCACTATTTTGGGGGGAAGCAAAACAACCAACAAGACTTGAAGATGCAATTCATTTTAGTTCTTGAACAGCTGCCCAATGCTCCAGAAAATAAACATATTTCTGATGAAAAATTCAGAGTTTATTTTTTTGTCCTAAATAGTCCACAAGCTTGTCTAAACCTCTCCCACTGCAACTGTGTTATTATGTGCAGGCAAATGATAATAAAGAACGTACTATGATCATGGCTCATTTGCAGCATGTCTCTAAACACAATGCACTTAATTACAGTTAACTTCACGAAAGATTAGACCTATACTAATTAGGCACCTCATTTAAGTTCTTGTAATAGTTCTTTTTTCTCTCCCAAATTCTCCGCTACCTGTTCGACTCTTCTTTCATAGAGATATTTGACAGATGGTCTATTTTATGCACAGAAAAAATATAACTGATGGATTTTAACATACACCTCCCAATCTCGTCTTGCTTTATTTGCCAGATGCAAAGTCCCCACATTTTCCCTGAGAGTTGGGGCATCATAAATCTATGTCCCCACATTTCTCCAACCATAGAAGTTCATATGTGTCATATGTCTTATATGTTCTGTCATATGTGTTATATGGTTATTATGTGTATCCCAGAAAATTCCAATTTTTTGGAAATTTTTGAATTTTCAAACTGTACCTATTTCATATGTTTTTGTCATATGTCATATCTTTTTTAGATGTTTTTCATATGTTACTCATATGTTTGTCATATGTCGCGTCCCTATTAGTGATATATAATTAATAGCACTGGTAAGTTGAAGTAAAAATTAAGATCACTGATCTTCTTAAAGTAAGAATTCATCGGGTTCTATGTGTCTTAAAATAAGAAAAAATTTCTTGTTTTAAAGTTGTATTTTAAGAACTATTCTCTACTCAAAATAAATACCTAAAATTAAGAAAATAATTTCGGCAAAACTCTTAAGTCTAGTATCTTCATCTTAAATCAAGTTTCTTATTCTGGTAATAAGAAATCACCCTTTATTAAAATAAGGAATCGATTCTTCTATTAAAAACGTTATTTTAGGAGTGTTTAGTGACAATAATAAGGGATTTGTATGGAGCTTGATCGCTTGTATAGTCAGGAGACGAAAATGAAAATAAATAGCCAATGAAGTTTACATACCAGATCCAATTGCCCTTGTGTTGTTTCTTGACCGTCTGAAAGCCTTTCAACCGCATTTCAGCTAGGTTTAAGGTTTTAGCACACTCGACAAGCGTCTTCATGTTACATCAAAGTAGAATATCAAAATTTATTTTTCCTTCTTCTTACAAGAAAAAATTATCCTTTTCGTGTTTCCTTGTTAAAACAAACTTATTTATGTATCTGTTGAATAACAATCGCCACTGTACAGAGGACGCAAAATGCGAATTGCATGTTCCAACACAGAATTCCAAATCTCAGTCACATCAGCAAAATCAACCATTGCACCGTACAAGATTATTATGTAATCAAAAACAGAAATCGAGTGTTCTCATCGACTGTGCCGGTATGCTTCACAATCAACACAAGTAAAATCACGATATGCTCCTACAAAAACCTCACTCGAATGCATCACTGCTGGTTGTGGTCGAACGCTATTTCTCTTTCTCTTTCTCATTCTCGTCCCCAGAGCTACGCGCTTTTTTTAAATTACGTCTCTTGTAGCTCTGGTAACGGCCAAAAATTTATTTATTTTGATTGGCCGATTCAAACTGTATGCGCAATAACGTTAAAATTTGTTGGCTGCTACGCATAACGTTTTATTTCCGATTGAATTAATAAGGGCACTAATTAATATATTGACTTGATCAATTTCCACGCAAAGAATGCGGCTTAGGGCAGATTAAGCGACCAAATTTTGAACTCAAAATGTTGAGATTGTCGCTAAATGCCAGCGATTCTTTCCTCGCTACAGCATTTTCAACAAAACTACAGCTTGTCCATATATAAACTTACATGTAACTGTCTCATCAACTTTTGTAATGACCTCTTGATGTCGATGTTTAAAAACTTGGGCGCCAAATGCTTCTGGAAATTTTCGATGGGGTAAAACGTAATACAGTATAGCTTTAGTGGCGAAACAATAAGTATACAGTTGACATTCTCACACAACAGAAGCCAGACGAATGTAATAAAATAACTGTACAATTCAGTATAACGCAAATGCAATAATATTATACCTTTAATCAGGCAAGATACAAATCCAAAACCCGTGAGCAGAATGTAGGGAAAATCGTTCTTCTGAACAACTACGGCACGAAAGGCAGCTTCTTAAGTTTGTTCCTTTTAAAGCTCCAGGTTTCCGCTAATTGCAGGAGATTTTGAGGGTCCCGAACAGCTTTTAGTCGATCCAGAAAACACCACGACTCGATCGATAGGAATTTAAAATTTCTGTTGTTGTCAGAATTGTCATGCCCAGAGCTCCACGAACGAGAATAGAGCAGGCGCAATAGCACCTTAACGAATTAGACATGCGCTACCGGATGTCGTGCATTTCACGACATCCGGTAATGGCTGATACCAGAGCCCTACGATCCCACCGCTGGCCGAACAGATCGTAGGCTCTGGAAACGAGAATGCTTTCAGTGCTGCAACATATTGAATATTACTGTGCGTGAAAGCGTGAGTGTTGCTTCCCAATCAGGAGAAAATGTCTTATTTTACGAATCGCGTAGTGTTTTTAGGAAAAAACAGTGTTATATAGTACACGCATTTATTTCCGTACTGAATACGTGCTCCCCCTGGGACGGTTTTATGGCAAAATAATTTTAAAAAAGGAAAACGAACCAGTTTTGAAGCAAAAGATGTTAAGGGCAAAAATCTTGCTTGAACTTGCAGTTTAGGGCAAGCGTAAGGAGGATCCAAATTTGTTTTGGATTTTTTTCAAGACAGAGATGAGTGGAACGCGCGCTAGTTTTTGTCTGGTGGTTTTTCCCGGCAGATTGTTTACCGAGTGTTTCATGCGTCAAGCCCGGCTATTTGCGCTTGCTTACCTTTCACCCCTCCCCAACACAGTAGTTTTTGTCATGTCCAAGCTATTGTGCAAATGGTCCAATGGGAAGAGAACAGTGAGATGACATTTGCAAATTCATACAAATATCGACAATTTAGATTCTTATGCAAAAAGCTCAAAATATTGCCGTTTTGTGGTGACAAACGTTGGGAAATATGGAACTTATGGTTACCTGTGGTCTATAGGTCCTTGAAAACCAAGACGAACAAACCAAGTGAATTCGTAAAGGGATAGCAAATCATCATATGTTTTTTAAGTGTTTTTCCTCCGAAAAAAAAATAGGAACTTACAAAGTTTTGCCCAAATTATTATTGATGCAAAAGTATGTTATCTTAAAATAGATAGCAGAATCACGCCTTGAGGATCGGAGTTGACATGCACAAAAAACATTGTGTTTATGTATCTTTCTTTTTCTGTAGTTTGCAGCTTTTTTAGACGCCTGTTCTTCAGCAGTGGTGGTGTGGAGATTCTGGGGGACAGCGGGAAGGAAATACTCTTTTGACAGGGAACGAAAGTAAGCTGTGATGATAGACCCATGATAGAGTGGTTTTCAGTTAAGAGTTAATGTGTTTGTTTTGGTTTTTCTTCGCTTCGCTCTGCGATTAATTAAAAAAAACTCGCGCCACTTTCGCTAAACCAATCGGAAGTTATTCCAAAAGCATCATGATTTGCTCGCACGCGTCTTCCCGCGCTCTTCACCTGTAAGAGGTATTTGCTTCGAGTTCTGATTGGTTCATTTGTTTTTTTACATCTGTCGTGATTGGCCAAAGTAATTGCTTTGGTTATGGTTTGCTCGCATGCGTTTTCCCCCGCTCTTCACCTGTAACAAGTCAGTCTGATTCGAGTTCTGATTGGTTCATTTGTTTTTTTACATCTGTTGTGATTGGCCAAAATAAATGCTTTGGGTCTGGATTTACGATGCTCAATTGAGAATTTTCTATTCCACTGTGTTTAACCTTACAACGAGTATTTTATGGTTGCCTATAGTTTTTAACAATTTTTCGTTTAGTCTCTAATCATCTCTCCTTTGGTTTCCTGTTTTTATTTTCGCAGAGCATGTATCGTGATCGGCGGATGTTTTGTCCTCTCTGGTTGTGCAATTCTTTCAAAAGCTATCTACATGTTGGTGATTGACAATGAACCAAAAAGGGTACGAAGCAATTCTTTTAATCAGTTCTGTTGGGTTACAATACATACAACGAAGTACTGCTCCATTACTCTCTTGCAACGATCGACAAATTAGAGTCCTTTCGAGCCTGGTTTCCATAGCATAAAATATATTTTAGGATTACTCCTCTC
Source organism: Siderastrea siderea (assembly GCA_964030785.1). Taxonomy (NCBI): domain Eukaryota; kingdom Metazoa; phylum Cnidaria; class Anthozoa; order Scleractinia; family Rhizangiidae; genus Siderastrea; species Siderastrea siderea. The sequence goes on from OZ034979.1 coordinate 32,726,786, forward strand.
CGCTGGACGCTAGTTCATCGCAGGATCACTTCCCCCGGTATTTCATTCGGCAAGAGGGTGAGACCAGCCCTGAGGCACCCACCCCTCCCCTCCCTTTCCATTCACCAATCCTCTGATCGTAAGTCCAATCCAATATCCAACGCGCCGACCACTTCACCACCCCCGCGTCTCCAGTAAATGTTTAGACAAACCGTCAAACATTCATTGATTTTTTTACTTATCTTTTTCAGAGTACAGCTCTGTTAATCACTACGTTTGCTACTTTTGGTTTCATGGTACTTCTAGCTTGGTTCAAATACGTCATTGCTTACAAAGCTGACAGCAGAGCTCTCAGAACGGACGGTAAGACAGGGATCAAAATGTAAATTCTCCTTGGAAATTGTTAGTTTTGAGAATATCTTATACAGACGCTGTTCTATCAGTTTTGAGAATTTCTTGGAAAATCAATACAATATATCCCAGAGCTAGCGTTGCTTTTCTTTATTGACGATGTTAAGTGGCGTTAGCTTACTAATGTTTTGATATTTCGAGGAAAAATTAAACGAAGTTTGAAGAAGTACAAAAAACAGTTACTCCGATACATGCATATAAATGCCATTTTTTTAACATTAGGAAAAGCTGTCTGTCTATCGTACCAGTAATTGTAACCTATAGAAAGATAGGTTGCGTTATAACCGCGATAAGGAAGGCGCATAAAGTAGGGTGCGTGCGCCATGGCGGCCATAATAAACTCGACTATTTAACCAGTGATAGACCACCTCATACAGCAGATACCATTACGATGTATAGACTCAAGTTGGTGCCGGCTTTGATTTAGATGATTCGTCCATAACGATGTAAAGAATATTCACCCATAAAATAAGTTCACATAGTAAATGATACTTGGGCGAATCCTGACTCGTCCCCAGTCGTCTTCATAACGCGGGCATCACGGGAGGTGTGAGAGCAAGGGGTGATGGGAAGGTGACCATCACACTTCGCGCTTCCGTGCCGCGAACGTTATGAATACAGCTGGGGACGAGTCAGGGGCGAATCATCGCCGGCGAGTCATCAGTTGACCGGGATCAGCACACTGCAGTGAAATCGGCTTTCAGCGTTGTACTAAATATATGATATATTATTTTTTTTCTCGACAGCCTTCAACTCGACGGCAGAGGCGGCGATGGCATTTGTAATGGCCATAAGCGATATCATTTATGTTGAAAATCCGAACATCTGGTTCTTAGACGCTTCTGCCGCCATCTTCATTTCCTTCGTTCTTTTTATTTATGGCATCAGGTAATTTCTTAAGCAGCTAAATTAGGAACAGTTTGCTTCTGCATGACAAATCTGTACCTTGGTAAATGGCTTGAGCCCAGCATTCTAAGTAGCCTGTTTAGTATGATCAATCAAACGGGATTAAAAACAGCACAGCGAATATTACCGTCCCAGTCATTTCACACCATACCAAAGCGATATCGGGTTGAATATTCTCAGTGACTGGTGCGAGATGAAAGGGATGGGGGGGGGGGGGGGGGTTAAAAATTAACAATGTCTAATGGAATTGAAACGTTTATTTTGGTCATCTATAAATAAGATAGCACATTCCAGGGAAAGAAAAACCATCTGGTACGAGTCGTCCAAAGACTGGATCAATTTATCCGATGAATAGGTCACTATCCAGAGGATAAAATGCGTTGGTTGGAGAACTTTTATCCACTGGGATAGAATTTACCCTGGCGATAAGTTACCCAGCCTTTGAACAACTACCAGAGTCTGACTGAATACGGGTTTAACTACATGCCTGCACACACTTTTATATTACAAGCTGAACATGCTTTCTTTGTTTGCAGAACAATTATAGAGCTTCTGCTTACCAAAGAACTGGAACTCGTTCCAAGCAAAAACTTCAGCTCCGTCACTGGTATATAAACTTGAACCATGATGTCAGCACGAAATAACGTTCTTATCACTGGACTCATATTCTGAAGATTTGGTGCCGCCCTATTAGCTACAACTGAATAACGGCACCAGTAAACCAGTGGCTGTCCTAGTGGTGGGTTTGGGAGAAAGTTCTTACTCCAGTAAAAACGTCTTTACAGCAAAGTAATCAAGGAGACTTTGTTAGTCCGCCAATTGTGTCGTCTTTTATTAAGGAAATACCTAAAACATATTTTTGTATCAATACACCGGCGTTAAAAAGGGCTAAGGCCTAGTCTTTACACGTGCCGAACCTTATGCAGATTAGCAAAAAACAATATAGCATTTGTTTAAAATTTAGAAATGTCAAATGTAATCGAGTCACGGGCACTGCCGAGTTGGCCATGAATTTATGCATAATTGTTTTATCACTAAAATAACGCTTGGATTACGAGAAAGTTTACTAACTAACTAAGAGAAACATTTCAGTTGAGAGACTGGGTATTTATTACCATCCGATTTAGTAAGGTGACTTTTCAACTTGTTGAATATAACTGAATATAAGCTTATAGCCTAGTAGAAGGGAACCAATCAGAAGGGACCATTGCTCGTAACCAGTCTACAGTAGTTCGCTCGTTGAGAATTAAGGCTGCGTGGGTACGATTGTTGGAATCCAATTAGGCTAATCCAACAGTTCATCAGACATTTCATTTTTGACGTTGAGAAAATTTAACAAACGCTAAAAGTGAAGAAAGTCAAACCTGAAGCTTTCAAACAAAAACGCTGGAAAAACATTAGCCTGAGAAAACAGCCGACGTCTTGCGAGGTCGCCACTTGAGCCCTCGCAAAATGACGTCTGAGTAACGAGCGCAGAAATTCCATACTGATGACGCGTCATTACCAAGATCTAGCCAGTGGTTCTGATTGGTTGAAACGAAATTTCCTCACGATTCAACCAAAAAGAAAGCACTACCTAGATCTGGGTAGTGACGCGTCATCAGCATGGAATTTCTGCGCTCGTTACTCAGACGTCGGTTTGCAAGGGGTCAAGTGGCGACCTCGCAAGACGTCGGCTCTTTTTTCAGGGTAGAAAAATATTTAACTGGATTCAAACTTGATGTTAAAACTTGGATTAGCACTGTGATTTGAACACTTCATCATTCATTTATGAGAGTGCGTTCAAAGGTCTAGTTTTTTAAAGGATCGAGTAAAACAAGGTATGTAATTAAGAAATAGTTGTGCTTAGTGTGTGTCTATCGCCGGAGTTATGGATGAAGTTGGAAAGTTTGGAGAGCAAGAGAGAAGCGTAAGAGTAGCTTGAGACGATTTCTGCATCTATAAGTTGATAGATGTACAAATAAAAACACGAGCCTGTTATTTTACATATAAAACATAGCTAATCAAAAATGCATGTGAAGGTAAGAGAAAAAATGTAAATGAAATATAAGCCCTGTAACATTGTAAAACTTAGAACTTCGAAAAACTGCTTTAAATTACCCGGTTTAATGTAAAATTTCAAGTTTTTCAAAAGAGTTTTAAAGGTTTAAAATTACTTTTCTTGAACCATTTTGAAACATACTATTGGAGACTGTTTTTAGGTGACTTGTAAGAAAAGGAAAATAAAATCTTATGAGATATTTCCTATTAACCCTTTAAGCCCCAATATTAAACTCCATATTCTCCTCACTATTCTCCTTATATTTCTTATCTTGCTAGTTGGGAGAATTTGATCAAATATCAAATCACTTGATCATTGGTGATCGTTTCCTTTATTCTCATGACCTGTATGGTTGATCAAGTAGTAATACTGTAAGGAGAAATAAGATCATTGACACTACCGGGGCTTAAAGGGTTAAATAAACAGATTAATTGTATATTTATTAACTACAGAAATGTTGAATAAAAACAAGATAAACACCAGCAATGTAATATCCAATTTTTACTGGCCTTTATATTTAGTGAAACCCTCAAGGTTTTAGGCAATGACAATGTCATTTTTTTTCCCGAAGATATCTAGGAGGCGTCTGACTGTGATTCCCTCGTGTTAAAACCTTTTTAGGCCGTTTTTATTTAAATTAAGTTGAAATCGATATTTTGTCTGATCATAGGAATCCTTAAACGTCTGAAACCATGTCAAAAGAGGTCTAAACTCTATATTGTATCCAATTGTGTGATCTCTCTTCAAAATTGGTTTTGATCAGAGTTTCCTTAACCTTGAACTATTCTTAAGTGCTACGGCGTTCGCCCAAAAATCTTGTAATCTTCAGAGTTTTTGCAAGCACCTGCTCCCTTTGATAGCCAAAGTATACCAGAAACTGAAAAAAAGCGCGAGCCCAGGTCGCTTCGGAGATAAGATTGTTTGGTCGTTTTAATGGTTGGTGGTGGGTTAAAACCTGCAACTGACTTTCACGTTTGATGGCGCATGGGTAGAAAAATAGAAACATTTCAAAATTCTAAACACAGGGAAAAACGTGCAGAATTGGCAAAGAAAGTGGCCTATCAAAAACGTAATCAAAAACGAAACAGTAGTCTCCAAGCATGCGCACCAAAGAGAGTTAGGGTGGATTTGTTTGCAGCACACGTGTATAGCTGTTGCTTTCACATGTGAGAATTGCTTAGCTAAAAAGCAATAAACAATTCTCACGTGTGAAAGTAAAAGTTATAAGCGCATGCTGCAAGTAAATCCACCCTTAATTCTAAATGTATGGGAACGACACTTAACAGTTCTTCTTTGACGTGTGCTCTCGATGTATGACGTGGCGTCGCATCACGACACGATTTGCGCATTGAGGTTTTTTCTTTGGCAATTCATGTAGTGACTTGTTCTACACGAATCTTCTTACCTTTTCCTTCACTTAAACCATTACAAAATCTCATTTATGAATTTAAATGTCTTCAACATTTCCAGTCTTTCTAATTTTAAAAGTTGTATCCCATCATTTTAGAGGGGAAAGATCGCTCGTTGCCGATCACAGTCTTGATTAACTTTTAGTACGACGCTCTTGTTGTTTTTGTTTTGCTTTGTTTTGTTGTTGTTTTTGTTAATTTGTTTATGGAAAATTGGCCTTAGTTTTTTTCAAAAAAACTTTTATCTTATTCTTTTATTTATTTATTTTATATATATATATATTTTTTTTGCTTGTGAATTTTGGAGAAGTCAGTAGCATGAATTTTCAAGTGATTTTAAACTTTTTGAGGCGAGAAACATCTGTTAAAACATCAATTATTCTGAATGCTTAAAATGTGATTACAAAAGTTGTAAAATAGTTTTTTTTTAAACAAAGCACATTTCAGTGAACTTCCTTGGTACTTCTATTGTATCATAAATATCTCTTTTTCATTCAGCGACATTATTTTTCAGCGATTTTCGGCGCCGCTTAGTATTTGCGTTCTCACAAGTGAGTATCAAAATACTGTAACCTCTATACAACAGTTTTTTGTGTTTGTCGCACGCTTACAGTGTTTTGCTTACAGGGGGTGGAAATACATTATGTGATATCTATGGAAACTTTAAAGGCAACATAGGTTATTTATAAACAATTTTACGCAAGGTGAGAAGCTAACATCTGTTACACGATTAAACAATCAGACCACCCGAGGAAAGTTTCAGAAACTTATGGATTAGAAACAAGGTCAAATGATTCTAAAGTAACGATTGAAATGAAGTGCTGTTAAAGGTAAGTTTAAATCTCGTTATGTAAAAGGAAACATTTCCAAATCTTTCTACTGAAACTCTACTGCATTCCCCGGTTACCAAGAGTGTAATATAAACATTTATAACCACTTTTGGTTTTTTGCGGTTAATTGCGGCTTTCATTCCAATAAGAGGTTTGCAACCTTTGCTCGGTATCAAACATTTTTTAGAATATTTATAGATTGGTCAATCGGAACTAAGAGTTTGCTCGCCAATACCGAGTTTGTTATTGAAATCGGGTTTCCACTATAAGCTAAAAGCTTCACTTACGCGAAAGCTAATAGACGTCAGATGAAAATTTATTTACTGCCGCTACCACTGGAGCTGGGAAAGTAATGCCAGGAATCTCTAAGTCAGAGGCTTTTTCTTTTCTTTTCGTCTTTTTGCTTTCTTGGTTAATGCACAAATGATTTAAGCTGAAGCGCTACAACACTTCAAAAGGTTGGGCTCGATTGTCTGTGTACAAATGAACTCCTTGAAAAATGTTCGCCATTAGGGGTTTTAACCCCTCACGACTCACAGTAGTTTTAAAAAACTCCGACCTATGAGTCGTCACTTTGTTACAGTTTTTAGCGACAACTTTAAAGTCAGTTCAAAACCTGATACCAGCAATCGTTAAAAAGCCGAGGAAATCGCAAAATTCAATAGTCGATGAATTCTGTTTATAGGAAAATCGCTAAATAACATTTTTAGTAGCTTTTATGTACGCAGCGAAAGTGGAGGTTCATGTTTATAAATTATGTTTCCACTAGAGCGAGAGTACGTGTCCTAACCCTTGGGACATTTCGTTTTACTGTTCCAACGCTGTAAATAAAATCCGGACGATACGTTCCGACAAATTGTTAACTAGATCATCGTTTCTAACTCCTAGGCGGAAACATTTAGAGATCTTGTCAAGGTAGGTAAATCTCTTTGTCTCTAAGGTCGCATTTCTCTGGGCCATGAATTAAATCGTTTAAGTTCGCTATCTGTTCTTGCAAAACATTCATCAGAATCTGTTTACTTTTCGATCTGGTTTGTCTAAAAACACTAGCTTTTCGATTGCATAAGAAGTTTTATATTTTTGACCAAAATTACGAGAGAATCTTGTTACATTTTCTAGAGGTGTGGCTAATTTCGGTCATCGGCGATAGCCAACATTTTATTGCAATTCTGTTAGAAGAACTGCAAAAAATCTGGCCTCAATTAGGCTTTTCCGTTTTTGCAGGGAGCACTTGAAGTAGGCATTCAGTATTCTCAACAGAGCGAAGACGAAAGTTAACAAACTATCTTTTATTATTTTTTTATGTAAGACGGTGGTGGTTCATAGGTCAAGCCACAAGCCACCGGATAGTAGCTGTAAATTAATTTGTGTTACAATTTAAAAATAATTGAAAGGAACATTTCCAAACCAGAGAAGAACATGACTCCCGCCTTCCGATCGTCCGAAATTAGGGCAATTTGTCAGAAACTTGGCATTCGCAATTTAAACAATAATTTCTAAAGTTACAAAGAAATGTGAAAGGTTTAAATAAAGTAAGTGAAACCTTAATACATTTTTAGTCGGTAAGACTACACGGTTATAAAGTTTCAGCTTGCTGCTGCTATTCTGAGCAACAATATTAATCAAGATAGGTCAAAAAAGACCGAAGTTAGGCACAAATGCTGTACACTGAAATGCTTATTTGTGGCGAGCCTCCATCAAGTGGACATCCTCCATTAAGCGGCCACTCTTTTATTTCCCGTTTGATTGAATTTCCGGCTTTTCATTTCTTCCATGCCGAATTTCCTTTTATGATTTAAAAATGTAATGAAGTAATCAAAATCAGAATCAAACTGTTCTTTCCAGTATTTCCATCTATAATACAAGTTCTAGCAGTTGAAATTGAGGAGTTCTTCTTCTCATTCAACTTGGCCACTCTTGGAGTGGGAAGAGATGAGAATATATTTCTGTTTCCTATTTTGTAGATGTTTTGGTTTTGGCGTCTTTTCTACTTCTCCCTTTACCTCTTACTTGTCAGCAGCGAAAAGAACGACACAGGTACCTTAAATTCAAACTACAGCATTTATTACTAACCTAATTTAACCTGATTCATCTTATAATATCTTGATGTGATTTAACTTTGCTTAGCTTAGCTCAGCTGAACTTGACCGTTAAGTTAACTGTAAAGCTAACTTAACTTAACTTTTCGTTTAAATTTAGCTTTAATTGGTGCATCATTTGCTATGCAGCATCCTTTCAACCTGTAGCAAAAAACTGTAACTCTTGCCTCTTTTAGCTCGCGACTGCATGGACCTCCTTGAAAATGGTTTCAGAAAAGATGGCATCTATCTCATCAACCCCGATAATAACGGATCTTTCCTCGTCTTCTGCGATCAGACGACAAATGGCGGGGGCTGGGTTGTCTTCCAAAAACGCTTCAACGGCTCGCAAGATTTCAACAGAACTTGGCCTGAGTACAAAAATGGATTTGGGAACTTGAACGGAGAGTTCTGGCTTGGAAACGACAATATTCACCGGTTAACCCATAGGCACCAACAACTTCTGATAGAACTTAAAGACTTCGACAGCTTCACTGCACATGCTCAGTACGAGTCTTTCAGCGTTGATTCAGAGAAGGACTGGTACACGCTTCACTTGGAGTCCTATTCAGGTACATGACTTCAGCCAGTGTACTCACAGGTAACCAAAGCGTAATATGAGAGTTTGTGTGCAGCTGAAATTCGATCAAAAATAAATACATTAAAATCGAAATAAAGTTTGAAAAACCTTACCTGTTGTGTGTTTGCTGTACTTTTATCGCTTTTCCGAGCTTCCGGAGGCCGTTTTGGGCGATTTTCTGCTTAACAGTCGATGCGACGGCATGGCGTACGTGAAAAACCGCCGCCGATTATTTTCGATCGAATTTCAGCTCCATACAAACTCTCATATTACGGTACGCTTTGGATACCTGTGGTGTACTCCTTTTGATCAAAACACTTGTGGCTACCGTTAAAACTTCCGATGTGGCTACCGTTTGGACTTCCGGTCACGTGTTCCCCCCTTGGGGAATTGTACTTTGGCCGCTTTTGTGAATTCAGTTCATTTTCGCTCGAACAAACAGTTTTTCAACGTACAGTATATTTCAGTGGGACGTTTAGTCACATTTATTACGTATATTTATTATATTTTGTTTATTTGGTCTTTATTCACCAAGTTTGGGTTGTGGAACTCACACCGCTTCCAGATTCAGCGAAACCAGATTGTAGGTAGATTCTCGTGCCAGCTGTTACCTTCTAAGTCCAGTCGACACCATTCCGAATTCGAACAAGCTACATCCGTGGATGGATCATTTAGACTACAATCTAAGACTGTCTTTAAATGGAACAAAAAATTTAATACTTCGTTAATAAAATCATGAATTTAGATTGACTTACAGTGAAAGGAACACGCTAAACGTTTGAAAGAAATATTAGATACCTGCTACTTGACCAGAGCAGCAGCCCTGTTGGATCGGCCCGAGTTGGTTAAAATCAAGAAGCAAATAGGCTCACTAGTTTAAACTGAAAACGTTCTCTTTTTAACTCTCTCAGTTTTCTTACGTTCCGGCTGTAAGGGCCGCCTACAGCCCTCCCTGCAGAAAGAGGTTCCTTGGTTACCCTATGTTCCGGCAGGCAAATAAGTACTTATTCGCCCACCGGATCATAGGGCGACCAAGAAAGTAAACCTCTGCTTGCAAGATACCCGCAGCTCCAGTACACCTTTTACTTATCAAGGACGTTTTTTTCCTTCTTTAGGAAATACCAAGGATTCTCTTAAAAAATATCATGACACTAAGACCTTCTCCACAAGAGACCAAGATAACGATAACTGGTTTCATAATTGCGCGGAAACGTATTCTAGTGGTTGGTGGTATGGCAAATGTCACGCCGTGAACTTGAACGGTGATTATTTCACACCCGGTGGTGTTTTCTGGCGTGGTTTAAGAGAATACGAACATTCCTTAAAGTCTACATCCATGAAAATGAGGAGCGTTTCCAGTAAGTATGTTATATGCTTCTTCTTTAAATGAACTGATGCCTTTTACAGTCTCTCAGATAGAATGGACCTCGAAAATTAGAAGGGGAATGCGAAAACAAGAGCTGCGGGATTTGGGGAGAGAATGAGCAGTTTTTAGATAGTAGGACGGCAAAAATTTTAATTTTCCTACTTAAAAGTAGGAAAAAGACGCACGGGTTCTGTTTCCACTTTCCCTTTCTTACACTGTGTACCGTTTCTGACTATCCTGAGAGTGGAACAGGATATTTGAGTTATTTACGTAGCCGGATTGCTGGTGCATTTCAAGAAATGATGTAGTTTTGATGGGCACATTATCCTACTCCTGCCACTGTGTAATTTCACAACGGGCAAAGGCAGGACGCGAGCGCAGTTCCCGCCATAATTTTACATAATGAAAATACAGAAAAATGTCGAAAGATTTACTTTAACCGCAAAACTTAACGTCCTTTCTGAAATTTTAAGCTTTTTACTTTGAGCGTGCGTTCGGAATGAAGTAAGTGGCATCCACAAGTTTTATGGGAGCGAAATTTGGTTTATCAGGACATTTTATGCATCTATTTCATACGAAGTTCGTGCTCGTAAAAGTCTAAACTGATTCAAACTTGAAGACTCTGAAAAACCGGAAGTTGTTTTTCCGTTGGACTGCTGTGAATTGTGTGATTAGTTCCTTCAAGGGGGCTAGAAAACAGCTTTAAAAAGTTTGGTCAATGTTAGTCGAGCGGCTACTCAGTAAACCCAGCAAGATTCAAAGGCCACAACAGGCGCCGCAACTTATGTTGACAGCACCACAACAGTGTGCACAATCTTTTGTTTTACGTTCACACACTCTCACTGGTTAAATAACTTAATAGAAACATTTCTATTGGTAAGCTGGTCCAACACAGTTCAAAACCTAGTGTAGTTTGTGCACGGTCAAGGCTAAAAACGGTACTGAACAATCATAGAATAAAGAAATTTGTCGGGCTTCGGCGGATCCAGGGGGGGGGGGGGGGGCGGTTGGATTGGGTGGCTATCACTGAGGCGATTTTGTCTCAAATCGTTGTGATATCGTTCTATCAGGTCAGCCACCCCCGCCCTCTTCAAAAATCCTGGATCCGCCACTGCATAATCACATGTACAGCTAGCTTCTTTTTAAGTTGGTCACGCCACGACAGTTTTTACGTTGGTACCTTTTCCCCGTTCATGAAATGTAGAATGAAACATAGTTAAGATGTTTCCAAGTCACAAAGGAAGGACTTGAAAAAATAAACCGAAGTCTTTCAAGTTCCAAACGTTTCCATCCTAGCCATCCGCACTCTCAGTTATAATTTCACAAATAAAGCAGATAATTTGAGACGCAACTGAATCATTATTTCTGGGTATCCTTTGTTTCTTCTATGTTTCTTTTAGGCTTCTGAACTCATACTTGAAATAGGCGAAATAGCCCCGTTTATTAAGTGTTGCGAACTTTTATACTCACTTTCTACGGGAGATGAGAAAACTTGGCATCTTATGCCTTTGCGGGCGCGCAAGACAGACTTTAGTTAATTTAAATTTTTGTAAATTACTGCCGCGGTATGTTACTTTGTTGCGCGAGCGGAAAAAGATTTTGGATTTTTGAGTTGAACCGGTTGTTGTTCAGTGCTGTGTTGTTTTAAGGGTTTGATTTTGATTTGGGGGAACTTTTCAGACTTTCCTTGGTGTTCAGAAATCGCTGGAACACTAAGGTTTGAGAGAAAAAGAAACTGTTACTGTGGCCGACGTGCCTGAAAAAAAAATCAATTTTAAAACCACTTCACGCAAGTGCCTTTCTGATCTGCGACAGCACCTCATTAATTGCCCTTAATTTCGCTTTATAGGCAAAGAATGGGACTACTCCATCAAATTGCAAGTGAATAGTGCTTTTGCACATGCGCAGTTGGTGGTAAAACTGTCTGAGCTGAAGCAGCTGACAGCGTGTTGGTGGATAAAACTGCTGACCAGGGAGGATACATATGACTTCACAGTGTTTTCCTTTGACGAAGCTTCGCGAAACAGCAGTTTTGCTTTCAGCATTCTAAGAAATTCAACTTTCAGGTTCACTTTGAATGCAACACACAAGTGAGTGTTAGAAATAACTATTCCGTTTCTGGTTTGTTTTGCTTCTTTTTTGTTCTCTTGAGGAAATTTCACCGAACATTAATTTCGCCTTCCCTGTCCAAAGAAGTTCAATTTTAGATTTATTTTTAGTGTAATTCACAATTAAGCAAAAGAAAGCCCTGATTTCTAATCATTTCTAGTGGTTTTGGTTGTGTATCGAACTTAAAGAAAGAGCCAATAAATTCGGCAGAATAAAATCGACGTCTAAAATCAAGTCTTTCCTCAATCGTGTTACAGTCGAGCCAGCTTGTCACGGCAGTGGCATGACGTTTGAAACAGGCCTAAGCGTTACTTTGGGAGACGGCGAGAAAACGTTACTTTTATATTGTCAAAGGTCGGGATTGAAAAACAAAACCATAAATTTATGACTACTTTACCAGGGGTCACTCCTTCCGGGAAACTTTTCAGTTAAAACATTGCTTTACTGTCAGCGATAACGCGGTTGACGTTTTTCATTGCATTTTATTTTTATTAGCGATTTTTACCTCCCAAATGTAACAATTGATGATAGTTATTGGCATCACATGTGCTTAACCGGGTCACTTTCCATCGGGATTTGGACTTACTACGTGGATGGTTTGGTGAGGTTAAACATCACAGGTTACCATGGCAACCTAAATATACAACAAGGATGCGTTATGAGAATTGGAGTTTTATCAAAAGACACCAGTAAGGGAGCGAGCGAGCTCATTGGAGAACTGAGTCAGTTGAACACATGGGATGAAATCTTAACACCTGGTTACATTATGCGAACGTCACGCGGTTGCCACGCCTTTATGGGTAACGTGATTTCTTGGTCAGTGGTTCAGTTATGGCTTCATGATGACGTCACGAAAACTACTCCTTCTTCATGCACTGGCGCAGGTACTATGGGCTGTATTTTTCCACTTTCTTTTTCGAATCTGTTTTGGTTCATATCAAGGAACGTTTTTTCAATGCACTCAGTCCTAGTATTGCGAAAAATAGCAAAGTAGGAAAGTTCTGCTCAGCAGCTTACATTTTTAAGATCGTTAAATTTAAGGAAGAGATCCACAGACACATAAGTTAAAACTATCTTGTACAGCGTCATAAACAGTAACACAAAAAAGTTCAAAGTAAAAACGTTCTGCTCAGCAACTTTTATTTCAAGATGGTTACTTTTAAGGAATTCATCCACAGGCTCAAAAGTTAAAAGCACGTTATACAGCGTAATGAACAGTGTCATATGTACTCATATGTACTTATTACAGTGTCCCCAATTAGTGAATTACTTGTGATTTGCTAGACGTTTTGAAACGGGAAACGTGGTCGGGAAACGGGAAAGTACTGCTCAGTAGCTTTCATTCAAAACTTTAGGATTTCATCCAGAGACTCAACAGTTAAAACCTCCTTGTACAGTATAATAAACAGCACTACAGGAAAGTACTGCTCAGTAGCTTTCATTTGAAGGGTCACACTTAAGGATTTCATCTACAGAGTCAAAAGTTAGAACCACCTTGTACAGCATAATAAACAGCACCACAGGAAAGTACTGCTCAGTAGCTTTCACTTGAATGGTCACACTTTAGGATTTCATCCACAGACTCAACAGTTAAAACCACCTTGTACAGCATAATAAACAGCACCACAGGAAAGTACTGCTCAATAGCTTTCACTTGAATGGTCACACTTTAGGATTTCATCCACAGACTCAACAATTAAAACCACCTTTTACAGCATAATAAACAGCACCACAGTAAAGTACTGCTCAATAGCTTTCCATTGAATGGTCACACTTTAGGATTTCATCCACAGACTCAACAGTTAAAACCTTGTGCAGTATAATGAACAGCACCAAAGAAAAGTTCTGCTTAGTAGCTTCTTATTTGAATCATATGGCAACACTTCTGGATTTCACCCACAGACTGCAAAGTGAGAGCAACATTGTACCTACCTAAAAAGAAAAAGTCGAATTCTATACCTTAGATAAGAAAACCATGCCCTCTGAAGCTGGGCATACCTGTTAAGCTTATCAGTCAAGCTTCCTTCCCTGAGCTAAGACTAAGCGGCCACGACATGTCAACCACTCAACAGATAACATTCACTGGAGTTTATCATCTGCTGATGGCCGCAACATAACTGATGACAGCTCTTCCTGGCAAGGTCACGTGATCGGTGACGGCGTTAGTCTGGACTCTAAGGTAATGAGCCTACAGGGAGGAGGTCACGTGATCCTTGGGAGTTTTGAGAGGAACTGTCCTGGAAACCCTTCTTTGTGTACTGACGATTTTTCCGTGAGTTTTTGGATGAAACATGGAGGTAGGATTCACTGCGTGATTGTAAAGTATGTTTTACTGTTATTACAGAATTTTGGAACAAATGGCTCGTAAAAACCTCTCGAAGACGATAAGCTGAAACATGCAAGGTATACCTCTTTGCTAACATGCCTTAAAGACAGAAGAAAGCTTTATCACAAAATACAAGAAGAAAGGAAACAATTTGATCTTTGATACAGATGAAACTTAATCTAAAGTAAACACTAACGTTTTGTACTAGCTTTCAAATCTACTCACTGCGATGACCTTCACTCATCATCACTCTTTTCAAGACTTTCGTTGCCCGGCTAACACTTTCTATCACCGGATAATTTGTTATTATTATTATGATTATTATTATTATGATTATTATTATTATTATGATTATTATTATGATTATTATTATGATTATTATAATCTCCAGATGGGTGCTAGATCTCGGCCTCCGCTTGGTGATCACATGTTCCAACGTCTATGCTGGTTTTTGGCTTGTTTTGTCTCTGTTGGTTGTTTCTCGTTTTTCTTTGTTGTTTGTTGTTTATGTTTGGATCGCAATTAACAGAAGGTCGCGTGCTTAGTGCGGTTGTTACTCTGTTCACAGCTGGTCTTGCTACTGCCATTGGTGTCTTTTTGTCGTTGCGGCTTTCATTGTTCGTTGTTTGTTGTTATCGCAGCTTTTGTGAGATCGCTTCATTCATGCAGTCTTTCAGGTACTCAAATTATATTTATGTCTGCTCAACGTTTTCACAAATATAGAATAAAGCCCTGTATTTTAGTTTAGTAGTTCTTTGTAATGGCTTATCGCTTTGTGCAATTAGAAGCAATTTTTCTCACGTGTGCGTTGTTTTATTATTCTCTGCTACAGTTAAATTTACTTCTTACATTCTTGGACAAAACGAAAAATACCACAATGCTCTCGAGTCCATGGTGTCAGAAGTGGCGCCCAATAACAGCAAGTGGACACGCTGTTACCACGCAAAGTCAGATGGCTTTACTGCGCATGACTTTCACTCACGATGCGACAACAAAGGACCCACCGTAACCCTGGTACGGGTCAGAGAATTTGTTTTCGGAGGATTTTTGGACCAGAACTGGGGAGGTAAAAATGCTGTTTATGCATTTATTGATTGCACTCGTAAACCAATAACTTATCTTAGCTTATCGTGCGAACAATGCTTCTATTTTTTCAAATAATTAACTGTGGAAAAATGCCAACCATTGACGGAGAGTGTTCGCAAAACCGATCTTGTTAACCCAAGACTTGCCTTTTTTGTAAGAGAAAGCCCAGGGATTCGCCTCCCGTTATCAGACAAGACGTCTAATTTACTTACTGAAGGAAAATAAATATTAAAATAGAGTATAAACGACAAACTGATCCTTACGGCAGCTGACAAAAGTCCTAAGCAAGCAAAAATAAAGATACTAAAGAGCAACTTCCAGTAGAAATCAAGCAAAATCTCAATATCGCGGCAGTAGTTGAAAAATCGATTTCTTTCGTATTGGTAAAGCTAGAAACCTGATGTGGTTCGTTTTCCCCCGAAGCGCTTTATTTTCGAAAAAAAAACCAGGAAATCGATTCTCGGGTTCGGAAGGTCAAAATCACAGGAAATTAATCTTGAAAATCAGTACTATAAACTTGCATCGCGCTGGTAAACTAAAGGGCAGAGAAAAAGATAGGCACTTTCTATCGACAGAACAAGTCTTTTTAATAAGCTAGACAGTTGTAAAACAGCAGTAGTGAAATCAACTGAACACAAACAATTCCAAACTAAAAGGCAGGTTTTGATGATCACGTAGAAACTGACTTGGAACCTAACTTCTGTGAGATAATTTAACATTTGCCATAATTCTAAATGGTCTAAATCCTCATTCAATAGACAGCACAAACATTGAAATAAACCATACCTTGAAACTGGCTTGGGTTATCCATGCTACTTTGTTTGGGACCACTTCGAACTCACCAAGGTTTAACAAATGGGGCTAAGTGAAGTTGAATTTTGCCGTACACAAAAACAGGGGAAATTTTGCTTCTTTAACAAACGGGCTCGCTTTACTTCATTCTTGTTAATTTCCAGCGTTAACATTCTTTTGCGCTCCAAAAAGAGGAAGAAAAAGCCCAAAATGGGCGATTTTCACGTTTCCAAACTTCTGTTCCTTCGAGTGCAAATTTTCTTTTTGCATTTGATTGCATTGCGTTACCAAATATCGTGATTATATTGTTTGACCAAATTTGGATATATGATGTCACAGGTGTAGCATATTAGATGTCACGTTTTGTCGTGGTTTACACAGAGAGCTCACAACGATAACACCAGTATGGTACAATTTGAGATCAACCGAACAATTTAGTTTGAATCCATCATCAAGCATTAGGCAACGACGAAGAAAGGAGAGATTGTGCAGCTTAACACGGAAATTTTGGTGTATTGCGGGATGCGGCAAAGTTGAACTTCATTAAACCCCATTTCTTAAAATTCGCTGTGTTCGAAGTTTTCCCAAAGACAGCAGCGTGGATAACCCAAGCCAGTTTCAAGGTATAGTTTAGTTCAATGTTTTCACTGTCTATTGAACGAGGATTAAGACCATTTGGGTTTTGGCACATGTTAAATTATTTTACAGAAGTTAGGTTCCAAATCAGTTTCTACGTGAACATCAGAACCTGCCTTTTAGTTTGGAATTGTTTGTGCTCATTAAATTTCGCTACTGCTGTTTTGTAACTGTCTAGTTAATGAAAAACACTGGTTCTGTTAATAAGAAGTGTCTATCTTTTTCTCCGCGCTTTTGTTTAGCAGGGCGATCCACGTTTATAGTAGTGATTTTCAAGATTAATTTCCTGTGATTTTGACCTCCCGAACCCGAGAGTCGATTTCCTGGTTTTTTTCGAAAATAAAGCGCTTCGGAGGAAAACGAACCACATCAGGGTTCTAGCTTTACCAATACCCATTTATGTGCAAAATATGAAAGAAATCGATTTTCGACTTCTGCCGCCGAATGCAAAAGGCTACAAGAATAATAAATATCCCTTTTTTAAGGGATTTTTAAAAGCTTGGGAAAACGAGACTCGTTCATAATTTGTCACCCCAACTCGTGGGATTCTAAGTTGGTATAACACTTGCAACGAGACGGTTGCAATGCCAATAGGCTTTCATGTTTCAGGAGAGGCGCAGATGTGTAGTCTCAGACGTTTGATCTGTAAGTCTGAGGTTCAAACCTGTTCTCTACCATCGTTTTGTTCCTTGGAAAGGAACTCTACTTGGTATCTCTCCTTCTTTCCAAGTGTATTAATGGGAACCGTTAGCAAAACATAACAAAATGTTGGGAATAACTTGGGATTGACTAACATCCACGACATGCCGGGGGGAGTAGTAATACTCCTATTTGCTTCATTCTACAGAAACTGCAGCTATGTCCCTGGTGAACCAAGTGCGAATTTTTCTTACATGCTGGTTTTAATTTGTAACTGACCAGCTAATCAATGTTGTTTTTCTTCTAGGTCCCCAAATACGACCAATTTCAAGCATTTCGGCTTTCTTATTTAGCCTTAACAACGTATTGGGCTTCGAGCCTTTTAAAATGGACGTCGACGAGAACTTTGAAAAATTCGCAGCCACCAATGACCCAGCGAAAGGTCCAGTGTTTGGTTTGGATGACTTAACAATCAATTATGACGCCTTTATATTTCCCCGGGAGAGCCATTCCATTACAGGCAGAGCTTATAGTTTGCCCGACGGATATGATGGAAGTAATGAAAAGGTTGGGTTTGGACTTTTTGCGGAAACTGAGGTTTTCACCTGGGACGACTTGGAAGTGTTTTACTATGATGGTGAGTTGCATTCTCTTTAAAGCCAATTTATAACCCTTTGTAAATGACAACCAGGCCATAATCTCATTGTGTGACATGCTATCACTACAAAAACTTGTTGCTCATCGGCACTCAAGGTCATCTCTTACGTACAGACAACATCCTGTTTACATTTGGCCAATCGCAAAAAAAAAATTCATAAAGACTTTCACGTGTAAGCAGTGATGTCATAAATAAGTGGCTCCTGTTTCACTCTCGCCTTGTGCTTCAAGCTTACGTTTTTTGAGCTGCAAGCCCACTACACAATTGTAACCTCTTAGTGTCGTGTAGCCGGCCTAGTTTGTAATCTTGACATGTATGTGGATAATTCGAGTGCTTTATCCCCTCCCCCTTTATCCTACAAACTTGTCGATCTGTGTCATTTCTCTAGGAGCATTAATGATCCATCTCATTATCACACAATCACCGTTAACTATCATATTCAATGTGATTGTGATTTAGCCATCGCACATAAACTGCATATTGTAACTCTCTGACAGACCTCTTTGAATAAACCCATGTCCTGTCATGCAGAAGTGCATACGTTGGTGCCGTGAATCTAATGATTTCGCCTCAGTTTTCTTCTCGTTTCGCGTTGCCTGACTTCAAAATACTCTGTAAATTTTAATTCTCATCTATGGTCCATCAGGCTCCTTTTTCCAGACATTTCAATTTTTTTTCCGACAAAACTCAAAACATCTGACTCGAGTTTCCTTTCTGGCTAACTTGTTTTGAATCTTGCTCTTGAGTGGCCAACTTTAGGATAAAAAATCATTTGCAAAACATCAAAAACAGTATTTACAGGCCAAAACGCCAGAAGCACCTTCTATTTCACAGATATTGAGATTTACTCGTAAAATTCGTAGCGAATAAAAACGTTCTGATTCTGGCTAATCAGAAACGTAAACCTGTAGTATAAATAACATCGTTTGTTCAATTAGCAACGAGAGGAATGAAATTTCACTACTTTTGGATGAAAGTACTTAGTTGTATTCATTTTGCACAGGAATCGCGCACTTTAGAGAATGTTCGCCGAAACGTTTGTCAGTATTGTTTTCTGTTGAGACGTAATTTAATGTTACGAACAAGGGTACTCCTCAGAAACTCAGCAAGGTGTAAAAATGCTGGAAAGCTTCTTGAAAACAGCGGAACGGAATTTTTTCCTTCCAGAAACATCAGATTGAAAACTACTATTCAATTCAGGGCTTGGAATTTTCAAACATTCTAGCACAAATTTTGTTCGAACGAAAAGTGCCTTCAATTCAAATTTCGAACGACTGATCATGCGTGACGTTTTGGTTGACGATAACTTGCTAGCGGGGTACGGTAGTAATTAGGAACCATGACTGACAGTACCGAAAGATTTTGCTGTTGTTTTGTTTTCATGATGATAAAGATTAGCTTGTGAGCGGTTCCTTAGTGTGAACAGGAAGCAAGAAGGATCGGCCAGATGAGCGAGCAGTGAGAGACTTGAAGAGGGGCGACGCCTCGTTCTTCTCCCCAGTCCGCACTCGGCTCCCTCATCTCCCCGATTTTTTGTGCCCTATTCCTCACTAATCCTCACTAAGCTGCCCCTTCAAACAAGTTGAAAATTAACTGAAAACACTTCTTTTTTCTCTCTTTACCTTAGTACCACATAAACCTCTTGACGTAAGTGACTCAGATGTGATTCCTGACTCTGCGTTTGCTTCTTCAAGCAAAAGAGAAACTCTCACTTACAGTGCAGCCAGGGCACTAACGCCGGAAGGTGCCGAGGGAGAGTGGTGCGCGCATTATAATGATACGAACCAGTGGCTTCAGGCGCAACTTAGCTATACCAAATCTCAAGGTTTTATAACCATAAGAACGTTCCAGGCCTACAGCGAGGAATCTTGGGTGACATCATACATAATTAACACGAGCACGGATGGAAGAAGTTGGACTTTCAAGAAACAGGTGATTATCAAACATCAAGGTTAATGTCTTTGCTTGACGTAAGATGAATCAAAGTCAACTAATAAAGTATACGTATGAGTTTTATCCTCTCTGTTGACCCAAATGCACATTAATGAGTCAGGTGCCTTTTCTGTTCGCACAAATATTATACGTTTCCGTTTTTCAAAATGCATTCATTGATTACCATTAACCTTCCTCCAGTCTAATACGTTTTCATCTTAGTTGAACAAGCAGACATTTTCATTGATGGGTTTTAGGGTCAATGATACGAATCAGTTTCTGACAATACGTTTTTGTTTTTCAAAATCTTAACGTTAGAACATGCTCTTCTGTCCACAAAAAGTAGACTGGTGAAAAAGTGCAGGGTGGGCGTGAGTATCAGTTAACTGCGGTCTTAGCCAACAGGAGACGGATATTATGAACGCGTTAGTCTGTGATTTTGGATCTTTTTTTATTTGGTGCATGAATGTTTTCTGGGGTGTTGGATCGAAATAATTTTTATGTCCACAGAGAGACCAGCTGTTCTTTGAACTTAAGAAAATATTTTTTTTAATGTTACTTCTTAGAGTGGAAGAGGTTCCATCACTATATGGCCAAAACCTAACTACTTCAGACTTATTCCTCAGACCTGGAAATCCAAGATCTGCACAAAAATAGACATACACGTTAATAACGAGGAAAGTACGATCTCTTCAGCTTTTTTGAGGGCCGGTTCACACAGGCAATTTTTGGTGCGATTTTAGTTGTAATTTTTGAGTGATTTTAGGGTGATTTGAAATCCTTGCAATTTTAGCCGATTTGATTGCGATTTCGTTGCACAGAACAGAGCAAGTGCGTGCGCGTGCGTGCAGATCGCGTGCAAAGTGAAAAATTGCAGCAAAACTGTCAGTAGTTTACAAAGGCGTTTTCAAGTCCCATTAAAAATGTTTGCAAAAATTGCCACCGAAATCGAATCAATCAAAAATCGCCTTTGTAACTGACCCTTAAAGCTTACATGATTAAATATAATAAATGAATGGGTCATTTCCAAGAGTGAGTCATTCTACTGCAACTACAAGAACCCATCACTTTTTTTGTTTTCTCGTGGAAATAAGAGTTACTTTTATATAAAACTCGCTGGAATTACAGGATTGAAAATACGAAAAGGAGAAACCCATTGAATTTAGTTTTTCGTAGTTAAACGGAACCGTAGAGAAAATAGCTCATTAGTGGCCTTTACATGACATGAAACGTACTAAGATAAGACATTTTGAAAGGTAACAAAATTATGTTAACCAATTATATAGTCGATAAATAGAGATACAAAAAATCTAAGTTCCCGACGGTGGTTAAAAACGTTACCACCCGCATACCGGTGGCACACACTACCAATAAGCTCCAGGGAGTCTAATGGGGCTCTCCACTACGTTAATGAGTTACCCTTCCTGCATACTGCTAGCAGACGCCAGCAGCAGGGAAAGTCATGGATTAGACTCCAGAGGCCGACACAGTTTTTTCTTTGCCTAATGCGGCTTAAAAATTGAATACGTTTAACTCCCTGGTAGTATTTATATCCATCAATATCGGACTGCCGAACGGAGGGAAGCCGGTCGGTGGCTCCAGGACTGGTCACTACATCGTGTTTTGTATAATTCCTCATCGTCTCCCTTTCTCCACCCAGGTGTATAAATGGGTTCTGGCCAAAAAAATCTAAGGGGTATCCTGGGATGGACTAGCCTAATTGATTCATGCCACAGGAACTTCAGTTGAAAAGACTATTTCACTGGGATTTTGCTGGCGCTTTGTCAAAACTGAGCTGAGTCTTTGACCGTGTCCTGGCTAACTTAAGCTACTCCTAGGACAAACTCGCAGAGCGTGCGAACGTTAGAGCAACGATCTATCCCCGGCCATCCTGGACAAAGCCACTTGCAAAACCATTAGTTTTAGGTGTTCATTCATGTAAATGTGGCTTTTCGTTTTTCTTAGTGATACCAGAAATCAGATTGATATAGTCCCGGCCGCATGTGATCCGCGTGCAGCCCGTGTGAGACCTTACCTTTACCTTTACCTTTACCAAATTGGTCGCGGACCACTTAACATTTCAGAGTCCGATCAAAGTTCTCACGCTTTTCCGATTCACATATGCTTTCATTTATTTTCCGGTTTCTTTCATTTTTTTTGGCCTTTTTCATTTGTCTATTGACATAATTTTTCTCTCTATTTTTCCTACCAAGCGACCATTAACAAAATGACAGCGTCATCAGAAAGATGCATTTCACCTGCTCACTTCGCTCGCCTTCACTTCCCTGGTGCGTGTTTCTCTGCCTGGTGTTCCAGGCCTGGTTCGGTGGATAAGTTCCCTTGGCTTAGCATCAACCTGGGAGCTGAGTATCACGTTCTGTTTGTTGCCACACAAGGTTCTGACAATGAGCAAAACAAATATTTCGTTTTCAAGTATAAACTACGGTATAGTCCTTATAAAAACGCGTGGCCATGGATAAACTACAACGAAAAACGAAAACACAAGGTAAGCAACTGCAGAAGCTGTGAAAGTTAAGCCGATATTATTACAACCTCGTCCGTATGTTTCTATCTATATTCTGTAGAGGATGTTCTCCCACCGGCAGTTTAAATACTGAGAAAACCTTGGCAGCTTGGTCCATGTACTATCATTAAAGACGGCATGAAAGTCACCTGTTTTACAAACTGCCAATTTTTCTCCACGTTTTAAACTAGGTCAAATTCAGACTATGAGATCCATCGTTTCCAGATACTAGCCATAATTACCGCAGAAATTAGCGCAAATGTCTGTAGAAATATAAAAGAATAGTCTTTTTTTTGCAGTTTTTTCATGGCAACTGGGACGGATCCACAGCAGTTAAAAATGCCATCCTGAATCCATTCAAGGCTCGCCATTTGAATTTTAGGCCCAAGTACGATAATTCAATACTCGAGCGACCGTTCGGATTCTGCTTGCGAGTGGAAATTTACGTTCCTGGTAAGTCAGTATATCTATAGCCAAGTGCTAGTGTTCTTCTAGTTTTTTTACTAAAGAGACCGGAGGTCACGGAAACAGAAAGTTAAGATGGCTCTGAAGTGTGTGCGTGAGACTGGATGAAAAACCAAGTCCGACCATGCCTTCCTCTGTAGTCTGAAAGACAGTAGACTGTTCCCGTCTTCCCGATAAAAGTGTAACCCATGACATGCTTTTGCTTAAAAAATGACGATGAAGTGTTCAGGTGTGACTGCCGACAGTGTCCCTTATTTCAATAAGCTCCTCCTCCCCCCCCCCCCCTTCTACTGAAAGTGCATCGACTGCTTAATTGTCTCTTTTCTTGATAATAAAAGAAATGGAGTTTTTCTGTCGAAGGCACTATCGTGTGATAGGTTGCCCAAGGAAATTTGATGTCCACAACAAGTACGTTCTCGGGCTTTAATGGAGTTTGAACATCAAATTTCCGAGGGAACCTATCACACATAGGGCCTGAGACAGAAGGACTCTACTGTTTCTATTGTACAACGCTAATATTTGAGCGACAAAATGCTGACAGTTGTAATACGATTATTATGTCATGAAAAATGGAGCGGGAAAGCCCCAAGGTGTTTGACGTGTACACTGATACCAATATAATACACGCTCTTCATTTCTAATTATTTACAGTGGAAATGGTTAAAAAGCTAGCAATTTTCTCACCGAAAATTGTCAAAAACGGGCACTATGCACTGATAGGCGCCCACTGAGGAGAGACTCTATCGCGTCACGTGATCGATTTCGACCAATGGGGCACGCCAAAATTTTTAGCGTTGTAGTATAAGTGCAGATAGTGGCATTGAACCTGTAGACTAAAATGACCACTCTGAACATAGTTGATAAAAGAATCTGGTTATGAAGCTCAGTTAAGTCCTTTGTTTTATGTTTTCGTTACCGTTTTTAGCCTTGACGGTGCACAAACAACAATAGGTTTTGAATTTTGCATGAGCAACTAACCAATAAGAATGTCAGCCATAGTGTGCGAACGTAAAACAAAAGATTGTGCACTGTAGTAGTACTTTCAACATAAATTGCAGCACCTTTGTGAAAGGCCTTTGAAACTTGCAAAGTTTCATAACCAGTCCCTCGAGTAACTATGCTCTGAACCTGTACTGCTACTGTTCTTACTGTTTCAATTTCTGTCGGAAGTGTTTTGACACTCTTAGATGTTTATGTCGAAAACAAATACGTACCCTGTCTTCAATAAGGACGCTGCTTTTAGCTTTAAAATGACATACGAAAAAGGAGAAGATAAGTGACCTTCAGGGAGGTCCTCCGAGGACAAGAAATTTTGTCACTGACCAGGCTAAAATAGATATAAAAGTTAAAAGTCTCAAAGGACTAAAACTAGTAACGGAAATAGATAGGACCAATACGGCGGTAGTTGTTATCTTGAGGGCATTCCATAAGGAAAACAAAATCGCAAGTCCTGGAGATTTAGTTGCTCACAACTCAAAACAGATCGAATGCTGAAAGATTTTAAACGAAATGTTAGATTAGTATGACAAAACCGCACCACCATTAAATATCATTCGACAGGGCACTCGGACAGGAATTCAACACGTCTCTTGAAAACGGTCAGTAATACATTCACTAGAAATGAATGGAAAGTGCGAGTCCCACAATTACAGTGTAAACTTTAGTATTCATTCACAGACATCGAAAGCTTCCAATGTAAGAGGAACAAGGCCTGACAGGAATTAAAGGCTACAATTAAAAGCTTGAAAATGATAGTCAAATATTCATTCAGGAATGAATTAATTGCAGGCATGTAACAAGCGTAGCCTGTGTAAAAGAGTTGAAGGGAGACAGGGCGAAAAAATGGAGAGAGGAAGAGAGAAAGTAATAAAAATAACGCAATGTTATTCTTTCGCAGCTGACGACCAGGACACGATAATTTCCTGGCGTACAAGGGAAAGAGACTTTGAGTATAAACAAGTAAACGAATTATTCACCAGTTACCATCAGCTCTCCGTCGCTTGGAAAGGTAAAATCCAAAAGATAAACGTACCCACAATTCCAAGAGAATGGCATCACGTAACGTTTACTTGGAGTAAGACCTGGAATCTAAAATTCTATCAAAATGGCGTCTTGGTAAACGAGACTGGGAGGGCCCTGGAAAGAGCATACCCAGAAGAGAGCGCCACCGACGGTTTACTGATCGTGGGAAACAGATCGCTGTCCAGTGATGTGAAACCAGCGGATAACTTTCAAATCTATGGCTTAACCGTGTGGCCACGCCTTGTCTCAGAAGGACAGATTAAGGAAAAACTGGATGCTGGTAAGTCATGGTGACAGTGTAGCAGAAAGAAAAGATTTTTTAAGACTTATTTTTAAAGTTATTAAAAGAACAACGTCTCGACGTCTGCTTTACACTATTCACATTGTTGTGCATGTGCAAATGCTTATGTGCAAATGATATCTCCACAAGTTTCTGTTCATTTAATTTTGACAATCGTATCATGCAAACAACGATAGGATAAAGTTGTTTTGCGTTCCCTAAGCTCCTCATGGGAGGCAAAGAAACAATGATGAACGTGACTGGCAGAAGGTCATCAGTGCCATAGAGCTGGCTCTAGCAGACGATGTGAATGACTGTCGGCCTCTTTTTGGTCAAAAGAAGAAAGAGGTTGAAATATTTATTTCCTTGTTGTCTTTTTTTGTTTTGCTTCCACACCTATTTACTCCTTTTATTCCTTTTTGTCACGTTTGACGGACTGTCATTGGCTTGGAATGCTAGAATTACTTTTCTTACGTTTTACTAATATTGTGCATACCCTTTCCTGAACATAATTTCGCTATTTAATTTTTTTTTTGGAATAGATTATTTATAGCCAGCTCAGTCTTAAACACGAGCAATCACATGCGCAAACTAGGGGAAAGAAATACCGGTAGTTAGTTTAGTGAACGTGTTTTCTGTTAAAACATTTGTAAATTTTTTTTAGAAAGGAGTTACATAATGAATCACTGGCAAACCGCCTAGCTAAGAGCTCGTGCGCCTCGTGCTGGTTAATTTCTGTTAAAAATATAAATGATTGTGAAAATGACTACTGCGGGGACTGATCAAACAACGTGAAAAGACCTGAGTTACAATATTTCGACTGGCCAATACCAGTCTTCATCAGGTTTATTAAGGCATGCATCACGAATTTACAGAAATATATATGTATCAATTTTGACTGATCACGATCTTTCTCATCCGACGTTGAGCAAGGTTGATCGTGCACGGTTTTTGCAGTGGTCTTAAACCTTAATTTCGTATTAACGTCAGTTAAAATGGCACTGATACATAGAGTGTGCTAGGGTAGTTGTTAATACAAAGGACAACACGCAGCTAGGTCGTAGCCAAGAGAATCTTGTGTAACTTTTACATTTCGTCACGTCTTCCTTGGCTAGTTCGTCATTTGGAAATCATAAGTAAACCTAGAGACAGTGCATAAATTTTTTGATGACAAAGTCGTCTCAGCTTTGCTAAAACCACATAAAAACTGCAGGTCTGCAGGTACAGAAAAAGAAGCAGAGGGCAGAAATTTCCGCGGGTGGCATGGCGCTTGTATTGTTCTATTACCTTGCAAGGTAGCGAGTTTGAAGCCTTCAAAGTTTTCGCTCTGACAACTTGTGTATGTTAAAGCACAAGTTCTGAGTCCTACAGCTTTGGATAATAAAAGGAATACAAGAAAGGTAAAAAGTGATTGCAGTTGGTGAAACATAAGAGATTTGAATCGTGAGTCATGAGTGTTAACCCGTTATGCCCCAGTAGTTACAAGCATCTAACTTCTCCTTCGGTGCTAGCATTGACATTGTGTTCAAAGCGTACAGCGTTCCTTTGGGTGACATCAAAACGGAAATAGGGATTCCAAACCTGCAAACAGGAGTGACATGTTTGAGAATTAACATATACTTACGTACTTTTTTTCCAGTTACTTGTCGCATGACCGACTGGTGCTTAAAGAATTTGAAGGAAGACGATTTTGATTGGTCCTCTGCGGCGAAGTGCACCAGTACGAAGTACACAGGCCCGTGTTCTGATCCCATCAACACTGATCAAGGTATTCTGTTCTGCCAACTGGTTACATCTCTCACGTGCAAAATCGTCCAACATTCGAATCTTATCAATAATGGTTTACTAAAACAAAGACATGCAGAGACAAACGTTAAAATTTGACGTTTCGGAGTCGTCATGACGTCAAGGTAACAATTATACAAAATGTAAATTTCAACAACTGTCAAGAAGTGTTGACTCTAAATTCTTTCGAAAGTATTTGTGTAATTTTATTTTCGCACTCTCTATTATGCTCATTTAGCGCCCAGACCGCTACTTGACTGATTCTTCCCCGGTCGTCTTCATGTTGCGCGACGTGCGCGGCACGGGAGCGCGAAGTTTGAAAGCAGTGCGCATCGCGCAACATGAAGACGACTGGGGCAGGTCAGGGTTCTTGATACTTATTGAAATTCGAATCTGAATAAAAATAAAATTCAAATCCGGATAAAAATAAAAATAAAAACTGATGTGGCAATATATTATGGAAAAATGTTAATGTAGCCTCCGAAGGGCCATGAAAATCTGGTCTCATTGACGGCGTGAGATGTTGTATGATAACGGTAGTATTTTCTGATGGTTTCACCCTCGGGGGGGGATGCCCCCCCCATAAGATTTTCCTTGAATTTCTCCAAGACGAATTATTATCTAGACCTGCCGTTTTCAGTAGCTGTGAGCATATCCCTAAGACACATTTTGACATAAGCTTGGTGAGAATCGATTGCTATGAGTATGAGATATGACGTCATAAGTAGCAGGTTGTCAAGCCAGTTTTAAAGAAAAATTCGTGTTTTTTTTACCCTTTTAGGTGAAAAATGCACAAAATGTCAACAAAAAGCATCAAAATGTTTAATTATGTCATATTCTACATGTCCAGCATCAAACATTTCCAATTTTTAACGTTTATTGACAATTTCTAATTTTTGGTAAAATCCAAGATGGCTCCCAAAATATGGCGGCCATATTGGATGACGTCACAGGCCTCCAGCAGCGCGGCAACCCATAATATGTACCTCATCTTGTAGAGGAAATCACAAGCTTTCTATTAAAGGTTAAATCTTTTCAAAATATTGTAACATAATGAAACCCAAGGGGGGTCCAACAACCCCCCCCCCTTGTACCACGGTGGGGGTGTGACTTTGCTTGTACGTCCGAGGGTTAGCCCTTTAAGGCCCAATAGTGACAAGCATCTATTTTCTACTTACAATATCCCTGCTTGTTTAAACGTACAGGTCACGAGAATAAAGGAAATGATCACCAAACATGAAATATCTTGATGTTTGTGCAAATTCTCTTATCTAGTACCATAAGAAATATATGGAGAAAACTAATGAGAATATGCATATTAATATTGGGGCTTAAAGGGTTAACAAATGGAAGGTGGGGCAAGGGGAAAGAGGCAGGATAAATACGAAGTCCTCAAGAGATCTGTGTTTTTCTCCCACACTCACAAACTGAGTAAAATTACCTTGCTGGATTTGCAGCCTTTTTATTTGTCACACAAATGGAAGCGCTTTATCAAGTTATACATGTTTGGCCATGACTGTGACCCTTAAACTTTTTATTTTTCTTTGTTTTACTTCAACTTATCCAGTCCGACGTTCTTTCATAAATGGAGCTTTCAATAGCACAACAAATCAACATCCCCAAGGAACCTCGTGGTTAGCGGTTGATGGCCAGGCTGACACGCGCACTACCGTGGGCCCGGCTGCCGCGCCGTGGTGGAAAGTAGACCTTGGTCGAGAGGGCCTGGTTACTGGTGCTAGACTGTCTCTCGATGTAGAGGTTAAAGACAGTAGTCCTGGAATTATCAGAATAACGATTCTTGACACAAATAAAAAGGCTTTTTTGTGTGCGTCAATCGATGTGACTGGAGACGTAACCAATAAGAATTTGGCGATGTACTGTCCTAAACCGTTGCTTGGTAGATTTGTTAAAGTACAGATGAGTGTGTCTGGTGACTGCAAGGTCCCCGCCTGTGAATATACAATACACCTGAATGACATTGATGTCATACTAGGTAAGAAAACCATTAGTTATATAAACTTAGTTAAAAAGGTTTTCCCATTGTTTATTATATCTTCTCAATGCAAAACATCCTTAAATAAACTTAAAACTGGAAACAGAACTGTGCCACTATTTCGGTTTTATTTAAAAAACCTTCCCCAGGGAACCTAGAAAAATAACAGAGTCACAGCATAATAACGTACATTCAACTTGTTTGAGAGCATGACCCATGTAGATAACGGTTATAACCGCTAGCTCCTTACGCGAAATTGTACGTTATTATAGAGTGACGCTGTTGTTTTTCCTCAGCTGCCCTGAGGACGGTTTTTAAATAAAACCGAAATATTGGCACAGTTCTGTTTCTAGTTTCAAGTTTATTTAATATTTCATCGGTACTGAAGGCGCAGTGTAGTGCTGAGTGGTCAGGGTGTTAGACTGTCAATCGGAAGATGGGATCATGGGAAGACGGCTAGTTCAAGGCCTGGTTACAGTATCGTGACATGTTGTTCCCTTATACAAGGAACTTCACCCTGAAATTTTCCCTCCTCCGTCCAGGTGTATAAATGGTACCGACGAAATGCCGAGGGTACCCCTGCAATGGACTAGCGTCCCTATCCGTAGCTAGTTTCTACATGCCAAAGAAACCGGGTTAAGTGCCGGCCGTGTAAGCCACTTGTCGCCCGTATATGTCTTTACGCACCCACCACATCTAAAATAGAAGACACTGGTATTCTCAAATTTCTGGCCTTTTTGTCGCGAATAAATGTTGACAGATCTCCCGGGGGGGGGGGATACTTTTTCAGGCTTCAGGTACATGAAGGGTAGGGATTTCACGAGCTGAAGTATATGAAAGGGTAGGGAAATATGCCATTTAGTATTTAAAAGGGCCTTTAATTAAAATGTTACGAGTACACCACTTTATGTCTGTATCATTTTAATTTATTAAACGCTTCATGAAAACGACAAGAAGACTTCCTTCCAAGGGTTAGAAAAGGGATGCAGTGCTCTTAAGTAGGTATGTGAAAGGGGTGTCATTTTTCAATGGAAGGTATGCGAAAGGAGTACCTTTTCTGTCAACAATGGTATATAAAAGGGTAAGGGGTTAGACCTCGGGGCGGAGCGTCCCCGTATAAACATTTGTTGAGTGTCCCCCCCCCCGGGACAGATCTAAACTGGAATTAGAGTATGTTCTTGTATCGAGGATTGCGGCGTGTCAAGAGCGTATACGATTTGAGCATAAAATCTACCTTGAGGGATCTTCCGGGGAAATTTCACCTGTTTCATGCGCGTGCCATTTGCTGTTGTCGCTGCACCGTAATTAAAATCGAAATCAAATCGCCGTTAAGTGACGCATCAAGAATCATTCGTTTAGTTGTGAAAAAAAAAACTGCTTTTTAGTATGGTTTCTCATAGGGTCGATTTTTAGTTGTTTACTCCGGTTTTCCCCGGGCGTACGAAAGAATTCGGAAATAGAACAGTTTCTCGAAGCTGATAATTCGAAATTATACGAGATACATTATTTGATGACCATACTAAATGAAAAATTGATTCTCACTTTTATTTTTATTTTTATATCAAACAGATCAGTCTACCGGATTTCTTTACATGCAAGCTTCAAATCAACGTAAAGGAGAAACAGCTCGCCTTAAAACCCAGTCCATTTTACCAACTTACAACTGTTTGACTTTCTCTTACCACATGCATGGAAGACAAATGGGCAAGTTAAGTGTTTACATCAAAAGTTACCAAGGAAACGAGACCCTTCTTTGGAGTTTGTTTGGACAGCAATCGTATGAGTGGGAAAGCGGAGAAATACCTCTTAACAGCAATAACGTCTATGAGGTTTGTAAAGCTTGATATTCCACAAGAGATTGAATCGCCAGAGAAATTGAAAGAGATGTAATAGTACTTTACAATAGGGTTGTTGTTATTTGAATGTTGTAGAATCGAAACTTTTGAGATTTAATCTGAACAATTAGAACAGAAGCAAAAACACAAATAGCCAATCATGCAGAACCAGAACCAAATGCGTTTATTCAGTGCACAGGGCAAAACGCGCGTTTTGATTGGTCTAGCGGAGTTTGTACAGATGTGTAATAAAAAGAGGTAATTGAACGCTGAAATGGTAATTTTACGACGTTTCGGCAATACTGCATTTATCAGGGTCTGAAAAACAATGGTAGTTTGTTGCTTTCGTATGCGAAATAAAATTCCAAAAATCAATAACACGCGCGTAGTTGAGAGTGCGCGCGTGTAAGACTAGCATACGGTCACAAGAAAGCAAAGTCTTGGTTGAGACCACTCGGCGCCATGGTCTTGTAATTAAATATATATCACATTACCCAGTGCTTTCTCCTGTGCATTACAAGGATACTGATAGTCATTCAATTACCCCTTTTATCGCATTACTATAAGACACTGCGCGGGATTCTTTGCCATTATCTATAGTTTGTACAGACGCACGAATGACGTAGTGAGCCGCAAAGCTCTGGGCGCGCAAATCATCAGTACGAAAATTTTTAAAAACATTTCTGATTTTGTGCGGGTGATAACCTCAGTAGCAAAAAAATGTATAAGACAAATAGATTCCACTTGGCGGTGCGTGAGGTAGGTCATACAAGTAAATTCTCCAAAATAATTATTATTTTGCTGTCAGATTATTTTTGAGGGGGTCATTGGCAATGGATCTAAAAGCGATGCCGCCATTGATGACGTGAAGTTCACTAAAAACAATAATTGCTCCTTTATTCCGCATAACGCTCAACCAGAACTTTTTGGAGGAGGTATGTAGAAATAAAAACATTAATCTCACTGACACTTGCTAAATTTTATGGAATATCCGATAGCCATAGGCTAAATCTATAAAACTCTAGAGTAGTTTTCATTTAAGTGGGTATCCACCCTGGTCAAACACCACAGACGCAAAACAACCCAATGAAACAATCAGAACTTGAAGGGAAAACATGTAACGGGTGCCAAGCGCGGGAAAACGCACGCAACAAAGACACTATTGGCTTTTGCTTTCATTTTAAATTGGTAGGTAATAAAAGTGCAAGTTTTTTGCTAGTCAGTGCGTTTTGCAAACCAATAACAGAGCGAACGCCGGAATTGTTGAGTGCCTACCAAGAAGTTCTGTTTATCCTAGCAAACTCCGTTTGGGGGAACCAAACACTTGAAACCTAACTGTCAGGATTTTTAGGGTGATTGGTTAACAGCAGTAGTCCCTTGTATAGTGGGTTTACAAATGTAGTGATTCAGGCAGGCCGCGCGTTATGCATGATACCACACTATGTTCTTCATAAATAAACAATTCAGTAACGTGTCACAAAATATCACGCTGATGACGTCACCTTAGGTAGCTCCAGGTAGTTGCTCATTATTCCTAATTGACTTGCTTGTGGTAATCAACCAGACAGGCTACGGCAAGTGCAATCGAGTTTTGATTGAATAACAACCTTCTTCTCCTAGACTTTAGATCTGCTATCATCGGCCACATCCCAGCATACAAAGCTCACCTCGAGAGCTGGTTGGCTTCAGTTGATTTCCATGACAAGCTGTGGAAGCCTTGCTACAGCAGTGTTAGTGATGGGTGGGACAGCAGTATCTTTCATCAGAAGTGTGATGGCAAGGGGCCCACATTGACAATCGCTCGAGTCAATAATACCGTATTTGGAGGATTTACGGATCACAGTTGGGGAAGTATGTCCGAGGCCTTAGTCAAACTGTTCAACGTCATCAAACCCCGTTGAATCTTTTCTTGAAATTTTCAAGACGATTTTTTTATCAGTACCTGCCGTTTTCAGTTGCTGCACGCAGGTTAATTCGTTTCGAGATCATTTGTAATACAACAAAAACCCAAGAGAGGGGTACCATCAACCCAACCCCTCTACCAAGGGGGGGGGGGTGTGACTTTGCTTGTAAGTCCCAGGGTTAATTGAGAATTCTTGTTGAGAATATACAATGGTTTGACATCATTCAAAGGTGCCAAAACGCGTTAAACTTGCAGAATTCAACGATGTTGAAAGGTAGGTCGGTGAAGTATGATCGTCCGGGTGAGTCAAGGAGTCAAGGACTCTGATGATGACTTGCGCTCAGGTTGTCGAAACGTCAGTCAATGTCACCACCAACAGTCCTTCACAGGACTACACTCACTCGGACGATAATACTCCACCGACTCATGATATGACTGCTGGGTTCAAACCATTTACATTGTTAAAAGGTGTTGAACGGAAATGTTGAATCCGTTTGAGCCTATAACGCAGAGTCATTTTTACTTGACATGAATGGCGACTTTCTTTTGACTGATGTTTACTTTCTTCTATTACTCGTGCAACTTTTATGAGCAAATAAGATACAGAAACCGTGGTGCTGCGTAGGTGGGGAAGTGAAACACAAAAATTTGGATCTAACAACTGAGTTAATAAGGTAAAGTGGCCACCGTGGAGAAATTGAAAGCTGACATTTCGAGCGTCAGACCTTCGTCACCCGTCTGTCTGTCTTTAGCCCTGACGCTAAGATAACGCTCGAAACGTCAGCTTTCAATTTCGTAACGGTGGCCACTTTACCTAGTCAACTCAGCTGATAAATCCAAATTTTTGTGTTTGACTTTTATAAGACACAACTCTGGAATTCCGGACGTCGACTGAAGGTAGAGAAATAGCCATAACGTTCTGGTATGTGCCATCGCATATCATACGTGACCCTAAAACAGTATCGTAACCAACCACCAGCTAGCCCTGAAATCATTTTCTTCAATTTGCAGGCTCTGTCGACGTTAATTTAATAAGTACGAAAGCATTCCTGTTTCGTTTCAAAAGGACTATAGGCAGAGCTCTCGAAGAACTTGTTCTTGGATTGGAAAAAGTTTCCAAATGTATTCAGTGGAGGAAAGATCGAGGGCCAATATTTGGGCTTGAAGAACTTGGATTGTCATCAGACATGCGAGAGGCCACAACCAGTGTCTTATTATCGTTTGCGGAAAATGGTACAAATGAGAGTTCACTGTTGAGAGAAAACAATACATACTTGCACGACATAGAAGTTTTAGTTACCGGAGGTGAGACTAACACTGCACTTAGCAATAATCATCTTTACTAAGATATACGTTTTGGCGGGGAACTTGTCTTGTATGGATCGTATTCCAGCTAGGTCATTTGTCATGAAGAACAACTTCGACTTTTGTACCTAAGCGCAAAAAAAATATGGCTTCGAGTCTCATTTAAACAAGTTCTTTTTTGTGTTTTATCAGGCTGTATCAGCACAACTCCGAAGATCACATTCATTCATCCATCTACCCCTTTCGTTCACTTACTCGCTCACGTATTCCCTCTATCACTTACTTGCATATCCTGTTTATTCGTTCGTTCTTTCATTCATTTACTTATGTATCTTTTCTTACCAGATTCAACATGTGCAAGTCAATGTCCCTTGTATCAGGTTTGTGACGAAGTTCAAGGAACATGCGCTTGGGATTTGACTTTCCAAGATGCTCGTTTCTGTGACCACGGTAAGTTGCACTGTTTTATTAACCCTTTAAAGGGAACCAAACTGCTCTAAATCTCTCCCAGAATCCAGTGAAATATGTAAAATCTTGTAGATCGTAAACATTTTCCAGAAAATACACTTCAAATTTCGCGCTTTTACACCTGCGAGTTCGCCTGTGGCCGCCATCTTGGAACACGCAATGACCTATGGGATTAATGACGTTTCACGGCTCCCTCGTCTGCTTATTCCAAGCTTGCTTGTTGTGGTTGTTGTCATAAACGGCACAAATTCAATCTTTTATCCTGGAACCAGAGTATTCTTCGGAGGAAGAGCTACCCGAGGATGAAGATGATGAGTTAAACTTGCCGGTGGATATTAATCTGATACACCGCGCGGCCTTGATCCACCTTTCCCTCAGTTTTTCATCTTTAGGAAAATTATGAAGACCAATATTTGGGTTTCTCTTACTTTTCTTACTTTTTGTAGAATAATTACACCCACATGCGCTACACCTCGGCATGTTTACGACAAAAGAAAAACAATAAATTGTTGCGAAAATTTAAAGCTCGCACCAACTGGGAGCCGTGAAACGTCATCAATCCCATGGGTCATTGCGTGTTCCAAGATGGCGGCCACCGTGCGAGCTCGCAGGCGTTAAAGCGCGAAATTTGAAGTGTATTTTCTGGAAAATGTTTGCGATCTACAAGATTTTACCTATTTCACTGGATTCTGGGAAAGACGTAGAGCAGTTTGAGGTACATTTGTTATAACATCACTGGTTCCCTTTAAGGCCTGATATAAAAATTCATATTCTCTTTACTGTTCTCTATGCATTTCTTATGGAACTAGTACGGAGAATTTGTCTTAATATCAATACATCTCACACTGGTGATCTCTTCCTTTATTCTCATCAATTGAGTATTTGAACAAGTAGTGACTGAATGTAAAGAGAAATTTCCTTTTCGTCATTTTAAAGGGTTTATCCAAAGAAATAAAGGTCAGGAAAAAGAAACTGATCAAATTCTTGTTATTTATTAAAACCACAACACATTTTCGGAGTCCAGTGATAAGACGAATCAATGTAATCTTAGTGGAAGGAAATCTTGGTTCAATAATTTCCATCGTACCGAGTGGCCATGACAAGGAAAAACGTGAAATATCGTATCGTTCACCGAAACTGAAACAGCTCCATGTTTTTTACGGATTGTTAAT
The DNA here is from genome assembly GCA_964030785.1 of Siderastrea siderea. NCBI lineage: Eukaryota > Metazoa > Cnidaria > Anthozoa > Scleractinia > Rhizangiidae > Siderastrea > Siderastrea siderea. Next base: position 32,762,316 of record OZ034979.1, read on the forward strand.
GCCCGGGTTTATGCCAACTCTATTCTGCCTGGGCTTTTTTTGAGTTTCTGAGCCCGGGGGGGCACTTCTTCCCCCCCCCCCCCCATAGATCTCGAAAAGTGTTAAAGCTCTTGCCGTGAAACTTGGCACGTTTTTAGCACGTCATTAGCTTAACAGGTTGGGTTTATGACGTGTCAAATATGTTGTGTCGTGACGTCACAATAACGTCACAAACCCGCCATTTTGAATTTGAGGCCACCATCTTGAATCCCAAGCCTGCAGTCATACAGCTGACAATAACGTCACCAAAAAAATATTATTTTGTTCTAAGAAACATACTTAGTAAAAACAAGCACACAAAAGTAAAAAGTTATCTCCTTACAAACGAAGGGGAAAAACTGAAAAAAGACCGAAAAAAGACAGGAAATAGTCAAAATACACTTGAGTAGACGGTTGCTATGGAAACGTCAACTATCATAGACATGTCATTGACACAGGAAAATTTTCTCTGATAAATTTTAGGAAAAGTCATGAGATTTGGTGATTATTCGTCTAGCCGTTTAAAAGTTATAATTCGTTTAAGTCAGTGCGGGCACAATGTGCCCCCCCCCCAAGGCTAAATAGGGTTAAGAAGTAAGAAAACCCCCTCTTTTATAAAATAGTTGAAAATAGTTTACCACCTTCTTTAGACAAATAAACTTCCTTTTGGTATAATTGATTTTAAATTTGCGTAGCAGCTATCTATCTATTTTGTGCACCATCAACTACTTCACCACTGTAAGCAATTATCAGCTATTTAAAGGTCTGTCATTTAGTAATATTTATTTCTCGGCCTTGATACGTTCTAATTTAGTGACTAATTGTCGGATTTATTGCATTTGTACCATGTATAATATATTTTGCTGATCTAGAATTCTTTGCTGATCTAGAATGTCGGATTTATTGCATTTGTACCATGTATAATATATTTTGCTGATCTAGAATTCTTTCGCAGAAAGTAATTTCTGTATCAGCGCCAATTAAATTGGTTGCCAGTTATAGAACAGGAAACATCAGTATTTCTTACTCACACAGGGAACCCAACGTTTTATTGGCCACTGGACACTCACACGAACATGATAAACCTAAAGGGGGACACGTGGGGAACCTTTGAAGGAACTGTGAGCACTGTACGTGGATCCAAGGCTAGGAGCTGTTTACGCTCGCAAGGATTCAGTTATCAATCTGGGCGAAGTCAGAGACATTTGTTTTACTGATCCTTTGTCGTGTGACAGTGGTTTCACGATATCCCTGTGGTTAAAGCACAGGACTACCTACATCAATGATGCCACTGTCGAACAGGAGTTTCTTCGTATAGGAGAACAGGACAACCCGGAAGTAACCTTTAGCTTGTTTCAACAAGAAGGAAGAACTGAAGAGCATCTTGCCATACGAGTTTCTGCATCGTCAAGAAATTGTCTTCATGTCTTTTCCGTTCCAAGGTCTTTGTGGTCTCATTTTGCATTTGTGTGGAAGACGACTCACTTACAAATTTTCAGAAATGGTCTTATGTTGAACGAATTTCTCAACAAGGAGGGACTCTGCGCAGAGGAAACTCAAAACCCTGTTCAGCTTCCAGTTTTAACTTTAAAAGGCGAAGCACTTTATGATGATTTGAAGATTTGGGACGCCATGCTCCATCCAAATGAGATCGACGAAATGTACAGCTGTGTACGAGGTAAAACAACTATTCACATTGCATCTACCGTAGAAATAATGAGTAATAATCACTAAAACCCTGATCCCATTAAGGTTTTAAGAGGGGATGTCCACTAACATCGAGCGAGTGGTGGCACATGATGAAAAATAAAATTCCCTCATAAATTTTCCACGGATACCCTATGGTAATCTAAGAAACGTGGTGGAATTTTTTTCTTGAAAAAATTTTTAAGCCCCCCAAAAAAATTTAACACGTTTACGCCACACGTGTCCTGTAAACACACGAAATAAACGTGTATCATACCTTTTCGTAAACTTCGCTCTGTTTGATTTGCACCCCAGAGACCCCCATTTTAAGCGTGGAAGTTTGCTTTTGAAGTGTGTATGAAGTAATTGAGTCCTGTTTTAGATCTGTGAATTAATTTTCAAGGTCATGGCGAGCTGCTGAAATCACTAAAATTCGCTTGCTTTGAATTCTCAATTTGGCACAGTTTTTCAAGAGAAAGTTTCCCTCCCCGGTAAAACACCAAATCACTTGAAATTCAGAATTCTTGAAAGACGAAATACCATTCTAAAATCAGGTTTAAAAATTAGTTTCGGGCTTTCTAACAGCACCGAGTACAAACGCTCTCAAAATCCCGATAATCACAACATTAACCTGTCAAGCAGTACAAACAATAGGCTCGTGCCTCCGACCGAATAGCCCAAACCTTGGAATTTTTTCTTGTTTCCTTTGGTATTTGGATCAAAAGTACAGGATAAAGATCATATCTAGCTCACCTTGAATAAGATTTTGTCTAAATGCCAGGTTTTGTCAAGTTTTAGGTGTACTGTCCTAGAGCCATCTTGACGCGTGGAATCGACCGTATCTCCTGATATCTCCAGATTGACTTTCAACTAATGAATAACGACTCCGCCATCACATTCACATCCCTTAACGAATGGCAAATGAATTTTTAAGATCTGTTAGTGTTAATTCCCTGAAGAAACTAAATAACTTTGCAGTGATCTCCACATTAATCTCAGAAACCACACTGTTATTATGGTCTGATTTAACTAAATTTGTCTGTCACGCAACGGGTTCTGGTTAAGTCACAGGATAGGTTTTGGTGATGGGATTGCAAAAATGGTGGAAAAAATCGAAAGATTAGGACGTCTGAAATAACTTAAGCTATGAAAGAAATTGTGCAAGATAGAAGGTGATATAAATAGTGATGGCGTTTGCTTCAGCAACTCAACCGGAATGACCGTTTCCCTTTTTCATCCCAGATGCCGGACTACCTCAACGTAAAAACAGACCGCAGAGATAGCTGAACTTTTTCCATGATTTAAACTAAAGCATATCGAAGGTTAACAAAGAAGGCATCCATTTGTTTTTTACAAGTTCCCTGAAAATTTTAAGTTCACTTTTCTCCATAACCGTGAGTTTTCAATGTGTAGCACTTGGCTACAACTGTATTTGTTTACTCACATTCCGTCCTTCTGTTTGGTGTCATGTTACACCGCCGAAGTTATGCCTGAAATATCTTTTGACCATTAAAATAGAGTGATACTACATATGACGGGACTATTCACCACACAATTCTGACCTGTGCAAAACGAGTTGCAGATTACATAGATGTACATTTTGTGACGCTCTTGCGAGTGGAAAAATTTTCACGTGTTCACTAGAAGGAGAAAGTATTAGCTTCCGATAGTCTAGAATACCAAACATCGATAAATTTTTTTTATATCTTACTGCAGAGTTCGACTTTTCAAGACGCGAATATTCCCTAGCGTGAATGCATTTTAGGACATTTTTCCCACAGCCCAATTAATTTCACAGTGAAGGATTTCAATATTATTTGCAAGCCATCAGTGTTGCGTCGAAGAAGCCGCCTCGAGAAGCTGCCATTTGCGGAAATAATTTTCTTATTGGAAATCAGGCGTGTGAGAATTTCAGGTGCGACATTATTGGAAACTAGAAAAAATGTCTTAAGTGCGGATCGGCTTTGAGTAAATGTTCAAAAACTGATAATTTGCGTTAAAAAAAACAGAAAAAAAGAGGAAAACACCAGATTTAACTGACACAGTAGTTGTAGAGCGCTTACTCTATATTTCACCATTGTAATAGGACAGGGTTCTTCGGAGTTCTCGCAGTCAGGACCCCTGTCAACAAGTGCGATAGCCAATCAAACCATAATCTCCCTTGGCTGCGAATAGAGGTCACTTATTCTTTTCAGAAACTAGTTGCAGGCGTTTGCGCCTCTTACAAGCGATATGAACGAGCAGCTGCTGTTCCAGTTGCAAAAAAAGACTTTTCGGGTCACACTTGCAGTGTTGGAATCAGCGATATCCACTCAGAAGTTAGCTTCGTTGATTTTCTTTTAGCACGTGCAATAGTATTCTAAACATGGACCATTTGCCCAGCCCATCCCTCTTGCCTGGGAATAGCGCAGAGGGAACTAATCGACGTTGGTCATGTTGAGTTCTACCAGGGCTGTCTAAGTATGCCTCGAACGGGAAAGTGAGAAAAGCAGACCGTGTAATTTGGCAAGTCGGAGTCCAAAGCTATTTTGCAACACATCGGTGTCTTCCTTCCAGTGGGTCTGGTAAGTACACTTTTTCTCATACCTACTTTCGTGCATTCCTCGCTGTGATGGCAGACGTCATTAAGCAGATTAACACTACTATACCAGCCCTGAAGGCAGTCAGCTTCTGGCAAGACAGCGCTGGCTGCTATCACTGTAGGGCCTGCAGGGCCACCATAGTTTGCGCAGGAGTACTAGGAGCAGAGCTGGGCGTGGTGTTCAAACTCCTGGCTCCCTTCCCTCCCTGGGAGGGGAGGGAGCCTGCGACCGCAAGGCTGGTGGAGACTAAGTCGGATACATTTATCCTCCTAAACTCCGGACACGATATGAAGATCCCGGTGGAGAACCATCCTTAAGGACGGTGCCTCCTTTTGTTACTGCGCATACGTTTCGCACATCCCAGGATATTCGGGTTTCTTAAGGAATTGCCTCCTAATAAAACAACGTTTTTGCGCGGTTTATGACCATGTGGAAAAAGCAGATCTTAGCAAGGGCTATCAGAATCCAAAAAGAAAATTGGGGGGTAACCACGCATTTTTCAGAGATAACTGAGCTTAAATTTGGAAAGAAATTGCCATACTTTCTTTGTATTTTAACGCTTTTTGAGAATTATGGTTGCTTAATTATCTATGAAAAATGCGCGGTTACCCACATTTTTCTTTTTGGATTCCAATAACTCTTGCTAAGATCTACTTTTTCCCCATAGTCGTAACCTTTGCAAAAATACATCTGTATTAGGAGGCGCCGTCCTTAAGTGTCACCCGGTACGCATCCATTGCAAGCCCTTTAGTGGCCACTTGGAGGATCGATGGTGTGAGCATACAGTTTTCGAAAGAAGGAATCCGTCCGTGTATGAAGAGCATATGGCGTTGGACCTATAAGACCAATATCTGCGCTGAAATCTAAGGCCCTGTCATCAGATGGTCTACCGTCCATAGCAGTGCTCTAAGCGAAACCGAGCTCGTTCTTCTCAACCGTGAGAAGGCGGAGAAATATCGCACAACCAAATGTCACCTGACAAACAAGGGGGTTAGTTTCTAGAGAAACTGGGGTGCTGCATAGGTGGGGAAGCGAAACACAAAACTTTGTATTTATCAACTGAGTTGATAAGGTAAATTTAGCCACCGTGAAGAGATTGAAAGCTGAGGTTTCGAGCGTTAGCCATTCGTCACAAGGATGGTTCTCCACCTTCGTCACCTGCACTGCTCAGAAGATCAGGCGGAAAGCGGCAAAGAGCCCTGAACATTAGGACTCTTTGTCACGATGAGTTTCAACATGAGTTAAGTTTTAAACTCAGTTTAATTTTGAGTTTAATGTATAAAAGTGTGATCCGCTAGGTTTGCCATAAAATGGTTTCACAAGCTTATAAAGCACGAAAAGGACGGTTCCGGCACCCCTGGTTTGGGCTTGAGTAAACTCAACATACATTTTTACATTCTTACTTCTGCCTTGACCAATTTTTAAGACCAATACATAGAGACCTAATAATAATTTCTTTTTCAAAGCCCTAGAAACAGGCAAGGTTTTGGCAAAGCGTCACTGCGTCTAATGATACTGATAAATACACAAATACCGTAAACTGCCGCTTATAAGCCCCCCCCCCCCGGTTATAGGCCCATCTACCTGTAAACAAAAAAATACATCCGGTTATAAGCTCCCCCGGATTAAGTCCCCCTCTAGTTTTCCGTATTTCCTTAATGTTATGCACTCTCACAGAACACTGCGAAGATGAACTCGGAGCTTCTGTTTTGTTACCTTCCGGTTACGTTCGTGTTGTTACAGTTTTGATTTTGTTGTTAAAATTGAAATGAATTAGATTTATTATGACGTTTCAAAGGTTAATTAAAACTGGTAAATTAAAAACGTATTTCGATCAACACTGCTGTGGCTCATTTCGAAACTTATAAGCCCCCCCCCCCGGGATATAAGCCCCTCCGTTTATAAGCCCACCCAAAACTAAGCCCAGGGCCTATTAGCGGCAGTTTACGGTAATAGGTCCTTGGGTCCACAGGCTTTAAAGTTCTCATTGCTTTGTTTTTGTTTGTTTGTTTTTTGCTTGCTTGTTTTTTGTTGTTGTTGTTGTTGTTGTTGTTGTTGTTTCCCGTACATTTTTCCCCCTCCAAGGTCAAACCAAGTGCGTTACATTTTGTTGCGTGACTTAAAACCAAAAAGGCTTGTGAACCTTCGGCAAGAAATTATCGTCAGTTTTCGAAATCTTGCAACGAACACAGAAAAGACGTCTTATAGGAGAAAACTGTTTTGAAGTTCAAATAAGGCAAAATCATTTTATTTCTGAAGGTTCTTGATTTTAACAAAAGGAGGTGCAATGGAAATAAGTCATTTGGGTTGATTGCCAATACGCGATGCTTCAGTGATGTTGTTTACCCCGGACGCCAATACGATTATTATGAAAGAGTACGCACAGAACCTGATATTTAGACAATACCATATGCAGGTGAGCTAGACATTACCTTTCCGCTGTGGATTACAACCGAATACCAACCAAAATAGAAGAGATGTCCACATTCTCGGTTATTTGGTCGGAGGTATGTGCCAATTGTTGACGTGTTGATGTTGTAATTATCGGGATTTTGAGAGCGTTTGTACTCGGCGCTGATAAAAAGCCCGAAACTAATTTTTTAACCTGGTTTAAGAACGGCATTTCCTCTTTCAAGAATTCTGAATTTCAAGTGTTTCGGTGTTTTACCGGGGAGGGAAACTATCTCATGAAAAAATGCGCCAAATTGAGAATTCAAAGCAAGCGAATTTTAGTGGTTTTCAGCAGCCTGCCATGACCTTGAAAATTAATCCCCAAAAGTGTAATTTGACTCAAATTACTTGTAAACTCTTCAACAGCAAATTTCTAAGCTCAAAACATGATTTTTCCATGACGCGAATTAAACAGAACGAAGTTTACGAGAAGGTATGATTCGCGTTTATTTGGGGTGTTTGTAGAGACACGTAGTGCGGTAACGGTTTATTAATTTTTCGGAGGTTTAAAAATAGTTTCTCAACAAAAAATGCCACCACGTTTCTAGAGCTACCATAAGGTATCTCTGGACGAAAAACGGAGAATTTTGAATTTTCATCATGTGCCACTTATTTTCGATTTCGCTCGGTCTTAGTGGACATTGCCTCTTAATTGCTTTTGACGGTTATCTGACGTGTTGGAGAAATCGGAAATCCATGATGGCGGCAGTTTAGAAGACTTGTCCCAGTTTCCACGTCCTTTGACGTTATCGCCACCATTTTCAATTCAGACCTTAAAGGAAACAGTTTTGGACGTAAAATACGCCTTCAAGTTTCATTGTCACAGTTTAAATTAATCTTCAAATCATGTAGGCGTGACATAATCAGACCCTCTCCTAATGCAAGCTGAGAAACCCCAAAACAGCCCAGGCTGAATCCTACGTTACGTCCTTGGGTTAATTGAACATGAGGTTGTAGTCGTAATTGCGTTAAGAATAATTTAATACACAGTTCTCCTGTATAAGCGATCACAGTGTTCTAAAGAAAATCTCGAAAAAGAGCTAGAGGAGTTAGAGCTAGAAGAAAGGAGAGGGAGGCTTCTGCACGTGAGCCACCCTCCTTCATTTGCATCATCTGTGGGAGGGACTGCTACGAGTTGGCCTCCACATGAGGGTGACAATGGGGTGTACCTCTAGTCAGTAAACAGTTAGAAAAATCCCTTTTAGTCAGTAAACAGTAAAAAAATCCCTTTTAGTCAGTAAACAGCAAACGGGGAAAAAAGTCAGTTAATAATTAACGTTTACTAACTTTTTTCTCACAATGTAGTCAACAGCGATGTTGATCACAACCTTTCATCTTCTTAGTGTTAGGACAAAAATACCAGAATTGATAAAACGGTCTTAAAGGATCCTAGTCACCCACAGTGCTTTGCGCGCATCGAGTCAGAAATCCGCCATTTTCTATGCCATCTAAAATCACGATTTTTTCACAGTGAATTGAAATCCGGCTACATCCGCACCAATACGACCAGTTTGGGCCTTCATTTAATTTTTTGGCCTTAAAAAATTAATAGCGGTTACATCTGGCCGGTTATTTTGGTGTTGTTTGCTATTTTTCTCGTGAAATGTGCGAGACAACGCCAGGACTCTAAGCGGTTTATGCTCTCCTTCGCGTGGCAGTACCAAAACAGTCAAGCTTATGAAAGAAATCATTATTCAAGGGATCTTCTTGGTTATTGCACTAGTGAAGCAAAAGATATCCAATAGATTGAAAGGCTGGACAAGCTTATTCGCCGACATTTTACTTCATTACGGTGCGCGTTCTTCACGCGCTGAAATGTTTTGGTCTTCTAAATGTGACGACGGGACTCGCTCTGCAGTGCCGGTAGCGACGCTAAAGCGAAAGCTTCAAAGACTTCGATGCCTAAGAACAACACTTCAATTTTTTCCATAAACTAATCCCTGGAATTGCAGAAAAGGAGGAGAAAGAATGGTTTGCGAACAGAAACTTTCAGATCTGTTAGCCGCCATCGACACCTTAGCTACAATGTAGCTGCAGTACGCTTTGTTTTCATGGCAATTCATGTATTTTGAAAATTGAAATGAAAATCCATCCTGTGCGATGATAACAAAGAAAATAAAAGCTATTAACAAAAGAGTTTCTTCTATTTGAAAGGAATGTGAAATGTTCTCGCTTTATCTAGCGCTATCAATTAAAACTAAATGCGGTTCGGAGCGGTGGTCAGAGCGGCGTGATCGAGTGAGTTTTGGAAACATTTCTGCCCTCCGTGCATTCGCCTTTTGTGTTTTATGGCGATGGGAAAGTCAAGAATACCCAATTAAACAAGATTCCAAACCTTTATGATTCTAGATTCGCTTGTAAATCATATTCCGCGAGCGCTCGCTGAATATAGTTTGCTTTTGGGTAGGCGGACTGGGAGGCTGGCCGGCTTACGAACACAAACATTCTTTGAGTTCTAGCTTTTTGAACAGCCGCCAAAATGCGCTGAAAATAATCGAAAGCCCTTTTACTGGCACTAAAATAAAAAACAAGCGCAGAAATTTCAGCTTCAGGCTACAATTTATATTTTTACCCTTGAACTGTTGAGACGTTTTGTCACGTTCGACGAGTAATTTGATCGCAAATTTCAGATCAAAACAATAACAAAGGCGTGCCTGACTAGGATCCTTTAAATAAAAAAAAATAAAAATGAAAAACAGCATGGAAAATACTTCACTGACGAACGGGTGAGTTTCTGACGAGTGAACAAAAATCACATGCGCGCATTTTTCTATGACTTAAACTCTGTTTGTTGAAGACAGCAGCAAGCAGAATCGACAGAATCAAACATGAGTTACCGTCAAGTGGTCTCAAGTGCCAACCGTAAGACTTAAAGGGGCTACGTCACCATTTCTAGTGTCACTTTAAAAAGCCAAAGGACATATTTATATCAGTGGGAACCTAAACAAATTGGTTCAGCTTTGTTTAAATTTTTTCTACTAGTGCTCTAAGAGTATTAAAACATAAGTGTCCAGAATCCTTTAGCAGCAGAAGACCTAGCTGGAAATGGATTGCAACTTGAAAAAAATTAGGCTAATGTTTTCAAGTTTATCGTCGTGTCTTGGTGAACTCAAAAAACTCTGATTATGATATATTCTTTCTTCGCAAATTCACTTCATATCTTTCTTTTAGTGTTCTATAAGCTGATGCTGTGTCTGAGAAAGGTAGTAAGTTTTAATGTAGGGCAGTTTTGACCAAAGAACGTCGAAATCTCCATGACATAGCCCCTTTAAGGTCCTTTAATTGACATCAAGAAAGCCCTCCACGTGCAGCCTGAAGTTATTGAAGCTCTCAATTAAATAATATCTTCGGCATTACACAGCACAAATGGATGCCATGCCGCGTTTGCCAAGCCGAAGGTCAGGAGAGACCCTGGAACGATTATATAAAGCCGCAGATACAGCGCAGGCTCAGGGCTTGTCACGAAAATCAGTCACACAGCAGACTAAACTGACTACAACAATGGCCGGAAGGTCTTAGCAGGGTCGAAAATAGACTCAAAAATGATTTAAACGAAGTATTGGCAAACTCAATTTTTTTATTTACACACAAAAAACGTTCAAAATTTGTCTTTTATGTACTGCATACGCTAAGAAAACGGCTTCCTTTTATACGATAGTCAGATCGTATTTTGTTATTTATACGGTTACGATAACAAAAATCCATTGTTATACGCTAGTCAGTTAACCCCATTGACACCCTCCCACATGTACAGTTACTTTAGGAAATGTTGTAGAAATTGACTCATGGCGCTACACCAGCGTCTGTCGAGCAGGATGGATGTGAATTCACGTTAGCAAATTAATTTAACCTCATTTTGAAACAGAATTAACCTAAAGTAAGGTTGTATTTAGTTTGTCATGAGGATCCTTTTTAGGTGTCTGTTTTCCAGAGATATTTGAGTGACATAACTTAAACTAATGAGAAACAATTGAAATACCGACAAATTGCCGGCAATTCGGGTTCATGACCACGAAAACCCTTAATCTTCTCGGGGCAACCGAAGATTGATATCTGGCCCTAGATGTTCAAAGATTGGAGATAGAGCGCTTTTCAAATGAGTGTCGTAAAACCAAAACCAAAGTAATTACCCTAGCCAATCATAACAAACACAAATTACCCAATGAACCAATCAGAACTCGAAGCAAATACATGTCACCAGCGCCAAGCGCGGGAAAACGCGTGCGAGCGAGTCGGGATTGGTTTGAGTTTTACTCCTGGTCGATCGAGAAAGTGGCGCGAGATTTTTTAACCAATCACAGGAGGAAGTAAAGCAAAACCAAAACAAAACGCGAATTACTTTCGACACTCAATTGAAAACCGCTCTAAATCATTATCCAGTGGATAAACTGTATTGGTTGGAATACATTTTAACTGCCGGTGTTCTGCTTACCTAGTGGTATAAGTTTCTCGTCCTTTGGACAATTGGTCCTTGGTATTTTGTTGCTTTCCAGCACAACCTGTTAGTTTGTCACGAGAAAGGACTGCGACCCATCAACCACCGCACGCTGGTCAGATGTTCCAATTACTGAGCTTCATCATTTCGCATTTCATCCGCAGTTTTCGTATATGATTATTTCATATATTTACTCTCGTTTGTTTCACCACCTAGGGGGTCACTACGACTTCGCAAATAACCAGCTCCCAGTTTGCTTGATAGCTCAGTTGGTTAGAGTGCTGCACCGGTATCGCAGAGGTCAAGGGTTCGAAACCCGTTCAAGCCTGAACTTTTTTCAGGTTGTTCTTTTATCAACTGCTTAAGTTGATATCTTTAACTGCGAGGTTATCATCATTTCTTCCTCTTCTTTGTTACTGAGATCATTTTCTCTCTTACAGCTCCTTCCTGGGCATGCAAGACATCAGACTGGTCAAAGAGCTTTAAATCCGAAGGATGGTCCCTATGTTCTGAGGACAATTTTTTGTTGAACGGAATACAAAGAGGAGAAAATGGAGGACTGGAAGATTTCATTGATCGATTAGAAGGCGGCTTGTGTTGCCCGCTTCCACCACAGCACAAACACCAGGAATTGAGATGTCATAACCCAAGATATTATAAAAATGGGTAATGAACGTGTGTGAACGTGTGTTCCCACTTATGCTGACTTATATACCATGAGCACAAACATAGGCAAAGGCATAAGCAAAAGCACGAAAAACAACATCACGCAGGAGCCGACAGGAGATAAATACAAACACAACTTGTTTTCCTTTTTCCCAGTGTCCTTGACCTCATTTCAGGATTGCTTGTGTCAGTAATTATTATTTCCACAAGTGGGAAACGGCGTGAGGAACGTGCAAGCACAAGAACTCAGCAGCACTATCTTGCACGTGTGTATGTCGATTTGAGCACCGTGACGAATATATTTCACAGTAAGAAAGCCCTAGCCGCTTGTCCTCATTCTTACGTTTGTGCTTATTTGACGAGTGAGAACCAGGCTTATGTAGTTAAAGATATTTATGTAGTTAAAGATATTTATCACAATTTATGTGTATTCCGAAAACGGAATTCACGGGAAACTCAGGGCTTGTGTTTTCTCCAGTCATAAGCAGTGCAAAATATCCAAATACCCAAAGTAAAATTTCCGACTTTTTTCAGTGTTTTGGAAAGGAATACGCAAAAAAAATCGCTACATTCTGTTTCTAGAATATCCGGAATTTATCCCAATAAAACACACCATTGGCTCACCCTTGGCTTGGCTTAGCGATAACCTGCTATTTTCAAGTTGAAAACGGTTTGATTAAGTTGTCCCTAGAAAGAGTAGCCGGTATAAAATATGCGCCATTTATACATTTAAACACCTTTTATTTATTGTATGATGATGATGATGATGATGATGATGATGATGATGATGATGATGATGATGATGATGATAATGATGATGATGTTACTGTGTCTCCTATGTTTCAGTTCGTGGATTTTAGCTTTCACAAACCGATGACATCGAAGGCAAAAACAAATCTGGGTTTAAAAGAAATTAGGATATGAAACGTACAAATTCAAGCAATTTATTTGGTCTATCATTTATTCATTTATATTCATATTCATATTTTTCCATTTTTCATATTTTTCTTCTAACTTAAATTATTTTTTCTTCACTGTCACCTTTGCAGAGAAATTGGTATCATCCACTGCTCTTATCGTTACTTTTTCCGTGGTCTCTACCGCCTAGGCGGCAATCAGGCTACCTTCGATTTTCTCAAATATGTGAAGTGCTGCCAGCCTGCCATAGATCCGCCAAATTACGGCAGATGCTACTATCAATCCGTTTCCTCTTTCGATAAACCTGGATTATTCAAGTGTGAGGACCATTACTACATCACCGAGATACGAACACGCAACTGCCACCAACTGTATTGTATCGACCGGTTCAGATGCTGTACAATGCAAACAGGTATTAAGTGGAGCAATTGAAGATGTAAATCACCTAGTAGTTGACTGGCTGGCTGACTGACTGATTGACTGACTGACTGACTGACGAAAGGGCTCACGGAAAGAGATGCGTATCGACCATAACTAACTGGGATGATTAAATTTTCGCGGTGACATCATGTTTTAATCCTACAGTGGTTGTGCTGGCAACAAAGTACATACTAACTCACGAAAAAATTGATATATATAAAAAATAGTAACACCATCTCACACTTTTTGGCGAAATGGCATTATACCCAATGTCAACTGCAAGTGCGCGTTAGTTGTGGATGTTACGAGACGTGACCGTGACGCCATCAGTGCCAGTATGGCACTGATGGCGCAACCAAGAGTCAATGGAAATTTGCCGAGTGCTGGAAATCACTTCAACCTTAACGTGGCTCCCTAGAGTTTCTACAAAAGTGACTATACGAACTGGCAAGACTTACCAAAGAAACCCTAGTTCTGTTGCCTTGCAATCTTTGTCCCTTAGATTTGCCAGTAAGATTATCATCATAATTACACTTATTTTTCAGTTTTTGCTTCTTAGGCATAGGCCGTTGTCATGGCAACAAAACGTCTAAAGAATGACGGATATTTTCCATTAATTCATCTTTATTCTTTTATATTTTGATTTTCCCTCGGTGAAATTATTTTAAACTTTCCTATCTTCTGAAAATGATTTTTACTAACATTTTGCAGGGGAAAAAATATGGGGTCGTTCAGACGGTTTCAACGATATCACGTGATTTCTTATTTTTCACCATTAAACTGAATTGCTCTGAGAGAATTTTTCCAAAAAATAGTATGTGGAAGGTAGCGTTAATATCTCAAAATGTGCAAAATTAAAAAAAAATTCACCGAAGGAAACGCAAGAAACTTCACCGTTAACTTTGCTTTTTTTGGCTATGCTGACGTCATAAAATGTCAGGAAAATCTTACGATTTCATGTGAGCGCGCGCAGATTACTACAGCTCACATCATCAGCGCGCACGTGGTCATAAAACTATAGGGAGCCACCTTAAACCTTAAATAATAATTTCCTTAAGCAAAGCTGGCAACTACTTACACGCCGTTCGTTTTAGTTCTCTTAAGAAATACTCCTAATATGTCTTTTAAAAATCTCAGAAATGCTTTTAACTTCATCAGATAAAATGTTCCAGTCATTTACGGCTTGATACATAAAACGGTTTTGGCCTCAGGAACAACGTGATTGGGGCCTACAAATGTTATTTCTACTTCGTGTGTTGTAATTATGAATGTCTTTAAAACTATGAAATTCAAAATCCCAATCAATCAAGCCGCTTAGAGCCTTGAAAAACAATATCAATCTAGGAAACCTTCTTTTCGTCAAGTTATCCCAGCCAAGCTGATCGAGCGCCTCAGTAGCAGATGAATGCTTCGGCATATCGAGTACGATTTTGGCAGCTAAATTTCGCAGCACTTGGACTTTCTTCATCAGAGTCACATGAAAAGGATGATTAATCAATCCATTGTGGTGGGTCCGCCTTTCGTCCTCGCGCTCCCCCCCCCCCTCAACAAAAAAAGAACGCTTGATTGCAGGTTAATGAAGAAATGGCTGCCCCATGTGCTATAAGCCAACATTTATGCTGTAAACTTTCATCATTCCTTTTCTTTTTCAAAGATGTAAGAAGTGAGAGAGTTCTGGAGATCAAGGTGACTGCTTCACTGTTAGATGAAAGCTGGGATCAAATGAGTGGCAGACTCTATAGTCTGACAAGAAGTATAGGACGTGGAGTGAGTTTTAGTGCTTTTTGAAAGCTGCTTTCATTTGCTAATGTCATTACGTTTGGGGGGTAAGCATTATTTAAGTATCAATGAATGCCATTCGAAAACCCGTTAGTTGTTTTTAACAAACAATCAAGTTATCTGTTTGTTCTTACTCATTTTTAGGTCTGGGATGTTTACATCAATGTTAAAAAAGGGCAATTTATCGAACAAGTATCAGTAACCAAGTTTGGGTACGTATGCTTGTAACGCACTTTCGCCACTTCTCTAATCGCAGGAATTAGTTAGGTGACACCACAGGAAGCCCAGGCTCACGAACAGACCATATTAGTGGCAAAATATAAGAATTTGTTTGGAACTTGATCGCTAGTTTAGTCAGGAAACGAAAAAGGACGACAAATAGCGAATACAGTATATATACCAGATCAAATGTTGTTCATGTGTTACGTTGTTTCTTGACCGTCTCAGAAGCCTTTGAACCGCATTTTAGCCAGCTTTTTAAATGCTAGGTTTCCCTCGTCACCTTAAATAAACCTAAACATCATTATCATCATTGTCATTAAAGATGTGTTTATTGTTCATCGTGGTGTAAGATAGGTAAGATGAAGGTTTATTCGTTTGTCTCACGATGGAATCGCTTTGAGTTGTTGATCGCGACGTTTCGACTGCAATACTGCTAGTCTTCATCAGGCGATGTTTACGTGTCGCTGTTTGTAGCATGTTGGTTCGCTGCTATTGGTGCGTTTCGATCCTCATTATTATTCCGACTATTAGATGTTATTCCCTCACAGGTCCGCTTTGCGGTTGATCGGCTGTTGTGCTTTTTGATCGTAGGTATCCAAACTTCAGGAATTTCGATTCCACTATCTCTATTGATGTTATTAGGATGAAGTCTTATATGGAAAAGCCTCTTTGACCAGTGAGGGTCACGATCAATAAACTTAACTTCTTTCCAAATGGGAAGATGCCCCGTTTCGTTAGCGTGCTCCGAAACTGCGGAGGTTTGCGTACGAGCAAGCCGTATATCTCTGTCGTGTTCTTTCATCCTTTCTTGCATCGGTCTCCCTGTTTCTCCGATGTATACTTTGCCGCACTCACATGGAATCTTATAGACGACACTGTCTTGTTTAGTGGGCTCAAGGGGATCTTTCGGTCGCACTAAGTGAGACCTTAGAGTTGTGTCAGATTTGAAGACGGTGCGTACACCTTGTTGTTGTAGGCAGCGGCGAAGAACCTCTGATTCACCTTTTATGTAGGGTAGAACCGCAGTAGATTTAACTTCCTTCGTAGGTTCTTTGTTGGCTGTTGGTCTTGTTGTGTTTGTGAGCTTTCGTACAAATGAAGAAGGATATCCGTTCGAAACAAGTACCGATGATAAATGTTCCTTTTCTTCAGAGATAGCTGATGGTTTTGTTATGAGGTGTTTGGCTCGGTCGCATAAACACTTAACAATACCACGTTTAACTGAATGAGGATGGTGTGAATCATAGGCTAGGTTTTGGTCAGTGTGGGTGGGCTTTCTGTAGACACTGGCAGTGAGAAGACCGTTTGAATCCCTTGAAGCTGACGTGTCGAGAAAGGGAATGGTGTTATCTTTCTCGATTTCCATGGTAAAACGAATAGTAGGCTGTTGACTGTTTAGATGTAAAAAACCGTCTACATAGTCTTTCCCTAAGATTGTAATAGTGTCATCTGCATATCGCTTCTAGATCTTAGGTTTATAGGTCGCTGTTGCTATCGCCCGTTCCTCAAACTCTTCCATGTAAAGGTTAGCAATAACCGCGGAGACAGGGCTGCCCATGGCTGCTTCGTCTTTTTGTTCGTCAATCGAACCGTTGTATTGGTTAAAAGGTCGACAATTTGTGTAGGTGTAAGGTTTGTGCGGTCGGCAAGACCGGGATCGTTCTCTAGTTTACATATTGCGGCCTTTACGGCACCTTCGATCGGCACGTTCGTAAATAACGATTCTACGTCAAAAGATACCATGACTTCGTTTTCTTGTATTCGCTCATGGCTGATGGTAGACACAAAATGAGTAGAGTTGGTAACTGTGTAGGCTGATTTGCCTGTCAACGGGGACAGGATGGCAGCTAAGTACAGCTAATTAAGTGAGCCGACAAATCGTAAGCGAAGGTGTTTACACTCGATACAATGGGTCTTAATGGTATCTCGGGCTTGTGTATCTTAGGTTGACCATATATCCTAGGTGGCTGTTTGTGCCTTGGTTTGATTTTGTTGTAGACAGTTTCTAAGGGAGATGCGTGGATGGGCATAAGAACACGTCATCATCGGTGCACAAGCACTACGACAAAGAACACGCGGGCGCAGTCCCTGATGACCTCCTCAGTCGCTTTACAGTGCTAAAAAAATGCAGGAACAAATTTGATTGTTTAATTAATGAAATGCTATATATCAAGCAATTAAGACCGTGCTTGAATGTACAATCAGATTCCATCCGTGCTAAAGTTTTTGTCTAGCGCATAGCTTAACTCCCTTTATGTAAATTTTTCAGTTTTTGGTTTAAGGGAACGCGAAAATAGCCTTGTCTCTCCTCAGCTTCCACGCGTTTTTCGCGTTCTTTTTCCCAATTCGCGCTTTCCCCACTATCTCGGAGCCTGATGAAGCCAGCCTCTGTAATAAGTCTATTAATCCCACCCTCCCTCCTCTTGGTGCCTGGAAAATAAGATAACTTTTAATTTTTTTCACACGGTATATTACAAAAATCAGTTTCAAATTACATATATCTAGGTTTAATCTAACTAAAAAGACGATGTAGTAAGTTAAAACTCAATAGGCAGGGGCTTAACATAACGTTTACGGTAAGTGTGTTCCATGCAAATTGAGCACATGAACACATGTCGGGAAGACACCTTGTGTCATCCACATTGACCACGACCTGCGTACATTGACCACGCTTGCGCGTATTTGCGTTGATTTGCCCAAATACACTTGCAAGCCCATGTTTCATCTTGGTATAATAGCCCTTTTCACAGTAAACGTTTCTCATTTTCACTACAATGTACTTGAACGTGGATGTGAGGCAATTGCGGGCAGTTTAGCATTTTCTGACCGAAATTGCCTCACATACATGTTCAAGTACATTGTAATCTAAATGAGAAAAGTTAAATGCGAAAAGGGCTAATGAATTGAATTGTAACCCAGGGAAATAATGTACTGATTTCCAACTGTTTAAAAAATGGACGGACGCCTCACCCCAAACAGACCTTTGCCAGCAAATGCCCCACCGTGGGAATTGATAACATGCAAAATGCCGACAAATACACGAGGGGAGGTCGGGCTTGAAACAGAGAAAGAAACTGAATAAGACCGCACTCAGAATCCCAAAGCAGTTTAGGTCTCCAGGGCTCCTGCCTAAACTATGTAGGGGTTCTGTTTTCCAAGACAGAAAATTCGTAGCTCTAGGCCTCCGTTTATTTATTCCAGTTCTCCACAGAATCGAATCAGCATTTTTGTCCCGGCCTTAAGCAGAGTAATTCTTTCGACTTTAGGCTTTCGACTTTAAAAATTTCCCCCTTAAGACCCTGCGCACTGACAGTCGACGAGATCGAAAGGTTGAGTTCTCATTAACTCTTCTGAACTTTCGTTGTTGTTTGATTTAGACTTCAAATCTATGTTTGATTTATACCTCAAGGTCTATACACCGACTTTGGTGGGACTCACTCATGTGTTTTCACTTCTCATTCAGACCTGGAAGCGTGATAGCCTATTTCAGTATAATATTCAATTCTCCTTACTACGAAATGATCACGCCTCTGGTTGACGCTATAAACAGAACGTTTAACTCCAGCGAAGTTAATTACCTTGGTGACCTGGCTATACAACTGTGGGATGTTCAATCAATAAATGGTGAGTTTAATTTGTAGCGCAAATTAGCCTTATTCCAGGCTTTAACGCTACCCGAGTACATTATACAGGGCCACGCAGATAGCGCACATAGCAGTTGGAAGACTCGCTTGAATTGCACCTAAACCAAACATATTTTTTTCGCTTAAATATATTTTTTTAAGAAATCCCCCTCACTATTGACTTTTTATAGGCTGTAAAAATTACGAATCTAGCCGTCATCTGTTACACGGCCGAACTAGTGAGGGGTATGAGTCTATTCTTGATGTGATACCACAAACTGTTTTGCATCTCCTTAAGTCTTTGTAAACATTCATGCAAAGCAGTTTGTGACGTCACATAGGGAATAGACCCATGCCCTTCTGACTCCGTTGTGTACCAAATGATGCTTTGTTTTTCATATGTTATGAAGCCCATAAAATTGTCAAAAACTGCAAATAAAGGCTAACTGTTTTTGAAATAGGTGCAAAGTTTTGTATTAGTGGAAAAAATATTTTAGGGCTAGGTGCACTTTATCCCTGTCACTAAGCAGTACTACCCTGTAGTGCTCTTTGTTATACTGAGCAAGATAATTGTAACTTTTGAGTCTGTGGATGAAATCCTCAATCGTGATCATTCGGATAAAAGGTACGCTGTGGTACTTTTCTGGGGCGATGGCGCCGTTTATTATGTTGTAGGTACAAAGTTGTTCTAGATTTTGACTCAATGGTTAAAATGCTGAAGCGTGATTACCCAACTGAAGACTTTTGAGCAATGCTGTCCAGCGTTGTTCTGCTCTATTATGCTGTACAAAGTAGCGTCGGTAGTCGAAGCTTTTGAGTCTGTGGATGAAGTCCTGAATTCAACTCTACTGAGCTTGCAGAGATCTCATGCTACTAAGTAATATAATAGATTTAATACGTTGGAAAATACGTGGCAAAACTGTAACCATTCAAATGAAGGCTACGGAGCAGCACTTTTCTGCGGTGCTGCTTGTTACGTTGTACAAGACGATCGATTCTTCTTTTCAATCTTTGGATGAAATTGTAAAAGTGACCATTCCGGTAAATAAAGTCTGTCATGCTATAATTTATTGTAGTGGGATTTTAAGGAATGAAACTTGGGACCTGTTTTCATTCATGCACTGAGACGTATTTGCTTGCCTGTGAAAGGTTCAATCATCGTCGATATCTTGTTTTCTTAGTTTACGGAAAGTCACTAAACACCACTGTCACCGTGGCAAACAGTTCAAGCTTTTACCTTAACTGGGAATTCGCCGAGGACATACCACATTTCGGTTCCTTCCAGGGATATCAAGTGCTGTACAGAAAAGGTAACACCACAGAGGATTTTTTGCTGAGCACGGAGATAAATGACAACATCACAGAAGCCTGGTTTACTGGAGGAGAATGTGAGTTGCATACCTTCAAAGTTCGGGCTTTTTCTCTGGAGGGATATGGAAAACTGAGTGAGCCAGTTACCATGGAAACATCTTGTAAAGGTAGTTGAAATCTATCATTTATACTTAGAAGTGCACATCGCGACTCAGAAGTAGTAGCAGTAGTATTTATTATAGTATGCACCGGGTTATCCGTATTTGGAGAGTAGACTATTGAAAAAATATATGGCTAAAGTATCCACCGCCTTGATGTTCTAGTGGTTAGGATACCGCGTTTTGGCCTCAGTAACCCATTAAATGCACAATTCAGCTACTGGGAATCAATGAAGCGGAAAAAAAGCTTTTCTTGTCTGCAGTAGTTAATGAAGGCGGTAAGAAATGAAA
The DNA here is from genome assembly GCA_964030785.1 of Siderastrea siderea. Taxonomy (NCBI): domain Eukaryota; kingdom Metazoa; phylum Cnidaria; class Anthozoa; order Scleractinia; family Rhizangiidae; genus Siderastrea; species Siderastrea siderea. The sequence goes on from OZ034979.1 coordinate 32,782,876, forward strand.
AGTTGAGCTATTACGTCACCGTTCAGAGATTTTCAATCATATGAATAAGGATAGGCTATGATGTCATCGAAGATAATGTATTCCCCCGCAAATTAACGAGATTCCCCCCGCCAAATTACGGATAAGTCGGTGGACACTATACTACTAATAGTATTCACAGTGTTTTCTCTGAAGTAGTTGTCACTCAAATGGGACAATTCTAAAGTTACTTCCGAGAAATTATGGTTACCTCTCACATTTTTGTCGCTTTTTTTTTTTGTCTGCACAGTAGTTTTCTCCCTGCAAAACAGTTTTTGGGATGATCGTACTCGTGAGCACGGCCTAGACTTAAGCCGTGGCCTCCGGGGCAGCTAGTTGGGTCGACAGGATTTTCACACGCCAAAGTTTACAACAAGAACGGGAGAGCTCCTGGGCATTTACTCTTATCGAACGAGTTCCAGAAGCGTTTGAGATCCCGCTCGCTGATTGGCCAGAAAAATTTTCTGGCCAATCAGAAGGCGGGATTTCAAACGCTTCTGGAACTCGTTCGGTAAGAGTAAATGCCCAGGGGCTCTCCCGCTCTTGTTGTAAATTTTCGCCCGCGAAAATCCCGTCGCCCCAACAAGCTGCCCCTGGGTCTGCGAGGATGCATCAAACCCTTAGGTGAATCTAACAAATGTTTGGCGTTATCTTGCAATGGACTAACGACCGTCCTATCCAGGATGGGTGGGAGTCGAGAGGTGGGGAAGAAAGATCGACTTTTATTCATCTCATGCTGAAGAAACCGTGGTTAAGCGCTTGCTATGTTTGCCATTTGAGGCGCGACCGGTTAACGGCTTGACCTTTACCTTAACTTTTTGTGCTTAACAGCTGTAAGCAATGTCAATGCAGTTGGTGTAAACTGGTCATCTATTATTGTTCAATGGACTCCATCAAAAGGCAGCCTCGTTTCCGGTTATAACGTGTCGTACAGGATGGCCAGCGGTGGCCCGACGTTGCACGTGGTATTCCAGAGAAACTTTTCACGGATCTATCTTTTGCATCTTCGAGGAATGACAACTTACGTAGTAAAAGTGGGTTTGATCAAGAATCAAAGTGTAACGTTTTGGAGTGACGAAGTGTTTGGTAAAACGTTGCTGGGAGGTAAGCAATATGTGATGAGTTTGAGAACAAGTTTTCAAAGTTTGTAATTTAAAACAGTTTCTAAAGGTGTCATCTAGTCCCAAATTCAAGATCAGAGCTACTGTGATCTTCATCGATAAAAGGTCCTAGGTATCCTTATTCCTCTGCCGCCATATTGTACAGTTGATGTAAAAAAAACGGGAAACACTCGTTAGACAAACAACGTTATCATGTCAAATGCATTAAAAAAAGTTGGTGCGAAGTGAGAGTTCAGAGGCTGCTCTACAATAGCTTCCCAACACGTTTGGCAACTGTTGCGAAGTTCATGCCACACCTCTTCAGCGCATTAGAGTCCTTCAACATTTTTCTTTTTACATTTTTAGCTCCAAGTGTCCCACCTGTAAACGTAACTGCCTACAACCTTAGCTCCACCTCCGTGATGGTCACTTGGTTTCCAGTTCCGGACGATATGTTGAATGGCATTCTTCAGTCTTACCGAGTAGTATATCGCAAGGCCTCCTCAGTTAACTCAGCTCAGCTGGAGATGGAGGTGGCAAACACGTCTTTATCTGTGATCATTTCCTCTTTAAAGAAATTCACGGTGTACTCTGTTTGGGTGAAAGCCGTGACAGTCGCAGAGGGTCCTAGCTCTGCAGTGGTTAATGTCTCTACAGACGAGGACGGTAAAGTAGTATTATTTATTATTACTTTTTTCTTATTTGAAGATCTCAAACCTTCCTTGTGTGAATGATTGCATAACTTGCTTTTTTTTTTATTATATCATTCGAACCGAAAGCTCTGGTTACATTACCATCGTTGTTTCTGATTGAATATTCTTTCAGTTCTGAACACATGAAAGAGAACAGAACTTGCAATTGTTTGTTTGTCTTTTTTTTAATTTTTTAAGGGGAAAATGTCTGCATTATATATTCATTTTTATTTTAGATGATTTAGATGATTTGACTTAAGTTATTAAGCACGTGGTTTCTTTAGGTTTTTTTTTAATAGAAAGGTTTGCTTTACGTTTTGAAGGGATTTCCTAGCTACCATTTAATCACCGCAATCTCTTGTGTGTGCCATTACATTTACCTCCAAAAATGCGAAACTGAGAACTTCGTGCAAAATTAAACAGCAGTTTGCCAGGTAGAGAGAACAAACCACGGTAAGCAAAGTAACGATTGTTTACTGTTTTGCTATTGGCTAATAAAAAAGGCAGGCTAAATTGCTGAGTAATTCAACCTTTTGGGGGGAGCAGGGATGGCGCAGTGGTGAGAGCACTCATCTCCAACCAATGTGGCCCAGGTTTGATTTCCGAACTCGCCGTCATGTGAGGGTTGAGTTTGTTGTTGGTTCTCGCCTGGTCCTTGCTCCGAAAGGTTTTTCTCCGGGTATTCCGGTTTTCCGCTCTCCTCAAAAACAAAAATCTCCAAATTCCAATTCGATGTTGGTGGTATCCCTGATTAGCACTCTGCGCCAAATACCGTTGACACCTCAACAAAGTGCTTTATTTTACTTTTTATTTATTTGTTTTCGCAGTTCCCAGTTTCTCTCCAGTGGGTTTGACTGCTTTCAATATCAGCTCAACCATTATCCGGGTACTTTGGCAGCCTGTACCCACTGAACACATTAATGGCGTACTGCTGGGTTATCACGTGGAGTATCACAGAGTGGAAAGAGGAAACAGAAGTGTTACCATGGTGACGGTTAATGAGACCTCCTTGTCACTTGACATACGTGATCTCTTGAAGTTTTCTGAGTACAGAATCCTGGTCAGCAGTTTTAATAGTAAAGGCGACGGGAACCAATCAGAGATCAGATGCTGGACTGACGAAGATAGTAAGAATACTTTCTAGCAGGAGTGCATAGCTTTAAGTAGTAAGAAAATTTGAAGCAAATTTTTGAACGCACGGCAAGCAAGCCGAGTAATTAACATTTTTTTGCTGAAGAAGGTTCTGAGATAGAAGCGAAAGCTTCAGGTTCCTGTCAGTTAAATTATCGCGGAAGAAAACAATTCTATAATGATACGTTTAACTGAGAGATAAGAATCAGTTTCGCTGCTAACGTTTGAGTAGTTTAAATCCCAATGAGAGTGCTTGAGAGTAGCGTGAATTTCAACTCTTGCAAACACGCATTGCCCTTTTGGTCTTTGATCTATTAACACGGTTACACTGCTTCAAATTCATAAGATCTTAGTGAGTTATCCTTATTTCTATTTCTATGTTATAATTCTGCAAATAGTTCCAGGCAGTCCTCCTACAAACATCACAACAACAACTGGCAACAGCACAACTTTCTCAGTTTTATGGAACCCAGTAACTCAAGAGGACCAAAATGGCATAATCCTTGGTTACCGCGTCTCGTTGTTTGACACCAGGGGCATATCTTTAAGAAACGTGACTGTATGGAATTCCAGCCAATCCTCTTACCAGTTCCAGGGTCTAGACGTGTGGACGAACTACTCGGTCAAAATGTGCGCCTTCACATCAAAAGGGAATGGACCTTACAGTTCAATTCTTCTCGCAAACACCGATGAAGACGGTAAGATAATTAACGACCGTCGTCGCAAGCATCTTTTTTTTTAGTTAAAGCCACATTGAAAACTTCACTAAGGACGAGTTTTATATAATTTTTTAGTTAGCGTAGGTGTCCAGCGTAGCTTATCTCAGTTGCATATCTTATCGTGCATTTCTTTTAGAAGAGAGGGTTTGCTTCTTGAAACTGTCATTTGACGATTACAGTTTTCTTTTTATTTTGTCTTAAGATGTGATAACCTGACACGAGAGCGGCCCATTTAACTTTTTGTTACTGATTTGCTGTAGAGATAAGAAACTAAGAAAAGAAAAGTAAATGATGGTGATGGTATTATAAAAACCAGAATTATTTTTCATTCCAACATGAATAGAACAGTACGAAATGGATGAAAAGGAAATGAGGATGGTTAACGATGGCGATAATGAAAAAATAATGGCCGTATTGAGGTGCATCTTGCCTTGATTCTTTTGAGATTTTGCATTAACAAATTACTTTCTGGTTACCGATTCTTTGTAACATTAACGATTTGCAGAGCAGTGTTCACAAAAAGACACTCAGTCTGCTGATGTGATCCGTGTCGTTCAGTGAAAACTAAAAGACAAAATTAATACAATAAATGATCGACAGAAAGAAAAACGAAAGAAAAACAAAAAACTGATACAAGGAAACAAGACGCTACAGGAAAGAAAAACTTACCGTATTTTCTCGATTAAACGCCGGGGCGTTTATTTAAAACTCGGCCCCGTAGACCCGGCGTTTATTCGAACCCGGCGTTTATTCGGGGCCCGGCGTTTATTTATTAAGTGCATTTTTCAGCCATTTATTTTTATTATCAGTGCCAGAGGTTTATTGAATTAAGAACCAAATTTCAACAAAAACGTTAGAAAAAATGTGACTGCTCGACAGCAAACGTACTGTGCAAGCAATCTAGCGTTAAGAAAGGCAAAATTATGGAACGATTCAAGGAACTGCTGGAGAAACGCTGCAGAAATCCTCGAGAGATCCTCGCTTGATGGACAAGCCCGCATCTGTTAAGTTATATGTACAATTGTAAATGGTATTTTAGGTTTTATTATCAGTGGATAAATTCAAATAAATGGTAGAAAGAGAACTAGAGTTCAGCAACGACACATAATCCTGATTTAATATACCCATCTCGAATAAACGCCGGCACCTCGAATAAACGCCGAGGACGTTTATTTTAAACTCGGCCCTCTAGACCAGGCGTTTATTCGGGGTCCGGCGTTTAATCGAGAAAATACGGTACATGGATGATTCCTGAAAACGATAACGGTAAAGGGACAGGAAAATGAACGATAAACTCCGAAACTCCAAGTGCCCAACCGAGAAGCCTTGGGAATGCTAAGGGAACCAAAAGTTGTGCCAAAGGCCCAGCAAGGAAAACTCACCCTTACAAAACTAAATAATACTTGGACCGTTTTCACTTCGTCATTGGGGACCTTAAGCAAAGAGATTGATGATATCGTGGAAGTCATGCAACCAGAACGGTTGATTGTTTCTTTTTTGTGCATTGCAACTTGGTCGCTTCAATCCTCAACCGTTAAAAGAAGAGCTTTACTATTTGTGGTGAGAAGAAGAAACGCCTAAAAAGGAAACTTTCGACTTTCGTTGCCATGCTAGCTTGACTTCTAAGAAGTCAATTTTCTTGTTGCTTATGGGCCCCATGTTATCATGCTCCTTAATTTTCAGCTCCTCTAGTCGCTCCAACGGCTGTTACTGGACACAACACGAGCTCCACCTCTATTCAGGTTGCATGGCAACCAGTTTCTCCTGATGACATTAACATCCGGGGAATTCACCGAGGATACAGAGTTTATTATAAACCAGTTGGCACTCCTCGGCCTTCAGTGGTAATGAACGTCACAGTTGGAGTTCACACCACGCATGCTCAACTGACAAGCCTCTACAAGTTTACTAAGTACTCAATATATGTGGTGGTGATAACGAGATGGGATGGATTGCAGAGTCCCGTAATCACTGTATCTACTGATGAAGGAAGTAGGTTTAGGTTCTTAAGCTATAATATTACAAACGGAAGATGTAACACACGTTTTCCGAAGACAACCAACCCCCCCCCCCCCCCCCCCCTCACCACAAGCACATAAAGTCAGTTAGTCTATTAGCTCCTTTTCCATTCACCCCACGCCACGTAAGAGCTTGGGACTGAGTACTTACTGTAAAAATGCAATTAAGGTCGAAGGGTAAAAGTTGAGATAGAGTTCAAGTGAAAAAACTTTGTTAGCTGCTTTCTGGGTAACTTAAAATACCTTAATCCAAAAACGTACAATGTAGAGCTTTTTCTGTTTTACATTGTTATGGAAAGTTTGTTTTTCATTAGACTAGTGTATAGTGTACAATTGGTAATTAATTGATGGTTTCCTCTTTTTTGTCTTGCCATCTCGAAATATTTAGCAGCTTCTTCTTTTTCGACCAGATTTTGAACTCATTCGGGTAAATTAATTCTTCTCAGCTCCAGATCTCCCTCCGAGTGATATAACTGCAAAAACACTGGGGATGACAGGAATCACTGTACACTGGGCACCAGTTCCCCTTGGTTTCCGTGGTGGTATTATCAGAGGATACAAGATCACCTACAACAGCAGTAACTCCACTACTCACATGATCAACGCTTCTCATGATGCATCTTCCGTCACTTTGACGTCATTAACAAAGTTCACTTTCTATCACGTGTACGTCCAAGCTTTTACCATGAAAGGAGATGGTCCAGCTCATTTTGTACTAACTGCCACTGACATGGGAGGTGAGAGGACGCCGCGTTTATGGTTCATTTTTGAATAGCCTTGCAAGACTTATAAGAGTTTGTGGGAGACAATAAACTCGATTAAACGTGGTTATGACTTTGACTCCGTGGTTAAGGACGGTGGGTCCTTATACAGAGGTATTTTTGCAAATGTTATGACTATGGGGAAAAAGCAGGTCTTAGCAAGATCTATTGTAATCTATAAAAAATATGGGTTAACCACGCATTTTTCAGAGATAATTAAGCAACCTAATTCTAAGAAAGCTTTAAAATCCAAAGAATGTATGCGATTTTCTTTCCAAATTTAAGCTCAATTATCGCTAAAAAATGCGCAGTTACCCCCAATTTTCTTTTTGGATTCTGGTAGCCTTTTCTAAGATCTGCTTTTTCCACATAGTCAAAAACCGCGCAAATATACCATTGTATCAGTAGGGAAATTCTTTAAGAAACCCGTTATATCCCGAGGTGCGCAGAACGCAAAAGGACGCAACGTCCTTAAAGTCGACAACTGAATGGTATTGAACTGTACCTTCCTCAGTGGTGTTGTTGATGTGCAAGATGGTGCTAAATTTTGAGTCTGCTGATAAAATCCTAAAGTGTGACGACTTTAGTGCGAAATGACTTGATTAGTACGCTACCGTGGTGTTGTTTGTTATTAGTACAGAGTCGAGTGTTTTAAAAAAAATCGTGAAGTATAACAGTTACTTTCCTGTGGTACTATGCGTTGTAAGTTTTTCCTTCTAACTTTCGAATTAAGTGTATGAAATTGTAAGGTTTTAAAAAATATTGGCATTATTTACTACTTGGCGCCTAGATTTTGATTTTTTTCCCCTAAGTTTAACTCGAATATTTGTGTTTTCAGTCCCCAATCAAGCTCCACCAGGACTGTTCGCGGAGAACTGGGGTACCACCCATTCAATCATTGTAAAATGGCGGCCATTACCGCCATCAAATGAGTATGGCATTCTGTCTGGATACCGAGTGCGTTATCACCTCACGAGGATTGGGGAAGAGATAACAACCGACCAATTAGTGAAGGAGTTGCTTGTTGACTCAGAATCCAGGCAGGTTTTACTGGATAATCTGGAAATGTATGGTACATACAGCATTTGGGTGTCTGGTTTTACCATAAAAGGTAATGGACCAGAGAGCTTCGCGTACGGAGGTAAGCATCAGATGGGCCTTCTGATCTTACAACAATTTTGATGCACAGGACCACACAACGCACGAACAAACTGTGCTGGTAATCATTGTGCCAGGATTTCTTGTTGTACAGATAACTTACAGCCACCGCCCTGAAGAAGACAAGTAGTACTAGTTGAAATATCAGCCAATAAATCTGCCTTCGTGTCGAAGTGCCAGCCTTTCTTGCAATTAGTTGCGATTTACTATTGCTCCTGTTATTGGAATCATAACAATAACAATCGTCATCATCATTGACGATGATGATGATGATAATGATGATGATGATGATGATGATGATGATGATGATGATGATGCCTATTATTATTCACTAATAAACTTGACGTTTCCACAGAAACATGTCGCTGTGAAAAGCAACATCGGACAAACTGGCGCGAGTTTCCACCCTACCTCAGCAATGTGAACAAAATGGACGCACCCCTCCCTGGTGGAATACTACCTGTTATCATACAAGATGTGATAGTCTCGTGTTGCCAAACGTGCAAAAGCCATGGAAATTCATTTGTTGACTTCAAGCTCGATGGCGACGGACAACCATCACAGAAATCAAGCGATTCCTCTCTGAAAGCGAGCATCTCACAAAAAACACATTTAACTTTTCCCATTCCTGGTTACACGGAACAAGTAAGGTATCGTTACTAATTTTTTTGGGCGGAAACTGAATGTTTTTAATTCGCTACAATTTGCCTTTATTGTGCTTACAGGAATGGAATACTGCGTTCAACTGGAATTAAAAATACTATATTTTTACTATCACGCGCAGTCTAGTACCCAGGGCCCAGTTGTTCAACTGATTAACGTCAATTTTCAATTCAGTCCTATAGCCAAGCGATGAGTATTCCTGCAAATCATTTTTCTCCTATGTTTTGGCTTTGGTTGCCTTCAACAGCTGCTGAAAATTAGTAGTGAAAACTCTTCTAAACAAGAGAAACAGGAACCTAGGTTAAATTTTAACACCGTGTTTTTTAACATGGGATTAGCAACTGGGCCCAGGTGTTCCCATCGCGAAATTTCGTGACGTCTTCGAGTGGCATACCAACTCATTCAGTGACGTCATGATATTTTACTGCAAGTCCAGAGAGCGTTAAGAGAACGCCTGGGCACTAGACTGCATTACTAGGGCAACATTACAAGCAAAAATCAACCTCGTTCCCAAGACATTTTCCCTTTTTTAAATTTAAAAAAGGGAAAAAGTCCTGGGAATGAGGTTGAGCAAAAACGATTGGGCCAACACGAAAAACACAGTAATAAAACACTTGGTTAGACAGGGTAACCTGTAAAGAAGCATAAATTATTACGGTGCAAAGGAACTCTTTTAACTAGATAACCATCCTTACCTCTTTTCCTCCTGTTTGTGGTTTCACTTATCGTTTTTTCTGAAATATAATGGCTATCGTTGTTTGTCGCACAACAAAGAGAGAAAAAAATGTTTCTTTTCTTAAGAAAAGAACAACCATGATGGAGGCTCAGGTACTCAGTATTATTCTTTGGCGGATTTATTTCTTCGTTTTGTAGAAGAACTTAAGCTGCTTGAAGAGTGTTTAGATACATCTAGTCGAGATTCCAAACACTAAAAAATTCTAAAATTAGCCAAAAATACTCTGCTCAGATTTAGAAAACAAATGAGCAACCAAAAAGGGTTTAATCACCGTTTTTATAAACACCTAAAAAGCCGTAGCGTATCTTTCGCGTGCAATGTATAAAAGGCCTGGACAGACGCCAGTGACGCCCCTTGCATTGTTCCCCCATAAGCGTGATCTAAGCATGCTCTCTATTCATCATTCAGGTTCGGTGCAGATATGGGTTACTGGCCACTGATTCAGACGCCTGGTGTGGCTTATGTAGTCAATACTGATACAGGCTACTCATCATCTGCAGTTCTCAATAACGCCTTACTGAGCTGTTGGCCGGCTGTGCTGCTTGTGTTTGTGACATCCTTGTTAGCTGGCTTCCTGATGTGGATTTTGGTAAGTTGTTACACAAGACCAGAGCTTTCTGGTCCTGAAACCGGAAATGCTAGGTTTGAAGCTGTTATTCAAGAAGAAAGCCTAGTACTCAGATGCTCTCTTCGTGCTCCATTCTCCTACCCAGAGCCCTCAGGCTTCTTGGTCAGTGGGTCGTCGTCGGGAGAGACTCCGGAAATCCTGCGTTTAAGGACGGTGCCTCCTAATACAGATGTATTTTTGCAAACGTTATGACTATGGGGGAAAAGTAGATCTTGGCAAGGGTTATTGCAATCCAAAAGAAAAATGTGGGAAACCACGCATTTTTCAGAGATAATTAAGCAACCATAATTCTAAAAAAGCGCTTAAATACAAAGCATGTATGACAATTTCTTTCGAAATTAAAGGTCAATTATCTCTGAAAAATGCGCCGTTACCCCCAATTTTCTTTTTGGATTCTGATACCCCTTGCTAAGATCTACTTCTTCCACATAGTCTTAAACCGTGCGAAAATATTGTTGTATTAGTGGGCGAATTCCTTAAGAAACCCGAATATCACGAGATGCACAGAACGTATGCGCAGTAACAAAAGAAGGCACCGTCCTTAATGGTTCTTAGTTTTGTTACAGTGAACAGCCAATCAAAAATCTTTTTTTTTCATCTACCACAGAGTCACTCCCACCAACCACCCGCTGACCAAGATTGTTCGCGCCCATTAGACTTGGCGCAAATTTTCGTGACGTCAATGGCATACCGCAAGAACTTACCCGATGACGTTATGACATTTTGCACCAAGTCGAGTAAGCAGGAAGAGAACCCTGGGTAGTAGGCTGACAGGAACACTGATTTACACAGGTATTCCTGCCAGTCTGGTAAGACAGCTTATATTTAGAAACCGGACTTTATTCTGGGGAATTTAACTCTGGGAATCTCGTATTCCTAGTAAGATTACTATGCCAGATAATGGAAACTAACGGGAATGCCTGGTGAGTAATCTTGGTTTACTCCGGTAACTCTTAAATGTGCGGTAGCTTAAATGTTTACCAGGTGGTCAAAAACCCTTGGTCAACCGTATGAATCCCTGTCAGTTCCTGGCGTGCCTGCTATACCACATAATACAAGTTTACGGGACTTATTACCTTGCTCCACTTTCTTACTATTGTTTAGGACCGCCGAGAAAACCAAAAACAGTTTCCACCATCTGTTATGCGGGGGCCTGCAGAGGGATTCTGGTGGGCTTTCATTACCATGACAACAGTTGGGTAAGTTATTATTGTAATTAGAGCAGTTCTCAAATGAGTGTCGAAAGTAGTGTTGTGTTTACCGGCTTTGGTTTTGCTTTACTCAACTTTCTGATTGGATAAAAAAGCTCGTCCCACTTTCTCAACCAATAAGAAATTAAACCAAAACCAATCGTGACTTGTTCGCACGCGTTTTACCACGCTTGACGCTAATTATTTGTATTTGCTTCAACTTCTGATTGGTTCATTTTGGATTTTGTTCTTGTAGTGATTTGTTGGACTAACTACTTTGGTTTTGGTTTTACGACACTCATTTCAAAACCGCTCTATTAGACTACTTTAGCCTCCTCTTCATGGCGAGACCTGATGTACTCCTTGTCATATGGGTGGTTTCATAGGGTATGAAGGACCTTTACTAATGGACAGAACGAGTAGACAAACGGTCGGCCTGGAATACCTTCCCTAAAGGACTTCGTTGCGTGCAACATTTTAACATTGTAACATTGGTTACATGCACAATGTCGTGACAAAAATGACACTATTTTCCGTCTCTTGCAATGCGCATACGTGGATACTGTGGTATTGGTACGTCCTGCAGCCTCGGGAAGGTACTCTGTAATTTTTCGGTTGCGCTGTGCCGCTGGGACTCTGAGAGCCGTACCCTATGCCAGACCATGTATAGCTGCATTTTGCCACCCTTCTCTAGACTAGACATCAAAAATCCCTGCCCTACAACAGACCCGCCGGATGTCATTCCCTAGTTTTCCGCCAAATGATACCCTATTCTAGGCCAAATATTTCTGATTTATACACCCTACCCCAGACCAAACTGCCTGAAAACCATACCCTTCACAGCGGCACATACCTATATAGGTTATATATGGGAGTACCCCCCCCCCCCACACACACACCCTCCTCGGGCCTGCAGACTTAAGTCACACAACGTCTGGAGAGAGTGTGAGAACGGACTGGGACTGACGCCCGCAAAGCACTCTTTCGGCGCTCCTTAAGTATCCACGCATTTAGCAATTCGTACCTCCCTACGAAAGTTTAACGAGAAGAAAGGGTCTGTTACGTTTTGCAGTCTAAGTGGGTCACACTGTAATGGAGACTCTAAATCATGTCTTCAGATATGGTGACAAATGCGCTGTAACTCCCGCTGCTCGTGTATTGACTGGCATCTGGATGATAACTGGCCTTGTGATTCAAACCATGTTCGTTGCAACAGTCACATTGTCTTTGGTGTCGCAGTCCTTAGATCTGGATTTCAAACTATATGGGAGCAAGGTACTATCATTTTCTTACGTCAGAGATAAGGTGCTGCCATTTTGTAAAACCTGGTTTCCATTTGATAGTCCCAGACGCCCGATATCGCAAAGTTACAGGAAAAATTGGAGTGATTGGAGCTAACGAGACAATTTAAATTTCTGATGCCTCGGGCCAGGTTGTTCGAAAGCAGGTTAACGCTAACTCCGGATTAAAATTTAACCAAGCCTATTTCTCTTGTTAAAAAGAGTTTCCAAAGCTAATTTCAACTGGCCGTTTGAAAAGCAACTAACCCGCGTCTTTTGGCTATCAGACTGAATTAAAAGTTGACACTGATCCTGGTTTAGCTTTCTCCTGCTTTGAACAAACGAGCCATATGTTTGCCTCCATCACCCAGTTCAGGACCCAGTCGCCCACCCACCCACCCACCTCTTTCTCCTAGTTATAGATTAGTACGCTTTACACCTTTTGCTGTTCATTAGCGCAAAACGTACATTCATTTGTGCCAAGCGATGCATCAATAACTTGTATTGTACTTTCTTGAACACCGCAAGCAACATCATTGGTGCGAAACGACTTTCAATAGCGATATTTAAATACGCGCGAGCATTCAACAGTATCAATAGACAATCAACTAAACGACGGGACAATCATTTGGGTGGAACGTTATTTCATGTGCGCGCAATGAAAATTCAATAGCACCAATTGACAAACGGTTGCATTTATTGACAATCATTCAACCAAAAATGAAACTTCATTAGCGTTATTAGCATAAACAAGGCAATCTATAGCGCGTTTGGACAATCGTAGCCATTCGAGATTATATTCTTTAGTGCGTTTTGACAATCATTTGAGCGGTTCAAAATACAATAACACAAAAGAAAAAATCAATACTACTTTTGTATTTTTCTATGTTCATGGATCAAAAAATAGCTAAAACAAAAAAGATTGCTCAAGATTCAGCATGAAATTGCAGTATAAAAGCAAGTTTTCGTCAGTTCAATTTCTCTGTCGCTCCAGAAACAGCCAAAATGCCTCGTAGAAATCGCATCATCCTAGAGCAACGCGAAAGGATTATTCAAGCTTTTGAAAACACAAATGAAGATTATCTCATGGTGGCCGATACAATCGGTGTTAATCGTTCCACAGCCAGGAGTATAGTTGCCAGATATGTACGGGAAGGTAGAATTGCAGAGAGACCAAGGGGAGGACCAAATAATGTACGTGTCGATAACCAGATGAGGGACACTCTCAATGACATTGTAAATGAGAATTGTCAACTAACGCTGGCCCAGATAAACCAAGAATTACGGCAACGTCTTCCCGCCAAACCACAAATCCACGACCGTACTGTGGCAAGGACCTTAGACGGAATGCTTTTTCGTGTGAAACTAAGCAGACCACTCCCAGCAGAAAGAAACAGACCCGATGTCATCGAGAAACGATATGCTTATGCCAATTGGTTTATGGGCCATGCCATAGTACTAAATCATTCTGTTTTTATAGATGAATGCGGATATAATATTTGGACTTCTCGAAGCCAAGGCAGAGCGAGAAGAGGAGAAAGGGCCTACAGGCAAGTCTGTGGTCAAAGAGGAAGAAACGTGACGGTTGCACTCGCTATTTCACCGACTAATGGCCTTGTCTTCCACTCTTCAATCATTGGAGGAATGAATGCGCAGAAATTTAACGACTTCCTGGCACAGACGCGTTTAAATCTTGACCCAGAAGAAAACGTCATTTTCATTTACGATGGTGCCCCAGCCCATCACAATCCAGTCAATCCAGGTGCAAACACTGAGCTGAAAAAATTGCCGCCTTACAGTCCATTTCTAAACATCGTGGAACAAGCAATAAGCTCCTTGAAAGCAGCGGTAAAAGCAGATATAAGTCGTCCCGCAATACAACAAGAAATGAATAATCGAGATGAAGCAAGAAATCGGGGCCTTGCTCTGGGCCATTACCGCACACAGCTGCTTTTGGAAGCTTTGAATCGAAATATTGGAACAATCACTCCAGCTAAAAGTGGGCAATGGTTCCGTTTTATGCAAACATATCTACCCCGTTGTATTAACAGAGAGTTTATCGAAGGCTGAAATTTAAATAGAAATGACAAGTAGTATTGATTTTTTCTTTTGTGTTATTGTATTTTGAGCCGCTCAAATGATTGTCAAAACGCACTAAAGAATATAATCTCGAACGGCTATGATTGTCCAAACGCGCTATAGATTGCCTATGTTTATGCTAATAACACTAATGAAGTTTCATTTTTGGTTGAATGATTGTCAATAAATGCAACCGTTTGTCAATTGGTGCTATTGAATTTTCATTGCACGCACATGAAATAACGTTCCACCCAAATGATTGTCCCGTCGTTTATTTGATTGTCTATTGATACTGTTGAATGCTCGCGCGTATTTAAATATCGCTATTGAAAGTCGTTTCGCACCAATGATGTTGCTTGCGGTGTTCAAGAAAGTACAATACAAGTTATTGATGCATCGCTTGGCACAAATGAATGTACGTTTTGCGCTAATGAACAGCAAAAGGTGTATTCTGTTTTAGAGAAAAAAAAATAGTTCCTGAACGCTTGCGAAGGGATAAAGGGTAGAGATAAGGCGCTTTTTCTTTGCCTTTTTTTTTACGCAATCTGAACCCTACAGCACCGGTGACAAAGTAAGTTTCAAGGAAAATATTGGTTGCAAAATTCCAACTGGTTGACTTTTTCGCAGGGAATTTTATACGATGTTTTTGTTCTTTTCAAGGACTCTGCAAGAGTTGCTACATGTGGCAGGTTTACGACACGCAAGCTAGTTGTAGCCAAGAATGGTTGCAGATGAAAACAGTTGATTCGATCTGACGAAAGGCTAACACTCAAAGCGTCAGCTTTTGCATCATTTTCTTTACCGTGGTTATTTTCCCTTATAAACTGAGTTGATAATCCGGTCCAAACCCGTGTTTCACTTCTGCGCCGACGCAGCACTAGAGTTACTTCAGTAACTAACCCGGCCGTTTATTCATGAGTCGCTGATGAGATGTAAAACGTTTTTGTTTAAATCTTTAATGATTACTGTGTTTGTTTGATTGTTTTCAAAGACTGCTGCCATTCAAGATTCATTTGAATATCGTTTTGGAATAAGGCGTAATGCGCGACTTAATCCTGGTAAGTTTTATAAACGTTTGCAAATTCGTTTTGAAATCATACACAACTCTGAGTTCAGACCAAATGGAAAACATTGAGCCTATTAGCAGCGGGCATACCCTTTGGAGCGGGACATCTGTATTGCTTGTGTGGGGTAGAGGGGTGCACCCAAGCTTCTCCTAAAGTCAGAACCTCGAGTCTAGCGTATTATCTCTTATCGGATAGGACCCTAGTGACATGCCGTACATTCGAAAGTTTTAAATAACAAAGGACTAGGCGTGAAAAATATGGTGGTAAATCTTCTTTCTTCTGTTATTGAGCAGTGCTTTCCTGTGGTGCTCTTTATCATACACGTGTAGTGCCGATCTTGTTTTGAATTTTTTTAAGTTAATTGTAATTCTTCTTGGCTCTAAGACAAGCAGTACACAACTTACGAGGAAATCTCTGAAGCGCTGCTAAATGGTGACGTCACTGGGGCCTTAATTGATGCCTACGTGCTGGGAAGTAGGAAAGATTTGTTTGAAAAACCTTCACTTCGAGTTATGAAGATTTACGACTATTCCTCGGCCTACGGAGTGGTTTTAGGAGGAGAGTCAAGAAAATTGAGGCAGTGTTTCCGGAGATACACGAAAAGCCATAGCATGGAGATATCTGAGGTCATAGAAAAGCATGTTGACTACGTGGAGGTGAGAAGATATGAAAAATAGGACCACCATGCGCACTTGTGTCTACCACTACATTAATTAGTTGTATCGATTAGTTGTTATTGCATGGTTCTTACCTTTTGGTTTCTTGGTTGAGACTATTTAAACTTACGTGACTATTTTTTTCGCGGAAACCCTGTAATGTCACTGACTCAAAAAAAAAGCGCACGGATGCGTTGACACTTACTTATCCAACTTCTGATGGTTCCAACTTTTGATTCAGTGAAAAAAAATCCATGAGTGTTACCATTCAAATGAAAGCTATTGAGCATAACGTTCGTGCAGTGTTGTTTCATATTATGTTGTACAAGGTGGCCTTAGCTTTTATTTCTGTGAGTTAAACTCTAATAACGTGCTTCGATGGTGTGAGAGCTATCGAGCATGCAGTACTTTCCAGTCCAGTGTAGGTTCTTTAGGAAACTAACGTGTACTCCTGAACAGGTCTCAGTTGACTTTTTCCAGGTTGAATTTTAGAACATCGTTAAATTTTTATCTCAAATTCTTAACCCTTTAAGCCCCAATAGTGTTCAGCATAAAATTTCTCCTCATTCCATCAGTGTATTATGACACATACAAGTCATGATAATTAAACAAATGAACTAAAGATCAATCGTCTTCATGTTTAAACAAGTTCTCCCAATTGGTACTCAATAAAATCTATGGGGACCAGTAAGGAGAATTCGTATAATGATATTGGGGCTTATAATTAAAGGCTTAAAAAGGCAGCATGCAGTTGGGGACGCGGTGATATAGTGGTTAGTGCGTTGGACTTCAGATCTGAAGGTCGGTGGATCGACGCCCAGTGCCTACTATCGCCGGTGTTGTTTCCTTAGACAGGAAACTTTACCCACATTCTCTCTCTCCACCCAGGTGTATAAATGGGTACCAGCAACATACTGCTGGGGGTAATTGCGATGGACAAGCATCACATCCAGGGAGAAGCACTCTCAGTTGCTTCATGCTACAGAAACCGGGATAAGTTCCGGCCGTGTGGGCCTCGTTAGCTCGTGTACGACTTAACCTTTTTTACCGATGCAGTTTTCACTCTTTTATCCCTCTGACATGATATGTTTGAGGGTACGGTATTCGTGTCACACTGAAATACTGAATTCAGTTCGGGCTGTTGTTCTCTAATATAATACCAACTTGCTGCTCCCATTTTCAGGAATCTCCGATATCTCTGGCTGTAGAAAGATCAACCGGTTTGGTCGATAGTGAAGCTTCGATGTACAAAACAATGATGACTCTTTCTTCTGTTGTACTCCTCGCGTTTCTTGTTGTAGGAGGAATGTGGGAGTTGGCGAGAAGATTAAAAAGACGACGGAGAGTGCTAACAGAGAGTAAGTATAACAGAAAACATGCGAATGCATGTCAGGGTGGTAACGAGGTATGTTTTTTCTTCGCTGATCCCATTTTTGTACGCAAATTTCTGATCCTTGGTCCCAAAAGCGTGACCAATTTTCGTCTCTGATCCCACAAATAGGATGCAGCCTGATCCCTGATCCCTAAAAAACTGCTGATTCCGATCCCATGGTCTGAGATCCCTGAGCCCAGGGCTGTGATCTTAGATCCCATCCTTCTGATCCTTGATCCCACCCCTTTGATCCCTGATCCCACATACCTCGTTACGACCCTGGCATGTGTAGGGCGTCATGGGGTCTGCAAAGGCACTTAGGCGCTACGTTTTCCTTGGACAAGCAACACGAATAACAGCGAAGTATATCGCATGGCACTGCATTTCCCTTCTCTCTAGACAGCTGTTGTTTCAAGTTTATGTTTGCGCTGTGATTAGTTTGCTGTTGGACTTGTACCAGGCTTGCTGCATGATCCGCCCAGCGATTGCTTTGAGTTTAGATTTTTGACAGTCTATACATAATAGCGATGTAAGTTGAAGTGACGAAAAACGTACAGGGTGTCATAAAATTATTCAATTCTAGTTTTATAAGACTCACTATACTTGTTGAGCAACACGCTAAGCAAAAGAGATCTGCTTCAATTGACAATTTTTCAAAGGTTTAATTTTATTTTGCGTTTGTCAGTGTATCATTCTCAGCCAGCCAGTCAGTCAGTCAGTCAACAAACAAAGGGGTTAGTTTCTATAGAAACTGTGGTGCTGCGTCGCTGGAGACGTGAAACACAAAACTTTTGGATTTATCAACTGAGTTGATAAGGTAGATTGGCCGCCGTAAAGCTGACGTTTCAAGCGTTAGCCCTTCGTCAGAGCGAATCCTTATTATTATTATTATTATTATTATTATTATTATTATTATTATTATTATTATTTTTAATACACCTTTTGCTGTTCATTACGAGAAAATACGCAATCATTTGCGTGAAATGGCCTTCAATTGCGCGAAGAGACATTCATGAGCGCGAAAGTACGAACATTTGCGCATAAATCAGATTCAATAACGATATTTGCATTTTAATCAACATTCAATAACACTTTTGGGCATTCATATGCGTCATTCGGCATACAAAAAAGAGAAATATACTTTTATTTGCGCTAGCATGCAAGTCATTAACACCATCTTTAATGTCAACAGGGACAATAAACAAACATTAAAGTGAAAATATCATTTATTAACATTTCTGTCACACTAAAAGCAATTCAATAGAATTCCTGGACGGCCTCAGTAGTGTGGATGAGACAAACATTAATGCACTTGTACAAACAATAACGCGTTCTTTAAATTCAATAAACAAAAAACGATTTTCAATTGAATAGTACCTATAGTACCTGGATTTTAATCTATCCCTCAATAACCTCTCTGTTTAAACATCTTGGCAGGTAGGTCTGCATTAAACGGTACCATTGAGCACATTTAGCTGCGGTGATGGTGTCGATGTTTCTGTGTAGAGCTTCACGAAGTTGTTGTGTTCGAAAATCCCCTAGTGCGATTCTTCGGGCTCTTGCTTCATCTCTGTTGTCCATAAGTCCTTGGATTTCAGGACGGCAGATGTCGGCCTTGATGGCCGCTTTAAGACTGCTTATTGCCTGTTCCACGATGTTGAGGAAAGGGCTGTAGGGTGGAAGCAGTTTAAGCTCTGTATTTGGGGCGGGAATGGTCGGGTTTCTGTGGGCCGGTGTTCCGTCATAAACAAAGATCACTGACTCGTCAGGATCTAAGTTCGTTCTCGCCTGGGCCAGGAAGTTGTTAAAACGCTCAGCGTTCATTCCACCCACAGCGGCTGACGAAAACACAAGTCCGTTTATGGGCGAAATTGCCATTGTCACGGTCAGGTTTCGTCCACGCTGACCGCACACTTGGCGGTACGCCCTCTCTTCTTGCCGCGCCCTACCGTGACTTCTGGCCGTCCAAATATTGTAGCCGCATTCGTCGACAAACACACAGTGACGGACTATGGCGTGATTCATAAACCAGTTCGCGTAATCGACTCGCTTGTTCAGCACGTCAGGTCTGTTTCTGTCAGCAGGGAGGGGTCTGACCAGTTTCACTCGGAACAGCATCTCGTCTAACGTTCTTGATACAGTACGGTCATGTATCCAGGGTTTGGCTGGTAACCGTCTCCTTAATTCACTGTTTATTTGAGCAATTGTGAGCAGACAGTTTTCGTTGATAATTTGCTCTAGACAGTCTCTCATTTCATCATCCACGCGCACGTTGTTTCTTCCACCTCTTGGTCTTTCCCGAATTCTGCCTTCTGTGATGTAACGCGCCACGATACCCCTTGCCGTTGATCGATTCACGCCCAACGTGTCTGCGACCAAAGGATAGTCTTCCTGCTCGTCCTCAAAAGCTCTAACGATTCTCTCTCTGTGTTCGAGAGGTATTCGATTTCTTCGAGGCATTTTGTATGCACATGTGCATGTACCAGTAGTCAAAAGACGCTCACGAAGAGAAATGAACAAGAAAAAATTTTCTGATCCTTTTATCCTATTTTGCACTTGACAAAGGTTACATAACCTATCCAAACGGTTGTACATACATGTACATATCATGGGCATCACACTGGCAATGAAAATTTCAGGCAAAATAGGTATTGTTCCATTGAAAATCGTTTTTTTGTTTATTGAATTTAAAGAACACGTAATTGTGTGTACAAGAGCATTAATGTTTGTCTCATCTACACTAAGGCCGTCCAGGAATTCTATTGAACTGCTTTCAGTGTGACAGAAATGTTAACAAATGGTATTTTCACTTTATTGTTTGTTTATTGTCCCTATTGACATTCAAGATGGTGTTAATGACTTGCATACTAACACAAATGAAAGTATATTTTTCTCTTTTGTATGCCAAATGACGCATATGAATGCCCAAAGATGTTATTGAATGTTGATTAAAATGCAAAAATCGCTATTGAATCTGACTTTTGCGCAAATGTTCGTATTTTCGCGCTAATGAATGTCTCTTCGCGTAATTGATCGCCGTTTCACGCAAATGATTGCGTATTTTTCTCGTAATGTCAACAGCAAAAGGTGTAACTGTGGTGCTGCGTCGGTGGGGACGTGAAACACAAAATTTTGGATTTATCAACTGAGCTGATAAGGTAGATCGGCCACCGTAAAGAGATTGAAAGCTGACGTTTCGAGCGTTAGCCCTTCTTCAGAGCGAATCACGGAATTGTGGGTTGCACTTCGTTTATATGGAGAGTGATGGAGCTACGCTATTGGTGGGAACATGGCAACGTGAAAAGCAAGAATAAATTAGTTGAATGAAAAGCGTTCGTTGTCAGTCAGTCAGTGGGTCAGCCAGCCAGCCTGCCTGCAGAAGCAAAGGAAATATGAGACGTCTGCACGCAGGCTACCAGCCAGCCAGCCAGCTGGCCAGCCAGTCAGTCAGTCAGTCAGTCAGCCAGTCGGTCAGTCAGCCAGTCGGTCAGTCAGTCAGTCAATCAGTCAGTCAGTCAGACAGTCAGCCAGCCAGCCAGCTAGCCAGCCAGCCGGCCCCCCAGCCAGTCAGACAATCAGTCATTCAGTGATAAGGTTATTCAGCTGGCAGTTTGCCAGTGAGTCTACACGTCAGCATGGCCATTGTTGTTCTGGACTAATTTCCCCTTACGCTGACGGACTCGTTTTTTGTATCATTTTTCAGGTGATTTAAGGCGCAACACCAGCAAAGAATTGAACAAGGCTGTTGAAGATTTTGCAGCGGAAATCAAAGCATTAGCAGAACGGTTAAAAAGTAAACATTTGAAAGGGCGAATCCTTCTCAAAAACCTAAAATTAGCAGCTCAAAAGGAGGAAGTGGAATAAACAATTCAGGAGATTTAGACTTAGCCTGTGAACAGGCTCTCTGGTCGGGGGAAGAGCGAACACAACAAAGGGCAAGAGCGGATCCTGTTCACAGGCTAATTTAGACTCAGAGCGATGTTTTGATTGTCTATCGAAAGTTGCTGTTTTGCATTTTCTGAGCCAGAGCTCTGAGACAGGTTAAAATTACTGAATTGCAATTGTGCAGCGTACTCTAACCATCACAACAATATAACTGTTCTTAGACGATCAGGCGCGAAAAAACAAAACCCAACATGACTTGGCTCATACGCGTGCCATTGTCCCGCACTAATTAGCTTCCCGCACTAATTAGCCTCCCCCAGTCGTTTTTAGTGGAGTCGGATTGGAGGATGGTAATCCGTGTCCACTAAAAACGACTGCGCGGGAGGCTGCGGGCGAATAGCACCAGTCGCATGTTTTCTCCGGCACTGGGCACTGAACCGCTAAATGTTTTCCCATGCAACATTGCAGCTGTGCATTATCCGGGTTTGTCGTGACTGGCCATGTGTTTACTTTGGTTTTAGTTTTACGACGGAACGTTTTCACAATAAAAATGACTTATTTTGATGGTCTGTTGTACTTTTTTGTTTACCGGTTCTAGAGGCCAATTTGAAGGGATTTCGACCATGTCGACTAGTTATCGTCTTGGGAACATTGGCTAAATGTAATGGCAATCATAAAAAATCGTTAAAAAAGTCGAGAAGTCACTAATTGAAAAAGTCGATAAACTAAAAGTCATGGGAAAATGAAACTTAACGTTCGAAACTGAGGGATATCACTTGTGTGATATCTTCTACTATCCTTCAGTCAGTTGGATTGTTTTTATTTTCTAATCTGCTCTAAAAAAGGAAATTATTTGAGGGAGGCGACTCTTCTTGGTAAGTTTAGGGGAAAATATTTTTAAAACTTTTTCATGCACAAAAGTAGGGAAATTATTTGACAGTTGTTAAAAAATACAAGGAGTGTGCAGGACGCATGGGTTTCGTGATATCAGTTATCCCCAAGGTGGAATAGTTTTATCTTCGGAGACTCGTAGGAAGAGATCTCAAGTTTGAAGCCCGGAAAAAATTAATAATAACAATAAAGTTGTGTTCTAGAGTGACTTTCGAGTTCAGATTTACATGAACAACGCGAACTAAATCGTTGCTAATTTTTTTGGTTCATGTTCCTGGACAAAGCGATTTACCGCACGGCAAAAAGTTCTGAACTTTGCGGCACCATTTTCTTGTAAGGCAAAAAGCAGCGTTATTCGCTAGTAACCTGTATGTCGTGAACCAATCAAGGGAGGGGGATATCTGTTCGGAAGGCCTAAAATCGCCTGAGATATTTGCAGTGAAAACTAGACGTTTCGTTGGCGAAACATCACCTCAGACTTTTATAACAAGGGAACTGATTAATTCCTATTGTTGTCGGAGGGACAAATAGGTCGTTTAGAGTGAAAAATAACGCCAGTTAGCATTTTCAGAGAGCAATCAGCAGCTCGGAAATTCGGCGGATAGGATTCTGTTTCCAAAAATTTTCTGCGGCCTAAATTTTCAGCTTAAACACGGAAAAGATCAACTCGTGTTAGCTTACACAAATACGCCTTTAAAAAGCTCTGAAACAATCTAAGAAAGTAGAAATTAGAAAAGTAGTTTTTTGCTAACTGCCGCCTCCTTCTCTACCGAAAGTAGAGAAGGCTCTTGGAATGACGTTGCCAATGGTTTGAAGCATATGCACAGTAGGTTTAACAGTCATAATCGTAATCCAATCTAAAAGTCCCCAGAACTATCCATACGTTTATCTGTTCTAATGTACTGCTTGGGCAAAATATGAACCACAGCAGTCTAGTCCTTATGCCTTTCTAATTCGTTTAGGCCTGGATTCTACTTTTGCGCGTGACGTCACCAGGACAACGAAATTCCGCTTCAGACTTAGCGTGGACAGCGAAACAAGAGCAGACTCGTTCCCAGTGCCTACTTATTTGTTGTTTTTCGTTCGCAGTTGCTATAGCAACTGAGAACTATTGGGGCTGTCCTGGTGTCGTGTGGCGTTGTGTTAACTTTTTGGCAACAAGCCCACAAAGCCATTCAAAGTAGAATCCTTCGAAGTGTGTAAATAGGCAAGTTTTGACGGGCTCTTAACCAACTTTTGCGCTGTCTCTATGGATGAAGAATTGATCGGAGTGTTTGGATCCTCGAAAATACCGTAGATTTTGATTTGCAAAGACAACGCAGGAAGGAATCGGAAGGAAAAGGTTACTCAGGTACGTGTTAGGGCTCGTTGGTCTACAGTTTAGGTTGGCGTTCGCCAGCGGGTCAGGAGCAGCTGGACGAGGAAAGAAATTGGTTGTTAAGTTTGGTTGCTGTCGAAAAGATTGCAAAGAAGTCTTCGTGTGTTGATGTTTCTAATCTACAAGTGCAAACATTTCTTTATGCATAAGTTGACTGGGGGAGATAATTGGTCATAATTAATAAAGTCCACGAAAGGCGATTGAGTACGTTTTCATTTGGTACGGGTTTTTGTCGCTAAAAATAGTACCAAATCACAACAACTATGTAGTTCAAGAGTATCTAGATGCAAATTGACTGTTGTCACAAACAAAAACGCGGTTGTCGTTCTTGTGCATCATTTATTATTTTTTGAAGTTCTACTAGGGCATTCGCTGCTTCCTGTTCCCTCTGACATGATTCAGGTTCAAACGTAGGCGATTTCCAGCCCTGACCGGGTACATACATACCAGACTGCGGGTTATTTTTGCCGGGGGAAACAAAATCGGCGGCCAATACCTCGCTCGAATCTTCGTTATTTAATGAATAACCGAGAACTGACCCCAGCCTTTACTTTAATTCTTTTAAATTCCCTAAACCGAGAACCCCAGCCTTTACTTTAATTCTTTTAAATTCCCTTTCTGGAACAGTTCGTACGCTTTGCCAAAATTCTTGAAAGCCTCGCTCGTCGTCGTTGTTTAGATTTATCCAGTTGTCTTCATCGTCCAAGTACCGGAGTCTCATGTTATGTTCATTCAAAAAATTCAGACTTGTGCATCTACTCTTGATGTCTTGCACCAGTGACTGAAAGACATAATGGCCGGAGTGAACTAACCCAACTGGAATCATAAAGCTGATCCACTTCTGTTCATCTATTCTTTGATTTCCTGTATATTCAACTTGATACTCCGCCATTTCTTCGAAACAGTAAAAGATTTCGCGCGCACAGAAGACTGATGACGTCAAAACCACAGGATGTTTCCAATGGAAACTAGTATCGTCACCCCTGACAACAGCAAAATTTTAACGGTAAAACTTAGGCGCGAAACTTCCCGCGTGTCATACTCAACTGATAATCGTAATATCGGCCAGTCAGGATTTTCCCCGTACGAACGTATTTAATAAATTAAATATTCCATGCATCATTGCCAGAAGAGTCCTGACTCTTTCCCGTTATTGAGCTGTGCACAATCGACCGTTATTGCAGGGACGGCGGAGCATACTTTCAACTGGGGAGAGGGGGGGGGGGGTTGAAAACGAGCGACGGAGGCGCCAGTTTGTAGGGGGGCCTGGGGGCATCCTCCCCCAGAAAATTTTGAAATCTAGAGGCTCGAAAATGGTATTTTCAGCATTCTCCATGAGATATTTCTTTAAAAAAATCCCCCCCGCCCCCCGCCTCTCTGTAAAATGACATCTGGTACTACTGTGGAGAAACACCTGACTGAGGAGAGAGTCCTGAGGTCCGAGTTTTAACCGACAAAACATGACCCAAATCTTACAGAAACGATGGTTTTTGCATCAGATTACCGTTCTGCTTGTAGTTTAGTGTGGCAACTTGAATTTGACAATAGTTTTAGGATAATGAGCGACGGATAAGCTGTCTAGAATCCGTTCTCTTATCTTTAAGACTGTTTTTCTCCAATAACAGAATTTCTCGAACTGAATGAACTTTTGAGCACGATATCTCCAGGGCATTGTAACCTAGTGTTCTGAAATTCTCAGCAAGATTAAAGGACTTTTTATTTCCTAGGTCGTAAACCTAAAAAATGCTCACGATCTGGAACTGCTTCTCAGTAAGTGAATCCTTGCCCTCTTTTTTATTTCCTTCTACCTTACTTTCTGGAAAAAAAGAATAAAAATAAATTCGAAAGAGGCCAAGCTGCTTAATTTTCGAGGTTTACCTCCTGAAGAATTCATCTGTGGACAGATCTAAGTTGATTTCATACTTATCCAACCGTGCATTAGTTAGATATCGTGCTTACAATGAACCCCCCTATTTTTTACTGAGAAGGCTGGTTAATCATTAACTATTATGTCATGTGACCTGAAAAGACTCAGTTTGAAGTCAGGACGTGAATCCCTATAAAAGGATGGTAAAAGTCTCCCGCAAAGTTCTTTTCTAAAGAAATTCGCTTTTTGGGTATAAGACCACCTTAAGAACCTGACAAGATTTTCTATTGTTTTGCTGTACGCTGCTGTTTGAAATGTTTTGTTTCCTTTGTTTTACGTCATCCCTGAGTTTAACAGGTTATTTATCAAGGTTTAAGCCAGTTTGGCCTTGAAGTGATCATTCCAAGTCATTTAGGGCATATAACTGACACGTACACAATCACTAGTTACACCGTTTTAGGTATACGTCAACATGCGATTTTGCGCCAAAAACACATGGGATTCAGCACAGGGTTGTATCCAGTGTATGAAGTGTATTGGTGACCCTGTGGTGCGGACGGACGGACGGACGGACGGACGTATGGACGGACGGTCACGTGACTATTTCGTCACTACCAAAATTTCTTGGCTTGATAGGTTGCCAAATTTCGTTAGCAATGGAGCTCCGCTGACGCGATAGCGCGCTGGCTCCGCTATAAATCACTAGTTGAGATTTCAAATTTCGCACAGTTAAGAAACTGTCAGCGCTCGCGAAAACAAAAAAAAAAATGGTTGTTATTGCAGTTCTCGTGCATGCAACAGCTAACAACCGTTAACGGTAAAAAGTTTACCTTTCGTGTTAATAACCCGCTCTTATATGTATCTGTAACAGAGTCAACAAAATAATATAAGCGCAGAAGGCTTTTGTTGAAAACCTCTCACTGGATAATGGAATTTGAAATGACCTATCAATTGGAAACAGATCTTTATTAATTATTTATTAAAGAATTAAAAACCTGTAAATGTGTTGTTAAATACAAGGGCCTGTCTACCATTTTCATGCATTAATTTACTCTTAAACATTTTGTTATTGGAATTTTAATGTGTCGGTCCTGCCGGTTTTTCTCAGTGCACTGGTGTTGCAGTGGCGGGAAAATTGAAGACAAAAGGTGGGCAAAATTCATGTTGTTCGGGAAACCGCTTTCTTACGATTTATAGTATTTGTATAATATTATTCCTTCACTGCCTTGCGTTCTCAAAGGGCTCTAGCAAGCAATTCAGTAGATTGCAATAAATAGCATTGAGAGTGCATTTCGTTTTAACAATATTCGTCTTATAATATTCAATTCCTTGGCACCAAGACCCTGAATTATCAGCGTCAGAACATTTTGCTTTTAACATTCAAGGTAAACTGCTTGAAGGGCTGCTGGCGATACATTCTCGACGCAGAAGAATTTTAAAGTGCTCAGCCACATGGAAAATAGAGGTAAGTTTAATTTAGCGGAACAAAAATAATTACGTCTTCTGTATTAAGAGGATTTGAGAGGAATAAAGCAAATAGATTTTATTAACTATTCATTTATTTATTTTTAACGCAGGACCCATGTTGATAGCAGTTTTTATAACTGAAATGGTCATCCTGCATAAATATGTTTATTTATTATTATTATTATTATTATTATTTGTCAACTCTACTCTGCCTTTAGTCAAAATTATGGAGCACAATAAATTTAAACCCTATTAAACATTTAAAAAGGGGCATTTAAAAGTGTTGTGCACACGTGTTGCATTGAATACCTGTTTTTATTTCTTTTTCTTCTGAAGGTAGAAATATCAAGTCTAGCTTTGCAGTGTTGGTCATGTTTTATTCCATGTGTTTATTTGAAACCAGGTGCGACAAAAATGCGAACATAGGTAGTAATTTCTTTTGCAAATGAATTCAAAGAATGAAAGGCTTCGTTTGTTAAGTCTGTGATGAATAAAACATACAGTTTGCCGACAGTCCATTCTTTAACATGCTAACTTTGAGAGTGGTTCTTTTAAACTGAAAAATTCAGTCAGATTTAATTGATGGAGCATCACTGAGGCACCTATCTTGACTGAAAAATAAGGGCGTAATCACTTTAACCGTAAGGCTTGTTAATAGGTGCAAGCACCTGCTCCCAGATCCTCTGGAAAATCCTTTAGAATTCAAAATGAGCTCTAGCTTCCGTGTAGCGTAAACAGAAGTGTCTTTAGAACATGTTCTATTTGCTTGCTCCCGTTCACACGAATATACTACCATTCGCTTTTATTTGAAAAAGGAGCAGTTTTTAATAACGGTTTCCTCGAGGTTTGGCGCCTACACGTTCGTAACATCAATTTTCACATAATAAGCCGTCAACAAGTAGGTACTGAAAAAGTATGAAAACGCTACGCAAAAGTACGTCAGTCACGTAGAGACTATTTAAAATACTTGCAAGTTTTAAAATGCATCAGTGCCAGTTTTCAAGTGCATACATGGCTTAGCAATTCCTTACTTACTTAATGAATTTAGCGGCTCGCGTGAGTGGCACTCATATAACACGCGACACAGAGATCTCAGTGCTCTGCCTGCCCCTGGCAAGAACATCCAAGTACCAGGAATCGTTTAGGTACAGCGGAGCCAAAATATGGAATACGCTGCCGTTGCACCTAAGAAAAGTGCACGATATGTCCGACTTTTTAAATCAGGTCTAAAAAAGCACTTCAGATGCTGACAAGTGCGCCTCATCAATAGGCCTTTTATTGCTTATTGCTTATTAATTCTTTGTGTGTGTTATTTTTTAAGATTATTCGGACTTTGTATCTCTATTAGATAATCCACAGAGCCCCATTTAACCAGCGTATGCTGAACTGGGAGTCTCTGTTGAAATATTGTTTATAAATACATAAAAGGCTGCGAGTGACAGACAAATAAATAAATTCATTTGGGGGAACATTTTGTTGGGGTATCACTTTAGAGACAAATTCCATATCTTGGATGTTCGAGATTTAAAAATGACACAAATCAGCACAGGGATTGTTTTTCATTCGATGAACTGCGCTTTTCGGTAATGTATTTAGTCACTTCAGTTAAAATTTGCAAAACTTTCTCTTTTTTCCCCTTCGAAAAGAGGATTACGCTAATCGATTTTACAACACAATGATCAGTCAAACTTCTTTTGTGCCCCATCGGAAGCTGATTTTTGGATTTCAAGTTTCCTAGGAAGTCCTTTTAAAGGAGCAAAATGATCCATGGTTGAATTTGAAGCCTACATTCGTTTCTGTAACAGCTATTCCAAATTTTTGCTTGTGATGTGACACAATACAATTGCACCAAAATTACCTCCCTGTTGTGTCAACTCAAGACTGAAATTCTATATCAGCGCTGGATTCTGCGACAACAAATCGCTGGCTTTTGCGCTTATGAGTTGATATGTTTCGGTTTGGTTGGGTTTGTTTGTTTTTTTGTTTTGTTTTGTGTTTGTTTGTTTTTTTGTTTTGTTTGTTTGTTTTTTTTTTGCATTACAAAACTACGTGTTGGAACATTCTGGGCCACAGGAGCTTCGTTTCTTTCTGGTCAGCGGTGGAGACATTTTGAAATATGTGCAGCTCTTGGGACGAGAATGTTTAAACCCCAGAATCGTGGAGTATTTTGTCACGTGACACATGATGAAATGGCTTTTTCGTAGGTTGTTTCCAGCGTCTGGCGGCCCTGTTTTTTTTTTTTTTTTGCGATCTGAAACCGTTGTTCAAACGAAACGAAGACATTTCATCGTGTTTACGTGACAGAATTCTAACAAACGTTTGGAGCCATTTTGGCAGCCTTGACCAGAGGTTTCTCCGACCGCCATTTTGAACGAGGAGAAGGCCCTGGGGACGAGGTTGGCCATGTAATATCCTCTATATATTCAACGCTCACCCGTGGAATATTCGTTAAATAAACTGCCTCGCACGCAGGAGCTTCTTCTTCTACGCGAGATTTTTGGGAGGCTCTAGGGATTATGGGAAGGTAGAAGAAAGCGAAGCGCGCTTTGCCTCTTCAGTTAATCCCTCCCTTGGTGCTTTGCGTTCTCTGTGAAGCCTTCCCGTAGAACTCCACTCTCGTCTGTAGTTTTTATACCTTTTGTATTCACCTGAAGGACTTAACCGTGTTTAAATAAGGTTGCTTTGTCTTGTCTTGTCTTGTAACCAAAAACACCAGAAACCTTTGGGTATGAGGCGATTATTTCAAAATATATATAAAAATGCAGGAGCCCAACAGAGGTGAATGTTTTTTCCTGTTTAGCCACATGCCAGTGGTGGATCTATGTCAGGGTCCCACGACGTCCGCTTATTCTCCTTATTTAATTTGTGAAGAATATAAGGCCCAGAGGGCCGAATTATTAAAAAAAATGTCCACATTTCACGGTCCCCCTCTCCCCTGGTTTTTTAAGCTCCGCCGCTCCCAACTTATACGGAGTTCAAGATCCGCCATTGTAAAAGGCGAAAAAAAAATGTTGGGGGGGGGGGGAAGACCAAACACGGTCAATACCCAAAGTGCATAGCTTATATGTAGAAGGGGGGGGGTGTTCTCCACTCAAAGAAAAGCTGATAAACGCACTTGACATAGACCAAGTAATTAGCTCATTATTTATTCGTATCACTGGAGCGTTATATTATGAGTTGATCTGCAGCCGTCAGAATTGTAAATTAATGCATCATTATAAAGATCACCCAGCGGAGGTGATCTCGATGACAGTGCCTGTGGCGCTACGTGGGGGAAATTGCGACCTTTTTCAGCTGTAAATCCATGTAGACTGCGTGATTCAATTGGTAAGTTTGTTCATGCTTCCTTCAGTGCAAGTAAATTACTAAATTGAAATGTACTTCCCAGACAGCGTGCTGTGAATGATTAATGATAACAGTTCGTATTGATGCTCACTTTGTGTTTTCAAAGGTACATTGGATTATATTAGCCGACATTTATTCGAGAGTAATAGTAAGAACAAAATGCCGAAATTCTCATGGTACGTTTAAAAGGATGGCACACAGCAAAGACATATAGTGCAACTGAAGGTTCATTCATGTGAGATTTCATGCCATATTTTATTGATCACAGTTTACACGATAAGTGATCCTCCGGGTAGTATTATTACGAAGAAAATATGGGGAAAAAAGATAGCTAGTTATAATCTACTCAAAACCGAGAGAAAGAACGTATGACTTCAAACGTAAGAAATCAATTCTTAAGATGTAAGCAAAAAGCTAGTTTAAAAATCTCGTCGGTCAGTGATGGATTCTGACAATTTCCTTTTTTTTTTTTTCATTTCCTCGAAAGCGCTTTTTGACATGATTGTCACTCTCGCGCTCAGCGTGTTATAACTTCTAAAAATTACATCCTGTTTCAAGAACTGACAGTTACATAACCGAATGATGAAGTCTGGTAAAAAATATATATATAACTGTTTTCTGCGGCCAAGCTTTCAATGTCAGATAGCAAAAGGCGAGCAACATGAAAGTAAAATTTTAATAAGTAAGTAAGGTGGCAATCTTAGTCTTTTTCTCGTTTCCATATCAATAACAAAGCTCCACAGGACGAAATTGCACGTTTCCGTATTTCTGAAACATGACGGAAACATGGAACTCTATGTTTCCGTCACGTTTACGTGCTGCGGAAACGTGAAAATCCAATTCTACGTGATAATTTCACGTTTCCGTCATGTTTCCGGAACGGAAATGTTGATTCATGTTTCCGTCATGTTTATGTCAGCGGATTTGTACTGTTGCTTGTTTCCGTTACGTTTCTGCAAACGGATTTCCGCTGTCGTTTGTTTCCGTTACGTTTCTGCAAACGGATTTCCAATGTGTTTGTTGCATCTGATGGTTCTATACACCTTATTCCAAAATGGCAGCAAATACATTATTCATTTGTCTTCATCTTAACTGACCCTCAATGCCTCGATCGCATCTGGAGAATTCAAAAGAACCATTGGCTTAAAACGGGGCACTGAGGGCCAGGTAAGGTATATGAACTTTTTGAGTGAATCGAAACCTATTTCTTTATTTTTGAGACAGGTTTTGTGAGTGAAATGAAATGGCACTTGTCACATGATGTTTATCATCACGTATGGAAGATATCATTTCTTTTCCAGAGCGTTTTCAGTTGATTTGTTGTGATGCTTGATAAGCATGTATATCATGCACATTTAAAGGTATTATCAGAACGCAATGCTGCCTGCTTGCGCGTGCACATCACTGCAAACATGCCAACAGTAATCAAGGCACATCGAAAACCTGCTGCGTAATCGCTAAATATTCACTGGTTATCTCAAATATACCTTGAGTCATTTCCCTCATATGCAATGGTTGACCTGCAGGTTGGGCGACTTGAGCTGGCTAGGTCACTTGCGTTTGTTAAGTAATTGGTCATTTGATGCAGTTTGGTCATTCTAGCCGGTTGGGTGATTTGATGCAACTGGGTCATTTGAGCCAGTTGAGTCATTTGAGCTGGTTGGGTCATTTGAGCTGGTAGGGTCATTGGAGCCAGTTGGGTAATTTGAGCTGGTAGGGTCATTGGAGCCAGTTGGGTCATTTGAGCCGGTTGGGTAATTTTAGCCAGTTGGGTCATTTGAGCTGTTTGGGTGGTTTGATGCAATTAGGTCATTTTAGCCAGTTAAGTCATTTGAGCTGGTTGAGTGATTTGATGCAATAAGGTTAATTGAGCCATTTGGGTCGGTTGGGTCATTTGAGCCAGTTGGGTCATTTGAGTCAGTTCGCTCATTTGAGCTGGTTGGGTGATTTGATGCAATTGGGTCATTTGAGCCAGTTGGGTTATTTGAGCTGGTTGGGTCATTAGTGACAGTTTGGTCATTTGAGCCGATTGGGTCATTTAAGTCGGTTGGTTCATTTGAGCCGGTTGGGTGATTTGATGCCATTGGGCCATTTGGGTGATTTGCGCCAGCTTGGTAACTTGATTCAGTTGGGTCATTTGAGCTAGTTGGGTCATTTGAGCCGGTTGGGTCATTTTAGCCAGTTCAGTCATTTGAGCCAGTTGGGTCATTTGAGCTGGTTGGGTAGTTTGAGTCACCTGGCTAATTTGAGCCAGTTGGGTGATTTGATGCAACTGGGTCATTTGAGACTGTTGACTCATTTGGGCCAGTTATGTCATTTGAATCACATCATGTCATTTGATTTGATTGATTTAAATGGTAATGAACTCCCTTCCCTCTCTAATAGAATATGGTATCACTAAAAGGCAAAATGTCACACAACTTTTTCAATTCAGGTAATAACTTGCTTTTATTTATTCTATCAGTCTTGCATCTAAAAAGCACAAAAATAAGGAAATGATTAAATTGCGATGATAGAGCAGTTTTCAGTTGAGTGTCGTAAAACCAAAACCAAAGTAATTACTCTGGCCAATCACAAAGGACACAGACAATCCAGTGAACCAATCAAAACCCGAAGCAAATACATGTAGCTGTCACGAAGCGCGGGAAAACGTGCGCGAGCGAGTCACGATTGGTTTTGGTTTTACTCCTGATTGGCTGAGAAGGTGGCGCGAGATTTTTAAGCCAATCACTAAGCGTAGTAATGCAAAACCAAAGTAAACGCAATTCACTTTCGACACTCAAGTGAAAACCGCTCTATGTTTAACACTTCAATAAACTTAGTGACGTGACCCATAGCCAACTGGAGTCTGATAACATGCAATTTCCTGGAAAAGGCACACCTGCTCCTTGTGCATTGTGGAGGTTTTATACAACACTCAAGAAGTTCAAACTTTTTGGAAGCAATTATTTTACTACATTCGTACAACTCAATGAATTAATGCACTTGGGCATGATCAATTAGCTTAATACCCCGAAGTAACTTTTACTGGGTGAGTGACAGAAAAACTCTTAAATTTCATTTACTGTATTTATTCGATTAAATGCCTTCCTCAAATAAACGCTGCACATTAGGGCAGGAATATTAATAACCGCCGCCCTTGAATACACACTGCATCTTGATGCCGTGTTTATTCCAACA
This sequence comes from Siderastrea siderea, assembly GCA_964030785.1. Taxonomy (NCBI): domain Eukaryota; kingdom Metazoa; phylum Cnidaria; class Anthozoa; order Scleractinia; family Rhizangiidae; genus Siderastrea; species Siderastrea siderea. The sequence goes on from OZ034979.1 coordinate 32,816,157, forward strand.
ATAGAGTCAAAAAGCATATTCAGTAATAATCAAGTTTCACGAAGCCTCAAAAATATTTTTTTTGATTGCTACAATGTTTTAAGATATTGAAAATGACTTCTCAGACAAGCACTATCACATTTTGTTTGTTTTTAAAATTCAAATGTTCAGTCACCATGCTATTGTTAACAACAAATAAATCGAATTTTAAATAAACGCCGCCCTCGATTATCGAAAAATTAATTAACGCCGCTGCCAGTGTTTAATCGAATAAATACAGTACTTTCATTGGTCTGAAATTTACACCTTTCCCTGAAAATCAAAAATAACTACCAGTCAAATAACATTTTTGGGCTGTGAACTATATGCCAATAATATTGTTACATGACCACTAAATTATATCTAACAAATTTACATTTTAGCCAAACAATCAAAAATTAAAATCCATTGCAAAAACTGATTCAATTAAGTGCCCATCTTTTCAGCACTCCACTTTCTAAGCTGCTTACAGCAAAATTCTTCTGCAAGTGGGAGACACAATTAAATACTGCTGTCCTGACAGAAGTTTATCAGCTGATAAAAACTTTGAATGAATTCTCTGAACAGGTAAGAAAACAGATGGTCCAGCATTCTCAAAGTTTTTTGCATGCCAAACAGAGAGTGGATTTCCAAAACCAAAGTCTTGTTCAGTTGACTTTAACCAGTTTACAACTGCAAAAACATGAACACATTGCTTTTTGTGAATTTCAACACTGTGGACTATGAAATAGCGAATGATTCCTGGCCTCATCAAACCAGGGTTAATAGATCCATTATCCCTTGTTTCCGTCAACCTTTAAGTCTGTATACGTCGACGGAAACATGAAAAAACCATATTTCCGGAACGTAATCGCGTGTTTCCGCAAAAGTAACCATGTGGTTCCACTTGCGGAAACCCTTGTTTCCTTCAGCTGAAACTTGACGGAAACATGTAAAAAAGTGGTACGGTTCCGCTGTGTCCGCAGCAACGGAAACACGAGTAAACGCCACAAAACCGCAGACGGAAACACGAGTTGTCCGTCATGTTTCCGCAACGGTGACACATGATTCCGCAACGTTTCCGTTTACGGATTCTTGGTATTTCGTCCTGTGCTCGAATTCACTTTGGTAACTTATTTTGTTAAAACTCGCGTTACTGCGAAGTCAGTCAGAAATTCAGTATTTGATCGCCGAGTTAAAGCCTTATTTACTCCATTCCGGTTCAAATGATTCATCACTGACACCAATTTACATGCATCCGTATACGAAATTCACTGGCCCGCTTTTTTATCGATCCACAAGATTATAATGAAACGGAGACAAGGTTATTCATTCTTCAAAGATTACTGAGACAAAATATGTTTCATTTAACTTGGCGAAAGCGGCGTGAAACTTTCCTGCTATGAAAATGAAAAAAAGGCGACTTAATATTACTTCCTCACTTTCCGTACATTTGCAATTCTTCAGCTTATAAATATACTTCGGCGAGTCAGTAAGATTAACGTTTGGGACTGACGCGCGATTGTTAGAAAACGTATTCTTAAGATTTCCCTTAATTTTTTAAATAAGGGAGATTTGTCACCGTGAACAGAAGAAGTGTTTTCCGATTGCAATTGTAATCCCTTTGAAGTTAACTTTCTTAAATATTTTTTTTTTGGTTGTTATAGTTTATATCCGTATGCGTTCAGGTTGTAAAATCGTACAATCGATTCCCCAGATTCCTGCTGGGGCAACACGAATGGTTTGACACTTGTCGCTTCATAATTAAAATTAAATCCCAAATGTCATATTTTAGAACTGACTGGAGAGAGGACAGACAAACGGCCCAACCGGAAAGTGCTGTCAGCTTTCATTTGAATGGTCACACTTTAGGAGTTAATATTTACAAAATTGGAACCAACGGTAATTAACGCGACTAAAGGTTTTCGTTGTGGGACTGAAGACGTAAAAAACAAGGATTCCTATATCAGTACCATAAACACAGTTTGTCTGTCGTTTCCTTCAAATCATCAACATAGTATTAGTAACGAGCAGGTTCTTTTAATATTGTAAAAGGTGTAAACGAGTGTAAAAGGAAAGCACCGAATTGTAAATGACCTGCCTCACATGCAATTATTATTCACATCGGTCGACAGGTTGCCAGGCAACAGCACCTCAAAGAAAATATGACGTTTTAAGTTCTAGTAAAATTGTTCTGAAAGAGGAAAGGGTTTCCTTTAGTGTCATTATTTGTATAAAACGTATTTGATCTTATCTTAGTTTCTATATTACAAAGGAAATCTTATTAATTTTTAACAATAATTGACTTCAAAATAAAATAAAAAATTCACCGTCGCAGAGTGCGGAATCAGATATGTTCTATCTGCAAATTGATCTTGTCTCAGTTGTTCAAACAGGTAAGCCAGCAACCTGGTCCCCAGGGTCTTCTCGGCTTTCAATATGGCGATGGCCGCCATATTGAAAGCCGAGAAGACCCTGGGGACGAGGTTGGGTGAACTAGTTGAATGCCATGCCATCACCTGTAATGTGATTCAGGCGAGTAGTTGGATAAAATTTTGAGAGACAAAATATAGAAACAAGGCGCGGTTACTTTCGAAAGTATATTTAGTTTAATTTTGAGATTTAAAGTTTCGATTCTATCAGAAATTCTATTTACAGATTCGATAGCAACACTGTACTCGAGAAAATCACATCTTAAATTAGATTACCGTACCCAAATTCCATCTTGGAATTTATTTTTCGGTGAATTTCTCAAGTCGCGTTTTATACTCGGTCTGCACAAAATTAGGGTATTAGCCGTTAGCCGTTTGCCGTTAAATAGCGTCAAAGAAGATACTTTCGTCCTGTTTGTTCCTTCTGCGTGGCTTAACTTTTATGCTTCTGAGAAACGCTTATATTAATTGTGGTTCCCCAATCAGACGCCTTGTTTACTGTCGTAATTTTTACGTTATCAAGTCACTGACCTGATATCCTACGATATCATAGACAGTTTCTAAAACTCGCACTTTTTTGCAGACTTAAGAGATGAAAATTACAACAGAAATACAACGAAACGTAAAACTATTACATTTGTTAAACGAGAAAGTAATTTGTTAACACGGAAAAAATACAATTTCGCGCCAAAATTGGACGCCGCTGCACTGGCGGGCGCTTGCGTGAACGAAAAAATAACGCCGGGTTTTAGGACGAATGTGGTTACGGTAAAAACCTATATCGCACCTTTTTTGGTACGCTTCGGTGGCATATCGGGCTTGTTTGGTCTCGCCATGGGTGTTTTGGCTCGACTGCGTCTCGCCAAAATACGAACCATGGCTCGACCAAGCTCGCCTGATATGCTGCCGAAGCGTACCAAAAAGGTACGGTCGATTAGGTATGAAAATCACGACAGTAAACGAGGCTTCTGATTGGCTAATTCACATTTTGGGTACGGTAATGACGGAGACAGTCGGGAAAACGGGTCATTGTCGGAATCCCGGCCGTCTCCTCGAGAATTAATAATATGCATCTGGTTTGTGCTTTCCAAAAGCCGTTCCCAAGTTCAGTTTCGGCGCTGAAATCTATAGCTTATACAAATTACCTGCCATTTTGGAATTTACTTTTCCGTGAATTTCACAAGTCTAGTTTTTTGTCGGTCTGCACAAAATTAGGGTATTAGCCGTTAGCCGTTAAATAGCGTCAAAGGAGATACTTTCGCCCTGTTTGTTCCTTCTGCGTGGCTTAACGTTTATGCTTCTGAGAAACGCTTAATTGAGGTTCCCCCAAATGTTTTACGCATATATGCGTGATTTGTGCGGAACCACATCGAATTGGCTTCTTCATGACAGCCGTAATAGGTCTAAAAGGACGAGTTTGTTATAATTCAGTAATTTCCGCCCAAAACCTGACTGATAAATGCCTGGTGTGATCATGAAATTTGCTCACTAAAACGTGACTTTGCCGTAGCTTGGCATAAAATTCTGAACGTGCTTAGTGAAAACTGAGATATCCGAGAGAAAACAAGCTAAAACGCTGAGAAATCTTGTTCGTGACATTTTTTTCGAATCTGCCAGTGATATGCGTTCGTGTCCGGAAAACTAAGAAATCAGTATCTGATTGTCAGCGGAGTTTGCGAAATTTAGCTGAGCTGGTGTCAACTGGTAGTTGAGAATAGCACCAAATTTGAACTAACAATTGGGCATTGAGAATTTTATATTGAGACTTGAGAATCGCTAAAATCTGAACACGATGCATAGCTTGATTTTAATTTATGAACTAAAGGCGAATTCTTGATCTTATCTCTTGACAAGACAGTTAAAATGACTTACTTATCGATTCAAAATATGTTTACTTGTATTTATTTTTGCTTCCCAACCAATTTCAATCACTCTAGCATCGTTTGTTTTCTACTTTTTCTGGGTGTCTATTTACCCTTTTTGACGTCTGCAATAATCTATCGATAATACTTTCTTGATTAGCTGCCACTGATTGATTTCCCAATCCTTGAAACAAGAAAAAGCAAAATACTTATGTTATCGTGTACTATAATAAGTGTGATGCAAGCCAATATTTTGAAATAAGTCCTTTTACCTTAGAATAACGGATTGTTTTCAGCTTTTAAGCTTTCATGGTAATGTTTTTTTTTTGAAAACAGCATTGGTATCGTTTTTTACGTCGAATATGAGGGCTTGAAGCTTTACTGAATTCATATTATATAGATGTTGTCCGAAAATGTTTATTTCATAGATAAGCCGTGTACGTATGACGCTGTCGAGATCGCCTTCCAGGTTCCCATGGAGGGTATTTCAATTGATATATTCAAGGCTTACTACAAAAAACAAAAACAAGAAACCTTTGAAAAACCCATTTAGACCTTGATGAAGGTATACGACTGAGAGATTAAATTCACCAGTGTTGTTATGGTTTGTCGCAAAGCAATTGTTTAATGCTTTTCTACAGGGTAGGGTCTAGGATTCATTATGCAAAACAAGGTGGTTCTAACTTTTGAGTCTGTATATGAAACTGTCACCAATCAAATGAGAGCGAATTGAACTGTACCTCCCTGTGGAACTGTGCTATACAAGGTCTTTCGAACGTTTGAAAATGTCATCTATTCAGCTTGTGTTTCAGTGTTAGCAGTTTCCATCACACGATACAATTACGAGGCAATTTCTTTCATTGTTTATTGTTGTTAGTTTTCAGGCGTTTCAGGTCATTAAAACAACAAACAAACCACTGAAGGAAATGTTCCATTAGTTAAAATAATGTTTATAGTTGGAGCTGTTTTATATTTATAATATGTGCAACGTAAATGGATCGATTTACTTAAAAAGTCCAAACTCATTACTAGATGGCTGTCATATCGCTGCATGGCTACACAAAATTTGCATTTCAATAGAAAAGGTCGGTAATTATTGAGGACTTTCCAAAACAAAAAACATTGTGTTTAATAATAAAAATAGATGTACGCGGGTCAGTGTTCGCTGTATGGCTTCTGCAAAATTAGCGGGAATTTATCATTTATTGATGTCTTTTTCCAAATCCACCTGTTCATAACTGAAACAAATTTAAAAAGCTAAAAGCTGGATCTGCGCTCGGGGCTTTAGCAAAAGGCACGAGACGGAAACATCACGGAACCGATCGACAAGCCCCACTTTTTAAAAGACGCTTAATGAAATTCACATTTAAAGAAGAAACTTGTACTGCTGCCTTGTGTGTCATTCCGGTGCGGTTTGTAGTTGTAGCCTCGACACGAATTTAATGATATAAAACGCTAATCAACATGCTTCAAGGCAATACAACACCAGCACAGAAAGAGCGGGTTCAGTTTAAAAACGTCTCGCGACTTTTTGACTTGGAACGACAAAGACGGGCGAATCGATGCGCTCATGCAGAAGGTTGGTGGACGCAAATCATGTTTGTTTATTTATTCATTGTATCCGTGATGCTTAATTTTGACTTGTGTCGACTACGCAAGCAAGCCGAAGTAGTCCGTCGTTTTTTTCATTAATATTGAAGCAAGCTGAAGTTGTCTGTCTTTCGCTCCTGAAACGCATGGACTCGAACGATTGCCTGTCATTTTCAAACATGCCTCAGCTTCTTTGTTGTGGAGCCCTAACTTACCGCGGAAAATGTCATTAACTTGCCGTTTATAAGTTCTGGCTACATATATTTTACCATTTTCGTCTTCCGTGACCTTTTATATTTAAAACGCAGCACCCATCTTAACAATGGAAAGAATTGTTGGTATCATTATTTTTTTGCAGATGGAATGTTTCGCGAGGTGGACAAAGTTGATACAGACATTTCTCCATCGCGGCTCAGGGCCGCTTTTCTGGTTTCCTACATATCAATAGCAGTAACGTTGGCTTTAGGATCTGTATATTTCGGTACGTATTTAGTTTATTAATGTCTTTTAGGGTCAAGTTAAGCTCATAAATGGATATTCCACGGTTTTTGACGTCTGTGATTGAAATCCCAAACAATCAACATTCAAACCAGTGAAAGCTACTGAGCTAAGTGCCCTGTAGTACTGCTTCACTTTTTAAGGTGGCTCTCACTTCTGAATGGAATTAGAATTTTGGAACGCTACAGTTTCAAAGCCCAACCAGAATGATTCAAATGAAAGCTACTGAGTGGTAATTTCCCGTGGATGAGATCTTAAAGTGTGGGCATTCAAATGAAAGAAGATTATTTTTTCTCAGAATGGTTCTAACTTTTGCGTCTGCGGACGGCACCATAATGTATTTGATCATTCATATGAAAGCTATCGAGCAGTACTTTTGAATCCGTTCCTGAGGTGTTGTTCACTTGTGTGGGTAAAATCTCGAACCTTGTGTGCGATCACTAATCACATAAAAGGTTTTTTTCTTCATGAGTACCTTTATGTTCAAAGTGTTGCTTGTTTCGTTTGGGAGTGGAATTATATTTAGTCAACAAATTTTGATGAATAACTGATAAGTTCAGATGACAAACGCAAGAAGCGCTCAGTCAACGGTTGAAAGAGCAGTATGCAGAAGTGCCTCTTTGAATTCATGAAATAGCAGCTTTGCTTAACCCTTGTCTGTCAAGTTAAAAACCCATTAAGAAAGTTTAATTAGCTCGACGAAGCACTCAAAAAAAAACTGCAGGGGAAAGGCACTCGACGTCGCCTTGCAAGCATTTTTCACACTCTTTTTCGGTCGCACTTAAGCTGCGCTTAGCTGCAGTGCATTCGCAGTGCTAAGCCCCATCGAGATCTATAACACTATATCTACATTTACTTAGTTGTTTAAGTCCAGTGAACATTACACCATCTCATTAGAATGAGCGCAATATACAACTGAATGTATAAAATGCACGCCAACGCAAGCATTTGCTAGAGTATAATTTCACGTTGCCACGGGTTTTTACATTTTGAACGGTACAGTATTGTTGGCAAAATTCACATGCATGCGAACCAAACACTCGTCATGTTCGAACCGATTTAAGCCACTTGTCAGTTCTTTTCCACAAAATTGAATTTCGTACGAAAGTTTGTTGTGTTTTTTCTTGAATTAAAAAAGTTTGTAACTTTTTCTTGAGAAATTTTGTAGTCACTGTTACACGGGTTGCTCCTATAAAAATTTGAAGACCCACTATATACACGCTGTCTTCTGATTATAAAATTGTATTTCCACAAACTTCCTAAAGATTACAGATGTCAGTCATACGTTATTAACTTGTTCATTTCTGTTCATTAACAGTGTTGTCAACTCTAGACGGAAGTCCAGAAGCATTTGGATTTGCGGTAAGATTAAAATTCAGCGTGTAATTCTTTTTTGACTATTTGAATGTTACTTTTCTTAAATGTATTATAATTGTCTTTGTATTTTAATGTCCTCATCCATTTTGCTCAACAATGAAATCTAACAAGACTGGGTTATACCTGGTCAAAATAATTGAAAGCTTGTTTCCTATCTTGTACTAGCTACTTGTCTGCTTGTCATAATTTACATTACAAGAACAAATTGGCGTAGAATTTGAATTGTTTTTTATATTTACAGGAATCGTATGCTAGACGAATATGAGTAATTATAAAACCTATACGTTTTTGCCATGAGGGAATTTAAAATAACAGTACAAAATTTGAATCCAAGCTGGTAGTTTTGTTTTTTTGTCGTGTCGTTTAATGTCTGAGTACTTGTTATGAAAATTGGCATGCTTCTTGACAATTATTCTACGAGGGTACACTGGATATCTAATGATAGATAACCAACGCGGCGCGTAGAGCCGAATTGGTTATAATCATTTGAAATCTAGCAAGCCCGAGTAAAATAACTGTTTTATTGAAAACTCAACCACTGATGTAATTCAGTGTTGGTTTTGTAGTTTACACAGGAATATTTCAATTTGGTTTTCGATCATTTTATGGCAGTTCTGACACGTCCTCTAAACAGAAACTCATTGGCAGACCAAAATGTTATTTTTATAATATACAATATTTCCCCTCTTGTTATTCAACTTGTATGACGAAGGATATAAACCCAAACTCACAAGAAACTACAAATCGATGTGTGATTAAGACATATTCGTCTTAGTAGGAATTGTCCACCACGATAACGTAAGTTGTTTCACTGAAAATACAATTTCATGTTTTCTTTTTTTCTCGAATCTTTGACATATTTTGTCTACCTTTGTATTTATTTTGTCTCTTCTATAATAGCTGCTGTTTATACACTTTGTTTGATCTACTAGCCAGTGGGGTTCGTCCACTCTTGAATATTTTTATAAAAGTTGTAAAATTGCTTTTATCGTTAATATACAATTTTCTTTCGCGTGTGAAAATACGTAGTATTAAGTAGTGTTCAAAATATGGTTTTCATTCAATCCCTCTAATGTTATTCGTTTTCTGTTTATTTGTCGTTTTTGTAAACTAATCTTGCCTCGTGGATTTTTAAAACTTTTTTAGTAAAATATTCCGTGGATACGATTGTATAATCGCAGAAGCTGCCAAGAAACGTTTTATTGACGTAGATAAAAATTGAAAGTTGCCAGAAAAGGACTTCTATTGCATAATTAATTCAAGTATGTACCAATAAGTTGATGATTGTCAGTTTTGCGCGGGATCTATTAATTTAAGGGGTTTAGGCTCTACACAAACTTGTGATAGTATTTAGTGTTCACCTCCAAGCGAAGGAAGCGGTCGCCTTGCGCGGGTTTTTGGCCATTTACGAGAACACGAAATAACGCTTGGAGGCCAGATATTTCACTTGAGGTGAACTATTGTTCCATCACATGCATACCCCGCAGTATTGGTGACCAATTCCAGTGTCGATATCTACCTCCACTCCATTAAATAACTTTGAATTATCCGGCCTTTTACATGAAAAGAACATTTTGAGAAACAAACATACGTTATTTAAAAGAAGCTTTTAGTTTTTAGTTTACGGAAAGAGTCTCCTCAATATTTAAGGAATAGGAGAATATTTGGAAAGGAAATTAAGGGGAAATATTTCATCGCGCGTGAGCGTTCAATAAAAGCGCCTCAATTAGAGAGAAAAGGGTTGAATCAGGTGGAGTGGCCGACTGTAATGGTCATTTTTCAGTCTGTACTTAGAGTACTGTAAAGTGCCCATGATCTGGATGTAAGAACGCTGGCACGAAGTTCAAGTGCCCGTAACGGCAGTTAAATTTATGCGGGTTTTTCAGTAATGCCGATCTTATGTCGATGCCAGTTGGCAGTGATAAAGGAATGTGACTCATCCTTACTCTTTTTAATTTAACTTAGTTTTGGAGCTATGAATGTTAAGCCGGTTACCCACCATGTCTCTGAACTTCTGTGCTTCTGAGTTCAAAAACGCGCGTGAAAATCTAAGCAGATTCAGACTCTTCGAGAGCGCGCGCAGAACGCTAAAGTTAACAGCAAAATGCCGAGGCTATTTTATTTACCGTGGTCTCGATCGGCAGAAACATAAATCAAATTTTGTGTCCCTATTCGCTTCAACCCACAAACCACGAAAATTGTTAGGAACGGGGCTGCAGTAAATGTTATCAGCTTTGGCACTGTTGGAGCATTTTACTTTCTAGTCTCACTGCTAAACAGGAGCACTCTAAACAAAGAAAAACCGTGTTTACTTAATGATGAAAAACAATGTTCATTCATAAACGTGTAAAACACTTCAGTTTCTAAGATGTGATTACCCGCAAGTCGCCTCTCAATTTTGGATCGTTTCCTACCCATTTCTACAGCTTTCTCAAACCAGGTGACAAACACAATACAAAAATTCAATAGTGAATTCAAACATGTCAATTGATCCTCTAATGAACAGGAAAACGTTTGGTATTGCTGATCAAATTTGAAGAGCTGAAAACAAGAGGTCTAAATGACTCGTCAGTCGAAAGGAAAAAGGAAGTGCTTTCGTGACAGGTGTACCGTCGGAAAAAATCATCGAAAGGAAGATCTCTTTTCTTGTTCGTTTGGCTAGCATCAAGGTTAGCTCTGCATCATTCTTTGTCGAATTTGGACTTAGTAGGAGAAGAAGCAGCGTCCTCCGTCTGTCTTTCTTGTACTCAGGCCTGGCTGAACTAAAACATTATGAAGTTTCCACATCTATAAGTTCCGAAATGACGCTAAGCCTGTTATACACGGCTTCTGAGACGACTGTACTTTGTGTTATTTGTTTAGCGGCCGTAATCGGCAACGTGAGTTTATTTCTTATCGTTTACAAGAACAGAAAACTTCGCACTGTTACCAACATGTATATTCTAAACCTGGCCGCCGCAGATATCTTGGTCTCAGTACTAAGCATGCCAGTGACTGTCATCACAATTATCAAACAACGCTGGGTGTTCGGACACACAGCTTGCAAGGTGTTTGGCTTTTTCACGATTTTATCGTTTATAGCGTCCGTCATGTCTCTCGGCATGATCGCCGTCAACCGATACTTTTACATCGTCAAGTGGAACACTTACACTAACGCATTCTCGAAGAGGAAAGCGCTGTTCTACGGAGTCGCGGTCTGGATAGTCTCGATATCTCTGGCTTCCCCTCCACTCTTCGGCTGGGCGGAATATCGCTTCATCCCTGGAAAATCCTACTGTTTTGTTTACTGGCCTTCAAATGTCTACTTTATGTATTTCATGATCACAGTCTGCTTTTTTGGACCCCTATCGGTGATGGCGTTTTCCTATTACAACATTCTGACTTTTACTAGGGCTTCCATAAAAAGGGTAAGACCGGTAATGAAGGATCTTGCTACCCCATGCGGTCCACACGAGCCTTCAACAAGGAGTGAAACAGCAACCGATAACAACAGTTCATGCAATATTCAACTAGCCTGCAATGAGGTTGAAGAACCTGGGACGAACATGTACATCGAGAACATGAACGATAATTCAGAAGTTATTGAAGCAGAATGCGTTAAAGCTGAAAGACTGCAGATGAAGATGCAAAGTAAAAATGCTAAAAGGCCACAGTTAAAGCGAAGCCGAACTAAACTAAAAATTGGTGTCAAATCGTCAAGGCACAAGTTTTGCATTACACCGGAAGAAGCTAAAATCACAAATACTTTCCTTATAGTGGTCGTCCTGTTCATGATTTGCTGGGCCCCATTCGCTATAACCATGTTTTTTGATGTGTACTATCACAGACCGTTGCCGCGCATGGTAGACATTCTATCGCTGGTGCTTGGTTATCTAAACAGTATGTGTAATCCTATCTTGCACGGAATGCGTAATGATGCTTTCAAACGGGGATTTCTTAATCTGTACTCGAGATTTATCCCCAAGCGGTCAGGCCCTGCGAACGTCATACAAGAACTTGAGACTGAAAGCAACAAAAATGCGCTCGATCACAACCTGGAAACGGGAAGCTGCACAGATCAACAAAGAACATTACCTCGTGATTCTTCAATAGACATTTATGAATATAAAGAAGAATGTTTTGAATCTGTAGCCGAGAACGCTTGAACTTTAGAATGCGGCTGGAAATAGGGTAATACTATATACTATAAATTAACATTTCTTTTGATGTTTTCATAAATTTAAGATAAAGATGTGACAACATAAAAGCAACAATTCGTCTTTTATTTAGTAGTACAGACAACATAATTTCGTCTGACATGTACAATAACAGTCCCCCGGATGAGATCTCGTTGTTGCACAGGCCACTCAGGCTCACGAACAGACCATTTTAGTGACAATAATAAAGGATTTGTATGGAGCTTGATCGCTTGTATAGTCAGGAGACGAAAATGAAAATAAATAGCCAATGAAGTTTACATCAGTTTACATACCAGATCCAATTGCCCTTGTGTTGTTTCTTGACCGTCTGAAAGCCTTTCAACCGCATTTCAGCTAGGTTTAAGGTTTTAGCACACTCGACAAGCGTCTTCATGTTACATCAAAGTAGAATATCAAAATTTATTTTTTCCTTTCTTCTTACAAGAAAAAATTATCCTATTCGTGTTTCCTTGTTAAAACAAACTTATTTATGTATCTGTTGAATAACAATCGCCATTGTACGGAGGACGCAAAATGCGAATTGCATGTTCCAACACAGAATTCCAAATTTCAGTCACATCAGCAAAATCAACCATTGCACCGTACAAGATTATTATGTAATCAAAAATCAAAAACAGAAATCGAGTGTTCTCATCGACTGTGCCGGTATGCTTCACAATCAACACAAGTAAAATCACGATATGCTCCTACAAAAACCTCACTCGAATGCATCACTGCTGGCTGTGGTCGAACGCTATTTCTCTTTCAGTGCATTCTCGTCCCCAGAGCTACGCGCTTTTTTTTAAATTACGTCTCTTGTAGCTCTGGTAACGGCCAAAAATTTATCTATTTTGATTGGCCGATTCAAACTGTATGCGCAATAACGTTAAAATTTTTTGGCTGCTACGCATAACGTTTTATTTCCGATTGAATTAATAAGGGCACTAATTAATATATTGACTTGATCAATTTCCACGCAAAGAATGCGGCTTAGGGCAGATTAAGCGACCAAATTTTGAATTCAAAGTGTTGAGATTGTCGCTAAATGCCAGCGATTCTTTCCTCGCTACAGCATTTTCAACAAAACTACAGCTTGTCCATATATAAACTTACATGTAACTGTCTCATCAACTTTTGTAATGACCTCTTGATGTCGATGTTTAATGCTTCTGGAAATTTTCGATGGGGTAAAACTTAATACAGTATAGCTTTAGTGGCGAAACAATAAGTATACAGTTGACATTCTCACACAACAGAAGCCAGACGAATGTAATAAAATAACTGTACAATTCAGTATAACGCAAATGCAATAATATTATACCTTTAATCAGGCAAGATACAAATCCAAAACCCTTGAGGAGAATGTAGAGAAAATCGTTCTTCTGAACAACTACGGCACGAAAGGCAGCTTCTTAAGTTTGTTCCTTTTAAAGCTCCAGGTTTCCGCTAATTGCAGGAGATTTTGAGGGTCCCGAACAGCTTTTAGTCGATCCAGAAAACACCACGACTCGATCGATAGGAATTTAAAATTTCTCAGTTGTTGTCAGAATTGTCATGCCCAGAGCTCCACGAACGAGAATAGAGCAGGCGCAATAGCACCTTAACGAATTAGACATGCGCTACCGGATGTCGTGCATTTCACGACATCCGGTAATGGCTGATACCAGAGCCCTACGATCCCACCGCTGGCCGAACAGATCGTAGGCTCTGGGAACGAGAATGCTTTCAGTGCTGCAACATATTGAATATTACTGTGCGTGAAAGCGTGAGTGTTGCTTCCCAATCAGGAGAAAATGTCTTATTTTACGAATCGCGTAGTGTTTTTAGGAAAAAACAGTGTTATATAGTACACGTATTTATTTCCGTACTGAATACGTGCTCCCCCTGGGACGGTTTTATGGCAAAATAATTTTAAAAAAGGAAAACGAACCAGTTTTGAAGCAAGAGATGTTAAGGGCAAAAATCTTGCTTGAACTTGCAGTTTAGGGCAAGCGTAAGAAGGATACAAATTTGTTTTGGATTTTTTTCAAGACAGAGATGAGTGGAACGCGCGCTAGTTTTTGTCTGGTGGTTTTTCCCGGCAGATTGTTTACCGAGTGTTTCATGCGTCAAGCCTGGCTATTTGCACTTGCTTACCTTTCACCCCTCCCCAACACAGTAGTTTTTGTCATGTCCGCGCTATTGTGCAAATGGTCCAATGAGAAGAGAACAGTGAGATGACATTTGCAAATTCATACAAATATCGACAATTTAGATTCTTATGCAAAATGCTCAAAATATTGCCGTTTTGTGGTGACAAACGTTGGGAAATATGGAACGTCTGGTTACCTGTGGTCTATAAGTCCTTGAAAACCAAGACGAACAAACCAAGTGAATTCGTAAAGGGATAGCAAATCATCATACGTTTTTTAAGTGTTTTCCTCCGAAAAAAAAATAGGAACTTACAAAATTTTGCCCAAATTATTATTGATGCAAAAGTATGTTATCTTAAAATAGATAGCAGAATCACGCCTTGAGGATCGGAGTTGACATGCACAAAAAACATTGTGTTTATGTATCTTTCTTTTTCTGTAGTTTGCGGCTTTTTTAGACGCCTGTTCTTCAGCAGTGGTGGTGTGGAGATTCTGGGGGACAGCGGGACGGAAATACTCTTTTGACAGGGAACGAAAGTAAGCTGTGATGATAGACCCATGATAGAGTGGTTTTCAGTTAAGAGTTAATGTGTTTGTTTTGGTTTTTCGTCGCTTCGCTCTGCGATTAATTTAAAAAAACTCGCGCCACTTTCGCTTAACCAATCGGAAGTTATTCCAAAAGCATCATGATTTGCACGCACGCGTCTTCCCGCGCTCTTCACCTGTAACAGGTATTTGCTTCGAGTTCTGATTGGTTCATTTGTTTTTTTACATCTGTCGTGATTGGCCAAAGTAATTGCTTTGGTTATGGATTTGCTCGCACGCGTTTTCCCCCGCTCTTCACCTGTAACAGGTCAGTCTGATTCGAGTTCTAATTGGTTCATTTGTTTTTTTACATCTGTTGTGATTGGCCAAAATAAATGCTTTGGGTTTGGATTTAGGATGCTCAATTGAGAATTTTCTATTCCACTGTGTTTAACCTTACAACGAGTATTTTATGGTTGCTTCTAGTTTTTAACAATTTTTTGTTTAGTCTCTAATCATCTCTCCTTTGGTTTCCTGTTTTTATTTTCGCAGAGCATGTATCGTGATCGGCGGATGTTTTGTCCTCTCTGGTTGTGCAATTCTTTCAAAAGCTATCTACATGTTGGTGATTGACAATGAACCAAAAAGGGTACGAAGCAATTCTTCTAATCAGTTCTGTCGGGTTACAATACATACAACGAAGTACTGCTCCATTACTCTCTTGCAACGATCGACAAATTAGAGTCCTTTCGAGCCTGGTTTCCATAGCATAAAATATATTTTAGGATTACTCCTCTCCACTGGACGCTAGTTCATCGCAGGATCACTCCCCCCCGGTATTTCATTCGGCAAGAGGGTGAGACCAGCCCTGAGGCACCCACCCCTCCCCTCCCTTTCCATTCACCAATCCTCTGATCGTAAGTCCAATCCAATATCCAACGCGCCGACCACTTCACCACCGCCGCGTCTCCAGTTAATGTTTAGACAAACCGTCAAACATTCTTTGATTTTTTTACTTATCTTTTTCAGAGTACAGCTCTGTTAATTACTACGTTTGCTACTTTTGGTTTCATGGTACTTCTAGCTTGGTTCAAATACGTCATTGCTTACAAAGCTGACAGCAGAGCTCTCAGAACGGACGGTAAGACAGGGATCAAAATGTAAATTCTCCTTGGAAATTGTTAGTTTTGAGAATATCTTATACAGACGCTGTTCTATCAGTTTTGAGAATTTCTTGGAAAATCAATACAATATATCCCAGAGCTAGCGTTGCTTTTCTTTATTGACGATGTTAAGTGGCGTTAGCTTACTAATGTTTTGATATTTCGAGGAAAAATTAAACGAAGTTTGAAGAAGTACAAAAAACAGTTACTCCGATACATGCATATAAATGCCATTTTTTTAACATTAGGAAAAGCTGTCTGTCTATCGTACCAGTAATTGTAACCTATAGAAAGATAGGTTGCGTTATAACCGCGATAAGGAAGGCGCATAAAGTAGGGCGCGTGCGCCATGGCGGCCATAATAAACTCGACTATTTAACCAATGATAGACCACCTCATACAGCAGATACCATTACGATGTATAGACTCAAGTTGGCGCCGGCTTTGATTTAGATGATTCGTCCATAACGATGTAAAGAAAATTCACCCATAAAATAAGTTCACATAGTAAATGATACTTGGGCGAATCCTGACTCGTCCCCAGTCGTCTTCATAACGCGGGCATCACGGGAGGTGTGAGAGCAAGGGGTGATGGGAAGGGGCCATCACACTTCGCGCTTCCGTGCCACGAACGTTATGAATACAACTGGGGACGAGTCAGGGGCGAATCATCGCCGGCGAGTCATCAGTTAAAGACCGGGATCAGCACACTGCAGTGAAATCGGCTTTCAGCGTTGTACTTAATATATAATTTTTTTTTTCTCGACAGCCTTCAACTCGACGGCAGAGGCGGCGATGGCATTTGTAATGGCCATAAGCGATATCATTTATGTTGAAAATCCGAACATCTGGTTCTTAGACGCTTCTGCCGCCATCTTCATTGCCTTCGTTCTTTTTATTTATGGCGTCAGGTAATTTCTTAAGCAGCTAAATTAGGAACAGTTTGCTTCTGCATGACAAATCTGTACCTTGGTAAATGGCTTGAACCCAGCATTCTAAGTAGCCTGTTTAGTATGATCAATCAAACGGGATTAAAAACAGCACAGCGAATATTACCGTCCCAGTCATTTCACACCATACCAAAGCGATATCGGGTTGAATTTTCTCAGTGACTGGTGCGAGATGAAAGGGGATGGGGGGGTGTTAAAAATTAACAATGTTTATTGGAATTGAAACGTTTATTTTGGTCTCTCTCTTCATCTATAAATAAGATAGCGCATTCCAGGGAAAGAAAAACCATCTGTTACGAGTCGTCCAAAGACTGGATCAATTTATCCGATGAATAGGTCACTATCCAGAGGATAAAATGCGTTGGTTGGAGAACTTTTATCCACTGGGATAGAATTTACCCTGGGGATAAGTTATCCAGCCTTTGAACAACTACCAGAGTCTGACTGAATACGGGTTTAACTACATGCCTGCACACACTTTTATATTACAAGCTGAACATGCTTTCTTTGTTTGCAGAACAATTATAGAGCTTCTGCTTACCAAAGAACTGGAACTCGTTCCAAGCAAAAACTTCAGCTCCGTCACTGGTATCTAAACTTGAACCATGATGTCAGCACGAAATAACGTTCTCATCACTGGACTCATATTCTGAAGATTTGGTGCCGCCCTATTAGCTACAACTGCATAACGGCACCAGTAAACCGGTGGCTGTCCTAGTGGTGGGTTTGGGAGAACGTTCTTACTCCAGTAAAAACAGTCTTAACAGCAAAGTAATCAAGGAGACTTTGTTAGTCCGCCAAATGTGTCGTCTTTTATTAAGGAAATACATGAAACATATTTTTGTATCAATACACCAGCGTTAAAAAAGGGCTAAGGCCTAGTCTTTACACGTGCCGAACCTTATGCAGATTAGCAAAAATACAATATAGCATTTGTTTAAAATTTAGAAATGTTAAATGTAATCGAGTCATGCATGAATTCATAGCCAAACATTGCAAGGTGGGCACTGCCGAGTTGGCCATGAATTTATGTATAATTGTTTTATCACTAAAATAACGCTTGGATTACGAGAAAGCTTACTAACTAACTAAGAGAAACATTTCAGTTGAGAGACTGGGTATTTATTACCATCCGATTTAGTAAGGTGACTTTTCAACTTGTTGAATATAACTGAATATAAGCTTATAGCCTAGTAGAAGGGAACCAATCAGAAGGGACCATTGCTCGTATCCAGTCTACAGTAGTTCGCTCGTTGAGAATTTGAGAATTACGATTGTTGGGTACGATTGTTGGAATCCAATTATGCTAATCCAACAGTTCATCAGACATTTCATTTTTGACGTTGAGAAAATTTTCAAACGCTAAAAGTAAAGAAAGTCAAACCTGAAGCTTTCAAACAAAAGCGTTGGAAAAACATTAGCCTGAGAAAACAGCCGACGTCTTGCGAGGTCGCCACTTGAGCCCTCGCAAAATGACGTCTGAGTAACGAGCGCAGAAATTCCATAATGATGACACGTCACTACCAAGATCTAGGCAGTGGTTCTGATTGGTTGAAACGAAATTTCCTCACGATTCAACCAATAAGAAAGCACTACCTAGATCTGGGTAGTGACGCGTCATCAGCATGGAATTTCTGCCCTCGTTACTCAGACGTCGGTTTGCAAGGGGTCAAGTGGCGACCTTGCGAAACGTCGACTGTTTTTTCAGGGTAGAAAAATATTTAACTGGATTCAACGATGTTAAAACTTGGATTAGCACTGTGATTTGAACACTTCATCCATTCATTTATTAGAGTGCGCTCAAAGGTCCAGTTTTTTAGAGGATCGAGTAAAACAAGGTATGTAATTAAGAAATAGTTGTGCTTAGTGTGTGTCTATCGCCGGAGTTATGGATGTAGTTGGAAAGTTTGGAGAGCAAGAGAGAAGCGTAAGAGTAGCTTGAGACGATTCCTGCATCTATAAGTTGATAGATGGACAAATAAAAGCATGAGCCTGTTATTTTACATATAAAACATAGCTAATCAGAAATGCATGTGAAGCTAAGAGAAAAAATGTAAATGAAATATAACCCCTGTAACATTGTAAAACTTAGAACTTCGAAAAACTGCTTTAAATTACCCGGTTAATGTAAAATTTCAAGTTTTTCAAAAGAGTTTTAAAGGTTTAAAATAACTTTTCTTGCACCATTTTGAAACCAGTGACTATTGGAGACTGTTTTTAGGTGACTTGTAAGAAAAGGAAAATAAAAATCATATGAGATATTTCCTATTAACCCTTTAAGCCCTAATATTAAACTCCATATTCTCCTCACTATTCTCCTTATATTTCTTATCTTGCTAGTTGGGAGAATTTGATCAAATATCAAATCACTTGATCATTGGTGATGATTTCCTTTATTCTCATGACCTGCATGGTTGATCAAGTAGTAATACTGTAAGGAGAAATAAGATGCTTGACACTACCGGGGCTTAAAGGGTTAAATAAACAGATTAATTGTATATTTATTAACTACAGAAATGTTGAATAAAAACAAGATAAGCACCAGCAATGTAATATCCAATTTTTACTGGCCTTTATATTTAGTGAAACCCTCAAGGTTTTAGGCAATGACAATTTCATTTTTTTTTTGGAAGATATCTAGGAGGCGTCTTTCCGCCTGACTGTGATTCCCTCCTGTTAAACCTTTTTTAGGCCGTTTTTATTTAAATAAAGTTGAAATCGATATATAGGCTGATCATAGGAATCCTTAAACGTCTTAAACCATGTCAAAAGAGGTCTAAACTGTAAATTGTATCCAATTGTTTCGTTAACCTTGAACAATTCTTAAGAGTTACTGCGTTCGTCCAAACTTGTAGTCTTCAGAGTTTTTGCAAGCACCTGCTCCCTTTGATAGCAAAAGTATATCAGAAACTGAAAAAATAGCGTAAGCCCAGGTCGCTTCGGAGATAAGATTGTTTGGTCGTTTTAATGGTTGGTGGTGGGTTAAAACCTGCAACTTGCTTTAACGTTTGATAGCGCATGGGTAGAAGAATAGTAACATTTCAAAATTCTAAGCACGCGAAAAAACGTACAGAATTGGCAAAGAAAGTGGTCTATCAAAAAAGTAATCAAAAACGAGACAGTAATCTCCAAGCATACGCACCAAAGAGAGTTAAGGTGGATTTGTTTGCAGCACACGTGTATAGCTGTTGCTTTCACATGTGAGAATTGTTTAGCTAGAAAACAATAAAAAATTCTCACGTGTGAAAGCAAAAGTTATACGCGCATGCTGCAAGTAAATCCACCCTTAATTCTTTGTAAACGTACATGCATGGGAACGACACTTAAGGACGAAGCCCCCTCAATTTTGCAAAGGTTGTGACTATGGAGAAAAAGTAGATCTTAGAAAGGGTGTTGGAATGCAAAAAGAAAAACGTGGGTAGCCACGCATTTTTCAGAGATAATTAAGCAACCATAATTCCAAAAAAGCGTTAACATACAAAGAATGCATGGCAATTTCTTTCCAAATTTAAGCTCAATGATCTCTGAAAAATGCGTGGTTACCCCCAATTTTCTTTTTGGATTCTGATAGCCCTTGCTAAGATCTGCTTTTTCCTCAAAGTCATAAGCCGCCCAAAAATATTGTTGTATTAGGGAGCAGATTCCTTAAGAAACTCGGATATCCCGAGATGCGCAGAACGTATGCGCAGTAACAAAAGGAGGCACCGGCCTTAACAACAGTTCTTCTTTGATGTGTGCTCTCGATGTATGACATGGCGTCGCATCACGACACGATCTGCGCATTGAGGAATTTTTTTTCTGGCAATTCATGTAGTGACTTTGTTCTTTACGAATCCTCTTAACTTTTCCTTCACTAAAACCATTACAAAATCTCATTTATGAGTTTAAATGTCCTCAACATTTCCAGTCTTTCTAATTTTAAAAGTTGTATCCCATAATTTTAGAGGGGAAAGATCGCTCGATGCCGATCACAGTCCTGGTTATCTTTTAGTACGGCGCTCTTGCTGTTTTTGTTTTGCTTTGTTTTTGTTAATTTGTTTATGGAAAATTGGCCTTAGTCATTTCAAAAATACTTTTCTCTTATTCTTTTTTTTTTTTTGCTTGTGAACTTTGGAGAAGTCAGTAGCATAAATTTTCAAGTGATTATTAAACTTTTTGAGGCGCCGAGAAACATCTGTTAAAACATCCATTATTCTGAATGCTTAAAATGTGATTACAAAAGTTGTAAAAAAGTCTTTCTTTTTTTAAACCAAGCATATTTCAGTTAACCTTCCTTGGTACTACTATTGTGTCATAAATTTCTCTGTTTTATTCAGGGACATCATTTTCAGCGATCGGCGCCGCTTTAGTATTTGCATTCTCGAAAATGAGTTTCAAAATACTGTAACCTCTATATAACAGTTTTTTGTGGTTGTCGTACGCTTACATTGTTTTGCTTACAGGGGGTGGAAATACATTATGTGATATCTGTGGAAACTTTAAAGGCAACATAGGTTATTTATGAACAATTTTACGCAAGCTAACATCTGTTACACGATTAAACAATCAGACCACCCGAGGTAAGTTTCAGAAACTTATGGATTAGAAACAAGGTCAAATATTTGGTTGAAGTCGATTCTAAAGTAACGATTGAAAAGAAGTGCTGTTAAAGGTAAGTTTAAATCTCGTTACGTAAAAGTAAAAATTTCCAAAACTTTGATAATTTTTTTCTATAAGTTCTACTGAAACTCTGCACTGCTGAATTCCCCGGTTACCAAGAGTGTAATATAAACATTTATAACCACTTTTGGTTTTTTGCGGTTAATATTAATTGCGGCTTTCATTCCAATAAGACGTTTGTCAACTTTGCACGGTATTAAACAATTTTCAGAATAGTCAATCGGAACCAAGAGTTTGCTCGCCAATACCGAGTTTGTTATTAAAAATGGAGTTTCCACTATAAGCTAAATTAAGCTTCACTTACGCGAAAGCTAATAGACGACGGATGAAAGTTTCTTTTACTGCCGCTACCGCTGGAGCTGGTTAAAATAATGCCATGAATCTCTAAGTCAGAGGCTTTTTCTATTCTTTTCGTCTTTTTATTTTCTTCGTTAATGTACAAATGATTTACGCTGAAGCGCAACAACACTTTAAAAAGGTTGGGATCGATTGTCCGTGTACAAATGAACTCCTTGAAGAAAAATGTTCGCTATTAGGGGTTTTAACCCCTCACGACTCCAGGAGCTCAAATTTAAAAAACTCCTGTGAGTCGTCACTTTGTTACAGTTTTTTGCGACAACTTTAAAGACGGTTCAAAACGTGTTACCATCAATCGTTAAAAAACCGACGAAATCGCAAAATTCAATAGTCGATAAATTCTGTTGATAGGAAAATCGCTAAATAACAGTTTTAGTAGCTTTTATGTACGCAGCGCCGGAAAGTGCAGGTGCATGTTTATAAATTATGTTTCCACTATAGCAAGAGTGTGTGTCCTAACCCTTGGGACATTTCGCTTTATTGTTCCAACGCTGTAAATAAAATCCCTAGATTATGACTAGATTATATTTTCTAACTCCTTTTTGGCGCCGATTTTCTTGAGTAGGCGGTATATTAAGAGATCTTGTCAAGGTAGGAAAAATCTCTTTGTCTCTAAGTTCACATTTCGCTGGACAATGAATTACGTCGTTACGTTTGCAGTCTGTTCTTGCAAAACAGTCACCAGAACTGTTTATTTTTCGATCTGGTTTGGTTAAAAACACTTTGCTTCTCCATTGCATAAAAAAGTTTTACATTTTTGACCAAAATTACGAGAGAATCTTGTTACAGTTTTTGCGAGGGCTGCCTAATTTCGGACATCGGTGATAGCTAGCATTCTGGTAGAAGAACTGCAAAAAATCTGGCCTCATTTAGGCTTTTCCGTAGGCATTGAGTATTCTCAACAGAGCGAACACGAAAGTTAGAGACGTATCATTTATTATTTTTCAAAATAAGACAGTGGTGGGTCATGGGTCAAGCTGCAAGCTGCAAGCTGCCGGCTAAAAGCTCTAAATTAGTTCTGTTAAAAATAAAAAGGTAATGGGGAGAAACATTTCCAAACCAGAGAAGAACATATCCCCAGCCTTCTGATCGTCTGAAACTAAGGCAATTTGTCAAAAACTCGGCATTCGCAATTTAAACGATAATTTCTAAAATTGCCAAGAAATGTAAAAGGTTCATCACGAGCCAGAGAGAACCAGAAGTTTAAAAGGTCTGGTTGCTAGGGAGTGACGTCATTGGCTTGCAAGTTAGCTGTCATCGTATTTGACTTGCGGTTTCACTCCCGCAGCGTTTCAATAGGACCGGCTCTTTTGACATA
Source organism: Siderastrea siderea (assembly GCA_964030785.1). Lineage (NCBI taxonomy): Eukaryota > Metazoa > Cnidaria > Anthozoa > Scleractinia > Rhizangiidae > Siderastrea > Siderastrea siderea. The sequence goes on from OZ034979.1 coordinate 32,839,195, forward strand.
AATTTCTAAAGAGGTTGGATTTCATAAATATTTTGACAAGAGCGGGAAATTCGATTAGGGAAGTGGTCATAACAAGTGTACTCGACGCGATGAGGACCCACCTTGTGTAGGGGTAGGGGGGCTATGCAAGATACCACTGTCTGATTAGCCAAATGGACAAAATTTATTGGTCTCAAAATTTGAGTAAAGACTTTCATATTAGGTGTGCATGAAGCTTGCATTGCTGAACAAATGGCCCAGCAAGGTTTGAAACCTCCTTTCCTTAGTTTCTTCTCCTGATACAGTGGGGGCTATACAAATAAGACACCATCTTTCAAGGTGGGGGAAGGGGGTACATGAAGAGACCACCGGTCTTTTTGCGGAATGGTGGGTCCTGTCTGAGTACAATAGTTTTGACCACTTCCCTTATTCAATCCTTTACTTCTTTCCATCTGCCAATCGATGCTTTCGATAATCGGCGGGTTCGAACTCTCTACAAGCAGCTCAGGAAGTGTCTTTTGACTAAATTAGAATATTTGTGTTTTGTGGCGTTTCCGTGTAGTCCATTCACTGGAAAAATTTGTGAACGAAGTGGCCAAGAACCAGCTCGCAGACATGGCGGGCTTTCCATGGTCTTTCTGATCGGAGAGTTAACAAAGAAGAGTAGTTTCTTATTTGGTGTTGTTTTTGCCATTCCGCGTTAGAAATCTGAAGCAAGCAAACGTGATATCGGCGAAACTGTTACCTTCAAACAGTGCGGTACAGACTACAGATCCGTACAGCGAAACGTCTTCAGGTAATGCAGCTAATCGACTGTAACGTGTAGCTGGTAGTCTAACGAAATAACCCTACAACGAGGTAAGTTATTCCTTCGATTGTTTTCTTTCGATAAGATAAAAGCTTGCGTCTGTTCGCTAGCAGTCTCTCCTTTCAGGGATAATCGAGTGAAAACAGCACACCAACAGCGAGTGCGAAAATCGCCTGTCACGTGGAAACGTGGTTCGCGCTTGGTGAGCCGCCGTTGTAAGCGCGCGCCACAAATGTGGCTTTCAAAGAGGTTCTTAACAAAATAATAAACTGAACATCTATAAACTCTTTCGTAAGAAAATAAACAAGTAAACAAGAAACCTCGTTATACACTGTACATTAAAAATAATATAATTGAGTTGCCACACGCATTTGAATACCTTTTCTCGTTCACCCAGGTTAGAGACCTGGCATCACCTGACTTAATTTTAAACAAACGTTGTATATCTTCATCTGGTTCAACCAGGTTGGAGTCCTGGCATCACCGTATGCCTGAGCGCTTCTGGGATATGCAACATTCAAAGTCACACTAAAAAAGATGACATTTTCGTACGTTTTCTGAAGAATAACCCTTCAATTAAATGAAGAAAAAAAAATTTTTTTGTCTTGTTATCCATAAACTCCCACCCCCCACCCCGAAAATAATCCTACCTCAAAGATAAGCCCCTGAAAATACGATTTAGAAGTATTCGCTCGTCTGCAAAGCCTGTGTTTCTAAATGGCAAATGTTTTCTTTTGACTGAAAATATGTCTGATGTTTGTGCCTATTTCTCAGTGCAGCAAAAGAACTCAAAAGCACTCCGCTAGCTAGGCTCGATTACTAGCCGCTGTTCGGGAAAATGAGCACGCTAGCATATGTTGTCAGTATTTAGCAAGTGGGAACCAGAATAACATTAGAGTTGCTTTAATGCCGGCATGACATTTCAAACAGATGTGAGCTCATTTTGGTTCGCTCTGCAGTTGTCTACATGATACCGGAAACTACGAGAAGTCGCTTAGTCTAGCGGAAGGAAACGCGAGCAAGCGCGAAAATCGCGTGCGGCGTAAAAAACATGACGCGCGCGTAATGAGCATATTCGTGTTCGGGTGTTCTTTTTGCTTGACTATCCTTGAGTAAAAAGAGACTGCTCATAGTCTAGAGACCGGTACAAAATCCTATGTCGGTACAATTCAGTCGGTTTACATGTTTTACTATTTCATGGCAGAAGGCTCGCATTGCCCCAAAAACGGAATATGTAAACGCGGTATAAATCTGCTACCGGAAAAGGATATTATTAACTCGTCTGGAATAAATCTAAGCGGCTGATAATTTCACGTATTATTTCAGTGCCGATATTTTCGTTTGGCCGCGCGAGTGAAGGGGGATGTAATTTTTCATTGTTTTCAACTATTAATAAACGCCAGGACAGTGTGCACGAGTAGAGTGTAGTTTTTCAGTCGATTCCCCATGGAGATCCGTCGCATTAATAACCCATGTTTTCCTCTTTAAAGCTATATTTCAAGCGATTTCGTGCTAAACCGTAAATAGAACTTGCTTCCTGAAACGCCATGAATAAAACTAGAATCTTAATTAAAACAAACAATAGATGAATTTTACGCTTAAAGATTTAATATAGCACATTCGCCTGATAAGGAGCACTAACAGACAGAAATCTTTTGTTATTTTGTCTCCGATCCGAGAACTAAAAGTCCGGTAAATAGAATTAGAACACAACACTCAGGCCGTTGAGTATCGGAAGTGTTGCGGGCTGTGTTAATATTAGGATGACTCTAACATGCAGTCATTGAAATGTATTTTATTACCCGCGACTCGACGAGCGCTTTGTCTCATCGCTATTTTAAGCGCCGACGATGTACACTTTTTTCATACCGTTCTTTTAATTAACACAGTTTTTTTTTTGGTTGCTATGAACGTGTGGCTCGTTATGAAATAAAGTAAGTGAAACCTTAATACATTTTTAACCGGTATGACTAAGCAGTTATAAAGTTTCAGCTTGCTGCTGCTATTCTGAGCAACGATATCAAGATAAGAATAAATGTAGGATAGGCACACATTCTGTACACTGAAATGCTTATTTCTGGCAAGCCTCTATCAAGCGGACATCCTCCACTAAGCGGCCACTCGTTCATTGTACCCGACTGTGGCCGCTTAAACGACGTTTTAGTGTATTTCCGCTTTCCATTTCTTCCATTTAAATTTCCTTTTATCATTTAAAAATGTAATGAAATCTTTAATCAAAATCAGAATCAAACTACACTTTCCAGTATTTCCATCTATAATACAAGCTCTAGCAGTTGAAATTGAGGAATTCTTCTTCTCATTCAACTTGGCCACTCTTGGAGTGGAAAGGGTTGAGAACATATTTTTGTTTCCGTTTTTGTAGATGTTTTGGTTTTGGCGTCTTTTCTACTTCTCCCTTTGCCGCTTGATTGTCAGCAGTGAAAAGAACGACACAGGTAACTTAAATTCAATCTACAGTATTATTACTAGCCTGATTTAACCTGATTCATCTTAATATCTTGATGTGATTTAACTTTACTTAGCTTAGCTCAGCTGAACTTAACCGTTAAGTTAACTGTAAAGCTAACTTAACTTAACTTAACTTAACTTTTCGCTTAAATTTAGCTTTAATTGGTGCATCATTTGCTATGCAGCATCCTTTCAAGCTGTAGGAAAAAACTGTAACTCTTACCTCTTTTAGCTCGCGACTGCATGGACCTCCTTGAAAATGGTTTCAGAAAAGATGGCATCTATCTCATCAACCCCGATAATAACGGATCTTTCCTCGTCTTCTGCGATCAGACAACAAATGGCGGGGGCTGGGTTGTCTTCCAAAAACGCTTCAACGGCTCGCAAGATTTCAACAGAACTTGGTCTGAGTACAAAAATGGATTTGGGAACTTGAACGGAGAGTTCTGGCTTGGAAACGACAATATTCACCGGTTAACCCATAGGCACCAACAACTTCTGGTAGAACTTGAAGACTTCGACAACTTCACTGCACATGCTCAGTATGAGTCTTTCAGCGTTGATTCACAGAAGGACTGGTACACGCTTCACTTGGAGTCCTATTCAGGTATGTGACTTCAGTCAGTGTACTCACAGGTAACCCGGCAAAGCGTCATATGAGAGTTTGTATGGAGCTGAAATTCGGTCGAAAATAATCGGCAGTTTTCCGCCGAAAATACATTAAAATCTAAATAAAATTTGAAAAACCTTACCTGTTGTGTGTTTGCTGTGCTTTTATCGCTTTTCCGAGCTTCTGGAGGCCGTTTTGGGCGATTTTCTGCTTAACGGTCGATGCGACGGCATGTTACGTACATGAAAAACCGCCGCCGATTATTTTCGATCGAATTTCAGCTCCATACAAACTCTCATATTACGGTACGCTTTGGGTACCTATGGTGTACCCCTTTTGATCAAAACACTTGTGGCTACCGTTAAAAACTTCTGATGTGGCTACAGTTTGGACTTCCAGTCACGTGTTACCCCCTTGGGGAATTGCACTTTGGCCGCTTTTGTGAATTCAGTTCATTTTCGCTCGAACAAACAGTTTTTCAACGTACAGTATATTTCAGTGGGACGTTTAGTCCTATTTAGTACGTATATTTATTATATTTTGTTTATTTGGTCTTTATTCACCAAGTTCGGGTTGTGGAACTCACACTACTTCCAGATTCCGCGAATCCAGATTGTAGGTAGATTCTCGTGCCAGCTGTTACCTTCTAAGTCCAGTCGACACCATTCCGAATTCGAACAAGCTACATCCGTGGATGGATCATTTAGACCTACAATCTAAGACTGTCTCTAAATGGAACGAAAAATTTAATACTTCGTTAATAAAATCATGAATTTGGATTGACTTACGGTGAAAGGAACACGCTAAACGTTTGAAGGAAATATTAGATACCTGCTACTTGACCAGAGCAGCAGCCCTGTTGGATCGGCCCGAGTTGGTTAAAATCAAGAAGCAAATAGGCTCACTAGTTTAAACTGAAAACGTACTCTTTTTAACTCTCTCAGTTTTCTTACGTTCCGGCTGTAAGGGCCGCCTACAGCCCTCCCTGCAGAAAGAGGTTCCTTGGTTACCCTATGTTCCGGCAGGCAAATAAGTACTTATTCGCCCACCGGATCATAGGGCGACCAAGAAAGTAAACCTCTGCTTGCAAGATATCTGCAGCTCCAGTACGCCTTTCACTTATCAAGGACGTTTTTTTCCTTCTTTAGGAAATACCGAGGATTCTCTTAAAAAATGTCATGACACTAAGGCCTTCTCCACAAGAGACCAAGATAACGATAACTGGTTTAACAAAAGCGCGGAAACGTATTCTAGTGGTTGGTGGCATGGCAAATGTCACGCCGTGGACTTGAACGGTGATTATTTCACACCCGGTGGTGTTTTCTGGCGTGCTTTAAGAGAATACGAACATTCCTTAAAGTCTACGTCCATGAAAATGAGGAGCGTTTCCAGTAAGTATGTTATATGCTTCTTTAAATGAACTGATGCCTTTTACAGTCTCTCAGATAAAATGGACCTCGAAAATTAGAAGGGGAATGCGAAAACAAGAGCCACGGGATGGGAGAGAGAAGAAGCAGTTTTTAGATAGTAGAGACGGCGAAAATTAAGTAGGAAAAAGACGCACGGGTTCTATTTCCGCTGTCCCTTACTTACACTGTGTACCGTTTCTACAACCCCGGACAAAACTACTTGAGACAAATTGAAAACACGCCGGTATTTTTCTATTGTCTTTAATAAAATCTCATACACTAGTGGATAAGTATCTGTCCTCCCCCCTCCCCTCTTTAAATGTTGTTTTGAAGACAACAGGATTTGTATAGGCAAGCATCATGGCCAAAACAACATTGTGTGGGGGTGGGGAGGGGGGTAATTTGTACATCTCTCGTGGTCTCCAGTTGTGGCGTTGATATTGGAATACAAGCGGATCTGTCTCAAGAGTTTTGTCCGAGGTTGTAAATATCCGGAGCGTGGAACAGGATGTTTGAGTTATTTACGTAGCCGGATTGCTGGTGGATTTCAAGAAAGGATGTAGTTTTGATGGGCACATTATCCTACTCCTGCCACTGTGTAATTTCACAGCGGGCAAACGCAGGACGCGTGCACAGTTCCCGCCATAATTTTACATAATGAAATACAGAAAAATGTCGAAAGATCTACTTTAACCGCAAAACTTAACGTCCTTTCTGAAATTTTAAGCTTTTTACTTTGAGCGTGCGTTCGGAATGAAGTTAGTGGCATCCACAAGTTTTATGGGAGCGAAATTTGGTTTATCAGGACATTTTATGCATCTGTTTCATACGAAGATCGTGCTCGTAAAGGTCTAAACTGATTCAAACTTGAAGACCCTGAAAAACCGGAAGTGATGTTGTTTTTTGCGTTTGACCGCTGTGAACTGTGTGATTAGTTCATTCATGAGGGCTAGAAAACAGCTTTAAAAAGTTTGGTCATTGTTAGTCGAGCGACTACTCAGTAAACCCAGCAAGATTCAAAGGCCATAACAGATGCCGCAACTTATGTTGACAGCACCACAACAGTGTGCACAATCTTTTGTTTTACGTTCACACACTCTGGTTAAATAACTTAATAGAAACATTTCTATCGGTTAGTTGCTCCAACACAGTTCAAAACCTAGTGTAGTTTGTGCACGGTCAGGGCTAAAAACGGTACTGAACAATCATAGAATAAAGAAATTTGTCGGGCTTCAGTTCATAACAGGGGCGGATCCGGGGGGGGTGGTTGGATTGGGTGGCTATCACTGAGGCGATTTTGTCTCAAATTGTTTTGATATCGTTCTATCAGGTCAGCCACCCCCCTCCCCCTAAAAAATCCTGGATCCGCCACTGCATAATCATATGTCCAGCTAGCTTCTTATTAAGTTGGTCACGCCATGACAGTTTTTACGTTGGTACCTTTTCCCCGTTCACGAAATGTAGAACGAACCATAGTTAAGATGTTTCCAAGTCACAAAGGAAGAACTTGAAACAATAAGCCGAAGTCTTTCAAGTTCCAAGCGTTTCCATCCTAGCCATCCGCACTGTTAGTTATAATTTCAGAAATAAAGCAGATAATTTTAGACGCAACTGAATCATTATTTCTGGGTATCCTTTGTTTCTTCTATGTTTCTTTTAGGCTTCTGAACTCATACTTGAAATAGGCGAAATAGCCCCGTTTTCTAAGTGTTGTGAACTTTTATACTCACTTTCTACTAATACATGAGAAAACTTGGCATCTTATGCCTTTGCAGGCGCGCAAGACAGACTTTGGTTAATTTAAATTTTTGTAAATTACTGCCGCGGTATGTTACTTTGTTGCGCGAGCGGAAAAAGATTTTGGATTTTTGAGTTGAACCGGTTGTTGTTCAGTGTTGTGTTGTTTTGAGGGTTTGATTTCGATGTTGGGGAACTTTTCGGACTTTTCTTGGTGTTCAGAAATCGCTGGAACACTAAGGTTTGAGAGAAAAAGAAACTGTTACTGTGGCCGACGTGCCTGAAAAAAAAAATCAACTTTGAAACCACTTCATGCACGTGCTTTTCTGATCTGCGACAGCACCTTATTAATTGCCCTTAATTTCGCTTTACAGGCAAAGAATGGGACTACTCCATCAATTTGCAAGTGAATAGTGCTTTTGCACATGCGCAGCTGGTGGTAAAACTGTCTGAGCTGAAGCAGCTGACCGTGTGTTGGTGGATAAAACTGCTGACCAGTGGGGACACATATGACTTCACAGTGTTTTCCTTTGACGAAGCTTCGCGAAACAGCAGTTTTGCTTTCAGCATTCTAAGAAATTCAACTTTCAGGTTCACTTTGAATGCAACACACAAGTAAGTGTCAGAAATAACTATTCCGTTTCTGGTTTGTTTTGTTTCTTTTTTGTTTTCTAGACGAAATTATTTTCAATGTAACTCACAATTAAGCAAAAGAAACCATTTCTGTTCATTTCTAGTGTTTTTGGTTTCTTTCTTTTTCTTTTATTCATGAAGTCAAGCAGAAAGCAACAACTCCATCAAACGCCGTGCTACTGCCGTGCCAAACTGAAAAGATTGCGTTAAGTTTTTCGGGATCCGGGATTTGGCTTATTTGAAGACCGGTATTCGGGGTTTTACTGGAAGGGTGAGCGAGATTCGGGATGGTAATTATGACCGGGATTCGAGATTTAGCAGTTTTGCGATGCGAGATTTGGGAAATGTTGTTGTAAAGAACCGGTATCCGTTAACGAAAAGTGAAAATCCTTTCATTTTGAAAACACAAAGTTTCCACATTTTCCTCCACCCTGTCACGTACCTATTTTGACCGTACCGCTTTTCTTATCCCACCATCTTCCACTCGTTTACCAAAAATGAGGGAATCTGGAACCTCTGTAAAACACTTTTTAAAACGTATGTTCTGGATCGGGATAAGCCGATAAAAACCGTCGGGATTACGGGATTGAAGGAAAACTTTGGGAGAGGGGGAGAAAACGTTACTTTTAAAGTGTCAAAGGACAGGATTGTAAAACACAAACATAAACTTTATCGCCACTTTTCCGGAGGTCACTACTTCCGGGTCATTACTTTGAAAACTTAACATTGCTTCACTGGCAGTGCTAACACGATTAACGTTTTTCATTGCATTTTATTTTTATTAGCGATTTTTACCTCCCAAATGTAACAATTCATGATAGTTATTGGCATCACATGTGCTTAACCGGATCATTTCTCGCCGGGATTTGGACTTACTATGTGGATGGTATAGCGAGGTTAAACATCACAGGTTACCATGGCAACCTGAATATACAACCAGGCTGCGTTATGAGAGTTGGAGTTTTATCAGAAGACACCAGTGAGGGAGCGAGCGAGCTCATTGGGGAACTGAGTCAGTTGAACACATGGGATGAAATGTTAAGCCCTGGTTACATTATGCGAATGTCACGCGGTTGCCACGCCTTTATGGGTAACGTCATTTCTTGGTCAGTGGCTCAGCTTTGGCTTCATGATAACGTCACGAAAACTACTCCTTCTTCATGCACTGGCGCAGGTACTCTGGACTTTATTTTCCCACTCTCTTTTTCGAATCTCTTTTCGTGCATACCAAGGAACGTTTTTTTTAATGCACTCAGTCTCAATATTGAGAAAAATATTGAAGTAGGAAAGTTCTGCTCGGAAGCTTACATTTTAAGATGGTTAAATTTAAGTAAGTTATCCACAGACGCAAAAGTTAAAACCATCTTGTACAGCGTCATAAACAGTACCACAAGAAAAGTTCAAAGTAAGAAAGTTCTGCTCAGCAGCGTTCATTTCAAAATGGTTACTTTAAATTAAGGAATTCTTCTACAGACTCAAAAGTTAAAAACACCTGATACAGCGTAATAAACAGTGTCATATGTACTCATATGTACTGATCTCAGTGTCCCCAATTAGTGAATTACTTGTGATTTGACACTCAAATAAAGTTGATGATGATGATGAGGAGGAGGATGATGATGATGATGATGATGATGATGACGACGACGACGACGACCACGGGACAGTACTGCTCAGTAGCTTTAATTCATTCAAAACTTTAGGATTTCATCCACAGACTCAACAGCTAAAACCCCCTTGTACAGTATAATGAATAGCACTAAAGAAAGGTTCTGCTCAGTAGCTTCTTGTTTGAATCATATGGCAACACTTCTGGATTTCACCCAAAGACTGCAAAGTGAGCGCAACATTGTATCTACCTAAAAAGAAAAAGTCGCATTCTATACCTTAGAAAAGAACAAAACGGCTCGGAAACCATGCCCTCTGAAGCTGGGCATACCTGTTTAGCTTATTCAGTCAAACTTCCTTCCCTGAGCTAAGAGTTCTTTTAAGCGACCACCAAATGTCAACCACTCAACAGATAACATTCACTGGAATTTATCATCTGCTGATGGCGGCAACATAACTGATGACAGCTCTTCCTGGCGAGGTCACGTGATCGGTGACGGCGTTAGTCTGGACTCTAAGGTAATGAGCCTACAGGGCGGAGGTCACGTGATCCTAGGGAGTTTTGAGAGGAACTGTCCTGGAAACCCTTCCCTGTGTATTGACAATTTTTCCGTGAGTTTCTGGATGAAATATGGAGGTAGGTTTCACCGTATGGTTGTAAATTATGTGTTAATGTTATTATAGAAGTTTCAGTGGCTCGCAAACACCTCTCGAAGACGATAAACTGAAACATGCAAGCATGCAAGGTATACCTCTTTGCTTACATGCCTCAAAAACACAAAAAGCTTTATCACAGAATGCAAAAAGAAAGAAAACGATAGTTAATAAAAAAAATAAGTAACTTTATTTAGGTGTCTACGGTATTTAGCACAAATCTAGAATGCTTATTGGGGACACCACCAAGATCGAAATGGAATTTGAAAATGTTGGTTTTTTTGACAGAAAATCCAGAAATGAATTACAAAAGACTTTAAAACTTGGTAAAACAATCAGCAGACGGTAATGACAATAACAAGACAAGATATTTGTCAAAATCAGGCAATTAGTTCGGCAAGAATGTAAAATGAAGCCTACATTTAGTTTTAGTAGTTCGTTGTTTATTTCTTATTAACCGAGCGCGAGCGCCGTACTGGGAGAATGATGCCCGAGGTCTTTCTGGTACAGACCAAGCGGCACGAATCGAGGTCGTCGAAGAAAGACTGAGGGCAATATTATCCCAGTACGGTCGCGAGTGAGAGTTCATAAGAAGTTTATTGTATGGCTGTGCCTAACACTTATCTACTCGAAAAGTGAGCCGAGGCGGATTGGAATGAATGAAACAGTTTACCGGAAAACATTCAAAACCCAGCAGTTTTATTTCACACGAAAAAAATTATATCGCACAAGAAAAATTAAAAACTTTCAAAGAAACTGTTTCTTTTCCTTCAGCTTCTAATCATTCGAACTTTTTGAATCAAATGTACTTTCACGTTTTCTATATTTCCGCTTTGCCAGCCGGGCATTAACATCGCTCATAATGCCTGTGGGCACTACGGGAAATCCGGCCCCGAGTATTGGCCAATCACAGCGCGCGATATATGTTTACAAACTCTAGCCATATAATAAAATGACTTATTACTCTGCTCTGGTAGTTAGAAGCATTTTTTTCTTACGTGCACGTTATTTTTGTGTTTACAGTTAAATTTACTTCTTACATTCTTGGACAAAACGAAAAATACCACGAGGCTCTCGAGTCCATGGTGTCAGAAGTGGCGCCAAACAACAGCAAGTGGACACGCTGTTATCACGCAAAGTCAGATGGCTTCACCGCGAATGACTTTCACTCACGATGCGACAACAAAGGACCTACCGTAACCCTGGTACGGGTCAGGGAATTTGTTTTCGGAGGATTTTTGGACCAGAACTGGGGAGGTAAAATGCAGCTTATGCATTTATTGATTGTGCTCATTTTAGCTTATATGGTACATGAAACCGTTTTTATTAAGCCAAGACTTGCCCCTTTTGTAAGAGAAAGCCCAGGGATTCGCCTCGCGTTATCCGACAAGACGTCTAATTTACTAACTGGAGGTCAAATAAAATATAAACGACAAACTGATCCTTACGGCAGCTGACAAAAGTCGTAAGCAAGCAAAAATGAAAATGCTTAGAATTAAAATAAAGATTAAACCTTCTAAGGAGGTACAATAATAATAGATCTCCCTTTTTAAAGGATTTTGGAAGGCTTGAGAAATGAAGACTCGTTTATAATTTGTAAATAATGACTGGGTATGAGCTTTAGTAAGCATGAGTAACATACATTCACATGTGCAATTTCGTTTGATTTAGAGCTTCAACGGCTTCAAGATTTTGCCCATCGAACTATCAAAGATCACCCTCTTATGATCAAATTGTTGTAAATCTTACAGAAACCAACAAGCCTGGCATTTTACATGTTTATCAGGCGACCCGGTTCTAACGATACTGTCTGCTCCTTGCTTCGGTTTTGTTTTCTTGTTTTCTTGTTTTTTTTTTCGTAGTCATCCGGTTTACGGTCGGCCAATATAGGACTACCACAGTTCCGGTTTTCAGTTTTAACACTCCACTTGAACTTCAGGTTTTCTCGTCGTATTCATTCTCACGCCAAATTTTTATATGCTTTTAAAAGACATGCCACTTAACTTGTAGGATTTTATTCCAATTGTCATCGCACTTGCAACAGGGCGTTGCAATGGCAATAGGCTTTCTTGTTCTAGGAGAGGCACATTGGTGTGGTGTCAGACGATTGATCTCTAAGTCTGGGGTTCAAGCCTGTTCTCTGCCATCGGTTTGTTCCCTTGGACAAGGAACTCTACTTGAAACCTAACAAAATGCTGAGAATAACCCGCCATGGACTAACATCTACGGCATCTATGGAGGAGTAGTAATACTCCTAGTCACATTCTGCTGGGTATCCTGTGATGGACTAGCATCCACGGTATCCATGGAGGAGTAGTAATACTCCTAGTCACTTTATGCTGGGTATCCTGTGGTGGACTAGCATCCACGGTATCCATGGAGGAGTAGTAATACTCCTAGTCACTTTATGCTGGATATCCTGTGATAGACTAACATTCATGGCATCTATGGAGGAGTAGTAATACTCCTAGTCACATTATGCTGGGTATCCTGTGATGGACTAGCATCCACGGCATCCATGGAGGAGTAGTAATGCTCTTAGTCACATTGTGCTGAGTATCCTGTGATGGACTAGCATTCATGGCATCCATGGAGGAGTAGTAATACCAATAGTCACATTGTGCTGGGTATCCTGTGATGGACTAGCATTCATAGCATCCATGGAGGAGTAGTAATACTCCTAGTCACTTTATGCTAGGTATCCCGTGATGGACTAGCATTCCATCCATGGAGGAGTAGTAGAACTCCTAATTGCCTCATTATGCAGAAACTGCAGCTATGTCGATGTCCGCTGTGGTCCAAGTGCGACTTTATTTTACATGTTTGTTTTAAGTTGTAACTGACCAGTTAATCAACCTTGTTTTTCTTTTAGGTCCAGAAATACGACCAATTTCAAGCATCTCAGCTTTCCTGTTTAGCCTTAACAACGTGTTGGGCTTGGAGCCTTTTAAAATGGACGTCAATGAGAGCTTTGAAGAATTCGCAGCCACCAATGACCCAACGAAAGGTCCAGTGTTTGGTTTGGATGATTTAACGATCAATTATGACACCTTAATATTTCCCCGGCAAAGCAATTCCAGTGTAGGCGGAGCTTATAGATTGCCCGACGAATATGATGGAAGTAATGAAAAGGTTGGGTTTGGACTTTTTGCAGAAACTGAGGTTTTCACCTGGGACGACTTGGAAGTGTTTTATTATGATGGTGAGTCGCATTGCCTTTAATGCCCCATCTCATAATCACACAATCACTGTTGAATATTATATTTAGTAGAAGTGTGATTGTGATTTAGCCATCGCACATAAACCGCATAATGTTACCCTCTGACATCATCATCATTGTCCTTCGCGCCAAGTGAGGCGCATAGGGCAGAAAAAATATCCCTTCATTTAAATGGTCTCATGCTCCTGTTTCCGTGATAGTGCGTTTTTAACAGGGTGGGGTTGTCAGCCCCACGCCCAACCCCCCAACCTGGAAAACCAGTCTCAAAGGACACAACCTCCGACAAACCTCTTAATAAACTCTTGTCCTTTCACAACGCGACGTGCATGCATACGTTGGTACGTTAATGTAACGAAAATCTATCCTCCTCATTTTACGTTGACTTCAAAATAGTTTGTATATCTTATTTCTCATCTATTGTTCATCAAGCTCTTTTTTTTCTACACACATCCCGTTTCGTTTTTTCAACAAAATTCAAAATATCTGACTTAAAGTTCCTCTTTGGCTAACTTGTTTTGAATCTTGCTCGCGAGTATTATTCGAAGGAGTGGCCATTAAAAACAGTATTTACGAGCCAAAACGCTAGAACACCTTTTGTTGCATGGATACTGAAATTTCAAAATTCGTAGTGAATAGAATCGTTCTGATTCAAAGCCTGGCTAATCAGAAACGTAAACGATAAGATTCCTATAGTACAAAAAAAACATCGTTTGTCCAATTAGCAACAAGAACAAGGAAATTTCACTAGTGTTGAATGGAAGTACTTGGTTGCATTCAAGTTGCACAGAAATCCCGCACTTTAAAGAATGTTTATTGTGTTCTATGCAAGAAAGATCGGCTAGGTGAACGAGCAGTGAGAGGCTTGAAGAGGGGCGACGCCTCGTTTTTTCTCCCCAGTCCGCACTCGGCTCCCTCCGCTCCCAGATTTTCTTGTGCTCTATTCCTCACTAAGTTGCCCGTTAACAGAAGTTGGAAATTAAAAACACCTGTTTTTTTCTCTCTTTATCTCAGTACCACATAAACCTCTTGGAGTAAGTGACCCAGATGTGATTCCTGACTCTGCGTTTGCTGCTTCAAGCAAAAGAGAAAATCTCACTTACAGTGCAGCCAGGGCACTAACGCCGGAAGGTGCTGAGGGAGAGTGGTGCGCGCATTATAATGACACGGACCAGTGGCTTCAGGCGCAACTTAGCTACAACAAATCTCAAGGTTTTATAACCATAAGAACGTTTCAGGCCTATAGTGAGGAATCTTGGGTGACATCATTCATAGTTAGCACGAGCATGGACGGAAAAAACTGGACTTTCGGGAGACAGGTGGTTATCGGAGTAAAGGTTAGCGTCTTTGTTCGATGTAAGCTGAAGAAAGTCCCCAAACTTAGTTTTGGCCTTCCGACCGAATTATGTTTTTCACTGTTTTGCCTTTTTGAGTATGAGTTTTACCCTCTCTATTGTCACTCATGCGTTTTGGTGTTTGAAAGCATAGACAGGAATGAGTTTTATCTTTTCCGTCCGTACTAACAGCGTACGTTTGCATGCTTCAAAACGCATGCAATGATAAGCCTTAACCTTCCTCCAATGTAATGTGTTTTCATGTCAGTTGGACAAGCATACACTCTCATTGAGGGGTTTTACGGTCAATGATACGAATTTCTCCCAAAACGTTTTTTTTCTTTTAAATGTCAGGCCTCGGACAAACGGATGCGGCAACATCCAACATTCACAGCGGTCAAACGCAAAAAGCTACGTCACTTCCGGTCTATCGGAGCCTTGAAGTTTGAATCAGTTCAAACTTTCACGAGCGCGAAGTTCGTATGAAAATGATGTACAACATGCTCCGGTAAACAGAATTTCCCATCGGCAAAACTTGTGCATGAGAGTTACTTCATTTTGAACACATGCTCAGCGTAAAAAGCTTACGTTTTCAGAAGCGGCGTTAAGTTTCGCGGTTAAAGTGGTCCTACGATCAAAAAAATCACTTTTATTTTTTCTTCGGATTTCGAAACTGTATGTTTACTAAATACTCCCCAAGCGAAATTTTAAGCCTTAATTTTGAGAAGAAGACCGTTTATTTAAACGGCAATTTTCCGTTTTAATGGTCCGCCATTATTACACCAGAAAGGATACAATGACGTTATTCACTCAAGAGCTGTAGAATGCAGTGTGTAAACACAGCTCACAAATTATGCAAAACACGAGTTTGAGAGTCTGAAAGCTCAAAACTCCCGTGCTGCATTCTAAATAAGGCACTTTCACACGCGCTGCATTCTAAAATTCTTGAGTGAATGACGTCATTACATCCTTTCTGGTGTAATAATGGCGGACTATTAAATTGGAAAATTACAGTTTAAATAAACAGTCTTCTTCTCGAAATTAAGGCTTAAAATTTCGCTTGGGGAGTGTTTAGTAAACAAAGTTTCGAAATCCGAAGAGAATATAAAAGCGATTTTTTGATCGTAATATCACTTTAAAGTGAAGCTTTCCACATCTGTCTTTATTTTCCTTTGCAAAATCATGGCCAACACTGCGCACGTGTCGTACGTTTGATTGACGAATCCATCTTTGTTGTACGCTATTGAATGAGGTAGCCAAGCGATTTAAACATTTCTAGTTAGCATCATTTAACCCTATTCAGACCGGGGGGACTCTGCCCGCACGGACTTTGGGCGCTTACAACTTTTTGAACAAGCGAACTTTTTTAATAAACAAGGGGTTAGTTTCTAAAGAAACTGTGGTGCTGCGTCGAAGGGCTAACGCTCGAAACGTCAGCTTTCAATCTCTTTGCGGTGGCCAATTATCTTATCAACTCAGTTGATAAATCCAAAATTTTGTGTTTCACGTAAGCTTTCAATCTCTTTACGATGGCCAATTTACCTTATCAACGCAGTTGATAAATCCAGAACTTTTTTAATAAGCGAGCTAATGCTACCAAACTTAGCGACTTTTCCTACAATTTATCTGGGAACAATTTAGCATAGCAAGTCCCTGTCCATGTTACCATGACAACCACTTTTTGACAGGCCGTTTTACAGAACGCAGGCTAGTCTTTCAAAGGTTCTTGAAAAATCAAGAAATCCAAGACAGCCGCCGTTTAAGAACATGACTCAATTCGTTTGTCATATGACGTCATCAGCTCATGTTGAGGACCTCACAAGAAAGAGTTTTGGACGGACTATCTGCCCCCTATGGGGGCGCAGTGGTGTAGAGGTAGCGCGTTGGACTTAAGATCTGAAGGTCGATGGTTCGACGCACAGTCCCTGCCATCGTGTTGTTTCCTTAGACAAGATACTTTGCCCCACATTGTCTCTCTCCACCCAGGTGTATAAATCGGTCCCGGCGACATACTGCTGGGGGATAACCCTGCGATGGACTAGCATCCTGTCCAGGGGCGAGTAGCAATACTTTCAGTTGCTTCACGCTACGGAAACCGGGATAAGCTCCGGCCGTGTGGCCTCCTTGGCCCGAGTGCGACTTTATCCCTTCTTTTTATCTGCCCTCTAAGTTTCGTTGTCATAGCTTTAATATTCTAGGAGTTAAGGAGATTGGGGAATCCGCCCAGTCCCAGAAGACCAAAAAAAGAAGAACTGGTCTGAATAGGGTAAACATTAAGAAATGATGATGATGATCCTCGCAGTTTCAACTTAAGCAGCTGATAAAAGAACAACCTGAAAAACATTCAGGCTTGGACGGGGTGCAAACCCATGACCTCCGCAATACCGGTGCAGCGCTCTAGCCAACTGAACTATCAAGCCAACTGGGAGCTGGTCATTTGCAAAGTCTTAGTGATCCCCTAGGTGGTGAAACAAATGAAAGTGAATATATGAAGTAATTATATACGTGAACTACGGATGAAATAAAGATAACTTACTAGATGTTTCTGTCTGAAGTATCGCCGTATATTTTTACGAGTTGTGATGTATTTTGCCGGGCCCGTAGGGCGAGTCAAAATACAAACAACGAGTTCGACACCAAAACATCTAATAAGAGATTTATTATCCAACTTAACCTCTTTCAACTTTTTTCAGTAACTTTAAAGAAAACTACAACTGTAACAGGATGAGCGCGCGCATGGTACTGTACAATAACCAACTGTACAATATCGTGGGGTATTTGTAATAGTTTCGCG
Organism: Siderastrea siderea; assembly: GCA_964030785.1. Taxonomy (NCBI): domain Eukaryota; kingdom Metazoa; phylum Cnidaria; class Anthozoa; order Scleractinia; family Rhizangiidae; genus Siderastrea; species Siderastrea siderea. The sequence goes on from OZ034979.1 coordinate 32,856,447, forward strand.
CGCTTTCTGTACAGTAACTAAAACAGTTGGATAATAAATGAAGATATACACCTTCTTCGGTACTTTGGTACGCGCTGGTATTTTACGAGTTGTTACGAGCAACGAGTAAAATGTCCGTGCGTATTATCCACCATTACACTAAATAAGAGTTTATTATTCAACTGCACTTTGTTTTGGCTTCGTCCTTCTTCAGCAAAAGACGTGTTGGACGTTGTTGGATGGAAATGTTGGATCCGTTTGTCCAAGGGCCTATGCCTTACCACTTTGGTAATTTTTTCCTTTAAGAACACACTCCTTCGATGCGTTCGTACGTGCTCTGCCCTCCACACAATGTAGACTGGTGAAAAAGTGTAGGGTAGGCCTGATTATATTCACGGTTGGAGCAAAAAAAGTATAGTTCTGTTAGTTTATTATTTTTTACATTTTTGTTTTCAGCCTTGAGATGTTGTGTTCTTTGAACTAACGAAATTCTTTTTCTATTTATTTTAGTCTGTACTACTAGGGCAGATTGCTTCATGGCGAAGACCTAACTACATCAGACTTATTCCTCAGACCTGGAAATCGAACATTTGCACAAAAATAGCAATAACAGCTAATAATGAGAATGGTACGATGATTTTGGCTTAGCGTTAACACAGTCCATTTTGGTGCGTTTTTATTGGCATTCACGGGTGGGGGGGGGGGGGGCGATTTTAAAGCGATTTGAAATCGCTGCGAGTTTAGAGCAATTTCTACGCAATTTGAATGCGATTTTGTTGCAATTTGCATCGCATGCGCTCATCTCTTTGATGATAGTTTCCCAGCAAAACACTTGACTAAAATCGCTTCAAAGTCGACTCATCGACTCATAACCGACTCATCAAAAATCACCTGCCAGTGTGCAAATCACCCTTTACGTTTACGTCATCAATCATTAAGCAAGCAAAAGCCAGCAAACTTATCTGCCAACAATTTGGTTTGATATGTCATTTTTCATCAAGTGTAATGTTGTAAGGGCAATCATATCTTGACAGGCCTGTTATTCAAAATTTCCTGTTTTAAATGAACATTTTTAATTTCATTGTTGGAAAATCAAGAAATCCAAGATGGCGGATAAAAGACGCCGGCCGTTTTTAAATGACGGCGTAATTCCCACGTCGTATGATGTTATTCAGTCTTGTTCCAGAACTTCAGAGGAAATATTTTGGACTTACTGTGTACCCTCGAAGTTTCGTTGACTTAGCTTGAGTAGTACTTTCGGAGTTAAGCAGCCACCCCTCCAGGTTCAGGCATTCCAAAAAGCCCATGCTGAATAGGGTTAACGAAGTTATGCTACCCTAGCGATGTCAATAAAAGACGAAAAAAATTCCAAGTCCCCGATGGTAGTCAAGCCCATGGCCTTCCGTATACCGGTTTGCTGCGCTAACGTTGACCACTGAGCCACTGGGGGACTCGTCAAAAGCTGGTTCATATTCGCTAGGTTTGTATGTGTTACACGTCCTGCATACTGCCAGACAGGCCACCCTAGCTGTGCGGAAAGTGATGGGCTAGAATCCTGAGACGGGACTCGAATTTCTTTTTGCCTCATGGTCTTAACAAACTGAGCACATTTTACTCTCTGGTAATATTATTCACCGAAGTAGAGGTAAAAAGTGGCGGATACCACTTTTCACTGACACTTAGGTGAATATAAACGTGAATAATTATTTTAGTACCTACCAAACCAGTGGATAGCCAGCAACAAATAGTTCCTTTTTTCTAAGAAATGAGGAAAAACTCGCGCGCGAAATCCAGAAAAATGCCGGGAGGTGAATAGCAGATATATACCGAGTTTGAGTAGCCAATCAGAGCGCGCGAAAAACACTATCCATTGGTTTGGTATATACTAATTTAAACAATAGAGTTCTTCTGTCGAAGGCACTATCGTGTGATAGGTTGTCCAAGGAAATTTAATGTTCACCACAATATTAGCCCGAGAACGTAGTTCGAGGGCTTATATGAAGTTTTAACATCAAATTTTCGAGGAAACCTATCACACATACCGGTAGGGCCTGAAGGACTTTAATTTTTTTATTGTACAACGCTAAATTTTGAGCGAAAATTGTCAAAAACGGCCACTATGCGCTGATAGGCGCCCGCTGAGGAGAGACACTGTCGCGTCACGTGATCGATTTCGACTAATGGGAACATGCCAAAATTTAGCGTTGTACTATAATCATCAATATGGGACTGTCGATCGGAGCCGGCCGGTCGATGGTTCAAAGCGTGGGTACTGTGTATAAATGGTTCTAGCGAAAAAATACTGGCCATTTAGCCTAGTGGATTCATTTATTTGTATTCCGCAGTTCACGTCATTTCATTCTAGTAAATTCATGTTACAGGAACTGCTGTTAAAGAGACTATGTCACTGGGATTTTGCTTGGGTGTTGTCAAAACTGTGCTGAGAGTACGACTGAGTACCTTCGCTTACACTTAAACTGCTCCTTCAAACACCACAGAAAGAGATTCGAATGAATTTCTGCAAGAAGAGCTAGTCATTTAAGAATTATAATCCATTTTTCATCCCAGCCATCCGTGGCGAAAGACACTTGTTAATAGTTTTACTGCCTTAGTATAGTTAGCCTCCCACGCAGTCGTTTTTAGGGGAGTCGGATTACGACTCCCCTAAAAACGACTGCGTAGGAGGCTATAGTATAGTCAGTCATTGAACAAAACTGGACCCTTAGTTTCAGTTTTCATTAATGGACTTTCGGCTTTCCAAAAAGGTACTAGAAATAATTAATATAGTCCCTTTAAGCGCCGGCTGCATGTGAGCCGCGTGCGGTCCATGTGAGACCTTATCTTTACTTTTACCGTTATCTAATTGGTCGAATGAAAGTGCTCACGCTTTTGGGATTCTAATATTTTTTCATTTTTTTCGCCTGTTTCTTTCATACTTGGCTTTTTCATTTATCTATTTACTTGTTTTTCTCTTTATTTTTTCTACTAAGTGACCATTAAAGAAATTACAGCGTCATCAGTAAGATGCATGTCGCCTCCTCACTTCGCTCGCCTTCACTTCCCTGGTGCGTGTTTCTCTGCTTGGTGTTCCAAGCCTCGTTCGGTGGATAAGTACCCTTGGCTTAGCATCAACCTGGGAGCAACGTATTACGTTCTGTTTGTAGCCACACAAGGTTCTGACAATGAGCAAAACAAGTATTTTGTTTTCAAGTATAAACTACAGTACAGTCCTCATGAAAACGCGTGGCCATGGACGGAATACAAAGAAAAAGGAAGACAAAAGGTACGCAACTGCAAAAGCTAGGAAAGTTAGGCCAATATTATTACAACCTCGTCCGCATGTTTCTATCTATATTCTGTAGAGAATGTTCCCTCACCGGCAGTTGAATACTGAGAAAACCTTGGCAGCGAGATCCATACTATCATTTAAAATGGCGGGAAAGTCACCCGTTTTACAAAAGGTTAATTTTACTCCGCGTTTTAAACTGGTGCAAAAGATTACATAACATCCAACGTTTCCAAAAGCGAGCCATAGTTACCACCAAATGTGTGCAAATATCTGTAGAGATATAAAAGAATAGAGTCTTTTTTTTTTTTGCAGTTTTTTCATGGCAACTGGGATGGATCCACAGCAGTTAAAAATGCCATCCTGAATCCATTCAAAGCTCGTCATGTGAATTTTAGCCTGAAGAACGATGATTCAATACAGGAACGAGCATTCGGATTCTGCTTGCGAGTGGAAATTTACGTTCCTGGTAAGTCAATATATCCATAGCCCAGTGCTAGTGTTTTTCTAGTTTTTTTTTGTTTTTTTTTTTACTACGGAGACCGGAGGTCACGGAAACAGAAAGTTAAGACGGCTTTGAAGTGTGTGCGAAAGACTGGACGAAAAATCCGACCATATCTTCCTCTGTAGTCTGAGAGACAGTAGACTGTTTTTAGTTCACTTGATACGAAGGGATATCCAGCCCTTTATATTACTTCCGGTTTAGCTAACTGACTTCCAGTTGTTTGTTTGTTTGTTTGTTTGTTTTTTAAAATTTCCAGTCGAAAAAATTGTGACATGTTTTTGCTTAAAAGATGACGATGGAGTGTTTGGGTGTTAATGCGGACAGTGTCTCCCATACTGAAAAGTGCATCAACTGATTGTCTCTTTTTTCGATAAGTGCAGATAGTGATATTGAACCTGTGGACCAAAATAGCTACTCTGAACCTGTATTGCTACTATTCTTTCTGTTTTAATTTCCGTCAAAGTGTTTTCACTCTCAGGTGTTTATTTCGAAAACAAATACGTGTCCTGGTTTCAATAAGGACGCTCCTTTTTAGCTCCTTAAATGACATAAGCGCCCAGGGAGGTAGATCGGATCAATACGACGGTAGTTGTTATCTTGAGGGCCTTCCATAAGAAAAACAAAATCGCAAGTCCTGGGAGCGAGATCTTGATTGCTCACAACTCAAAACAAGTCGAATGCTGAAAGTTTTTTAACAAAATGTTTGATTAGTATCACAAAACAGCAACACCATTAAACATCATTCGACAGGGTGGTCGGACGGGACTTCAACATGTCAGCATTGGCATGTTCCGTGAAAACGGTCAGTAACATATGTAGAACATTGGAAATGAATAGAAAGTGCCAATTTCACAAATAAACTTTGGAATTCTTCCAATGACAACGACAATTTCCACTGAATAAAAGAGGAAGAAGACCGGACCAGAATTGCACGTCCATCCTCTTCAATTAAAAGCTACAACCTAGCTTGAAAATGACAGTCAAATATTCATTCAGGAATAAAATTAATTATTCACCAGTTACCATCAGTTTTCCGTCGCTTGGAAAAGCAAAATCCAAAAACTAAACGTACCCACAATTCCAAAAGAATGGCATCACGTGACGTTTACTTGGAGTAACACCTGGGATCTAAAATTCTATCAAAATGGCGTCTTGGTAAGGGAGACCGGGAGAGCTCTGGGGAGAGCACACCCAGAAGAGAGTGCAACCGACGGTTTACTGATCATCGGAAACAGATCGCTGTCCAGTGGTGTGAAACCAGCGGATAACTTTCAAATTTATGGCTTAACCGTGTGGCCACGCCTTGTCTCAGCAGGGCAGATTAAGGAGAAACTGGACACTGGTAAGTCGTGGTGACAATGTGGCAAAAGGAAAGATTTTTGGAAACTTATTTTAAAAGTTATTAAAAGAACAACGTCTTGACGTCTGCTTTACACTATTGTCATTGTTGTGCATGTGCCTAGCTAAGAGGCATGCACCTCGTGCTAGTGAAGTTCTGTTAAAAATATAAATGACTGACAACGTGAAAAGACTTGAGTTACAATATTTTGACTGGCCAATACCAGACTTCATCAGGTTTATTAAGGCGAATCACGAATTTATAGAAATATACATGCATCAATTTTGACTGTTCACGATCTTTCTGATCCGACGTTGAGCAAGGTTGATCGTACACGGTTTTTGCAGTGGTTTTAAACTTTAACTTCGTATTAACGTCTGTTAAGTTGACACTGATACTTGGAGTGTGCTGGGGTAGGCGTTAATACAAAGGACAACATGCGGCTAGGTCATAGCCAAGAAAATCTTGTGTAAGTTTTACATTTCGTCGCGTCTTGCTTGGCTAGTTCGTCATTTGGCAATCATAAGTAAACTTAGAGACAACGCATTAATTGTTTTGATGACAAAGTCGTCTCAGCTTCGCTAAAACCACACAAAAACTGCAGGTGCAAGAAAAAGAAGCAGAGGGCAGAATTTGCGCGGGTGGCATGGCGGTTGTATTGTTCTATTACCTTGCAAGGTAGCGAGTTTGAAGCCTTCAAAGTTTCCGCTGTGAAAACCTGTACATGTTAAAGCACAGGTTCTGAGTCCTAACAGCTTTGGATACTAAAAGTTAAAAGCAATACAAGAAACTTAAAATTTCGGTGATTGGAGTTGGTGAAACATAGGGGATTGGAATCGCGAGTCATGAGTATTAAGCAGTGCTCGAAATTAGCGGTTGTCCGGTCGTCCGAGACGACTTAAAGTGCGTTCGGGCAACCAGTTTTTAGGAAAAATATATGCCTGGTTGCCCGAGAAGAAAACCGCCGGACAACCCAGGAAAAAATTGAAGTACTTACATTACTGTGATGCCCAACAGAATAAAGAAACGAATTATAAATTTGAGACACGAAAATCGCTCTAAATAGCGCTCTTCTGAAAGATGGAGTCCACGAGAATTCTTAAAACCAAGGAAATCGAAGGTTGTAACAGTTAAACGGACGTTTTTCGTCTCGTTCGATAAGCCAGGCCAGGACGAGCTTGCAGTGTTGTCTTGAACCCAGACCTCGTCGAAAGATTTTGGCGCACTCGTACGCAGTTCATTGTGAGTGACGATCGATACGCGATAAGCGGTAAGTATTGTATTTCATTTGAATAATTCATTACGCATGCAGATTTGCATGACTTCGAAATTTTCGATATCCTGGCGCATTTGAATGCATTTCTTGCCTTCATCTTGAATGAAATTCAATTCTAAACAAAGTTTAATTCAAGTTTCTTTCATATTTCAAACTTAAGTTCGGAATTTTTGGCTACAATAACGATATAAAGCAAAAGTTGTTTGCGAAATCTCAAAACTAAGTTCAAAATATCGCGTATTGGTATATAAGTACAATGTACTGACTGTTGATAATTAAACCTTAACACAGAATAACGTAAATGGATAGTAACTTTATTAAAGTTATACTCACTTTGTTTCAACATTGTGGATTTATTATTTGCAGTACTTCGGGAACTATGAAGATAGAGGCATAGGGGTATTTGTCTAGTCAAATCCTATAACTAGGCAAAAATCTCGAAAAAACATACAACATTTTAAGGACAACCAAGTCCTCATCAGGGCAACCAAAGTCAGGGGCTAGGTTGTCCGGCGTTTACCATAAGGACAACCTGAATTTTTTTCTAATTTCGAGCACTGATTAAGTATAACCAAGAGAGGATAAAGAGGTAGGCCCTATCCCCATCATAATCCCTCTTAAGTTATTTTTAGTAACAAATGGTGGGAAATTCAAATTTCTAATAACTTATTGAGTTTTAAAGCAATTACCCTGAATTCTCGTATCAATATGGAACTCGTCATTCTCTAAAATTTCATGATTTTAATTTTTCCAATTGTGACATTTTTCGCATTTTGCTGTTAGTATTACGGGAAATCTTATGTCGGATTCTGAATGATCTTGTTACACAGATCACAAAACTGAAAAAACAAATGAAATATGTTTATCCACTCAAAAGAGATAACGTTTTGAAATTTGAATTGTGTTACTAAAAATAACTTAAGAGGGATTAGGATGGGAATACGGCCTATATGGGAGATTAACTCTGTTAGCCCGTGCCCAGTGAGCTAGTGAGCTTGATATTGACTACATACCAAGCTCACTCTTGGTCATATGGCAGTCTTTGACGTTTCAAAGTGCCCCAACACAGGGACCTGACCAGTTGGGATGTGCTAGCATAGGCATTGCATTCAAAGCGTGCAGCGTTCCTTTGGGTGACATCAAAAAGGAAACAGGGATTCCAAACCCGCAAACAGGAGTGTCATCTTCGAAAACTTACTTATATCTAAGTACTTTTTTTCCAGTTACTTGTCGCATGACCGACTGGTGCTTAAGAAATTTGAAGGAAGACGATTTTGATTGGTCTTCTGAGGTTAAGTGTACCAGTACGAAGTACACAGGCCCGTGTTCTGATCCTATCAACACTGATCAAGGTATTATGTTCTGGTAACTGACATGCAAAATCGTGCAAAATTCAAATCTTATCAATAATGGTTTACTAAAACATAGACAAGCAAAAACAAACGATAAAATCTGACGTTTCGGAGTCGTCGTGAGTGTCAAGGTAACTTACACAAAATGTAAATTTCAACAAGTATCAAGAAGAAGTGTCGGCTCTAAATTCGTTCGAAAGTATGTGTGTAATCCAGTTATTTTCGCCCTCTCTATTGTGCTCACTTAGCGCCGACACCCCTTCTTGATACTTATTGAAATTCGGATCGGAATAAAAATAAAATTCAAATCTGAATAAAAAATTGAAAAGTGGTGTGGCAATATATTATGGAACACCGTTAATGCAACCTCCGAAGGGCCATGAAAATTTGGTCTCATTGACGGCGTGAGATGTTGTATGATTAGGGTGGTAATTTCTGATAGTTTAACAAGCATTTAATTTCTCCTTGCAATATCCCTACTTGATCAAACATACAGGTCAGGAGAATAAAGGAAATGATCACCAAACATGAAATATCTTGATGTTTCTGCAAATTCTTGTAACTAGTACCATAAGAAATGTATAGAGAACACTTAGGGGAATATGCATATTAACTGATTGGGGCTTTTTAAAAAGGGTTAAGAAATGGAAGGTGGGGCAAGAGGAAAGAGGCAGGATAAATGCAAAGGCCTTAACAGTTCTGAGTTTGTCTCCCACACTGACAAACTGTCCCACAAGTGGAAGCGTTTTATCAAGTTATACATATTTAGCAATGTTTGGCCATTATTATGACCGTTTAACTTTCATTTTTCTTCTTTTTACTTCACCCTATTCAGTCCGACGTTCTTTCGTAAATGCAGCCTTCAACAGCACTACAGAACAACAGCCCCAAGGATCCTCGTGGTTAGCGGTTGATGGCCAGGCTGACACGCTCACTACCGTGGGCCCAGATACCGCGCCGTGGTGGAAAGTAGACCTTGGTCGAGAGGGCCTGGTTACTGGGATTAGATTGTCTTTCGATATAGAAGTCAACGACAGTAGTCCTGGAATTATCAGAATAACGGTTCTTGACACACATAAAAAGACTTTTCTGTGTGCGTCAATCGATGTGACTGGAGACGTAACCAATAAGAATATAGCGATGTACTGTGCTAAACCATTGCTTGGTAGATTTGTTAAAGTACAGATGAATGTGTCTGGTGACTGCATGGTCCCTGCCTGTGAATATACAATGCACCTGAATGACATTGATGTCATGCTAGGTAAGAGAACCATTAGTTACGTAAACTTAGTTAAAACGGTTCTCCCATTGTTTATTATATCTTCTCAACGCAACTTAAAACTTCCTTAAATAAACTTAAAACTGGAAACAGAACTGTGCCAATATTTCGGTTTTGTTTAAAAACCTTCCTCAGGGAACCTGAGGAAAAATAACAGAGTCACAGCATAATAACGTACATTCAACTTGTTTGAGAGCATGACCCATGTAGATAACGGTTATAACCGCTAGCTCCTTACGCGAAATTGTACGTTATTATAGAGTGACGCTGTTGTTTTTCCTCAGCTGCCCTGAGGAAGGTTTTTAAATAAAACCGAAATATTGGCACAGTTCTGTTTCTAGTTTCAAGTTTATTTAATATTTCATTGGTACTAAAGGTGCAGTGTGGTGCTGAGTGGTCAGGGTGTTAGACTGTCAATCGGACGTTGGGATCATGGGAAGACCGCTGGTTCAAGGCCTGGTTACAGTATCGTGACATGTTGTTCCCTTATACAAGGAACTTCACCCTGAAATTTTCCCTCCTCCGTCCAGGTGTATAAATGGGTACCGACAAAATGCCGAGGGTACCCCTGCAATGGACTAGCGTCCCTATACGTAGCTAGTTTCTACATGCCAAAGAAACCGGGTTATTATACGCACCCACCACATCTAAAGTAGAAGACACTGGTATTCTCAAATTTCTGGCCTTTTTGTCGCGAATAAATGTTGACAGATCTCCCGGGGGGGGGATACTTTTTCAGGCTTCAGGTACATGAAGGGTAGGGATTTCACGAGATGAAGTATATGAAAGGGTTGGGAAATCTGCCATTTAGTATTTAAAAGGGCCTTTAATTAAAATGTTACGAGTACACACACTTTATGTCTGTATCATTTTAATTTATTAAACGCTACACGAAAACGACAAGAAGACTTCCTTCCAAGGGTTAGAAAAGGGATGCAGTGCTCTTAAGTAGGTATGTGAAAGGGTTGCCATTTTTCAATGGAAGGTATGCGAAAGGGGTACCTTTTCTGTCAAAAATGGTATATAAAAGGGTAAGGGGTTGGACCTCGGGGCGGAGCGTCCCCGTATAAACATTTGTTGAGTGTCCCCCCTCCCTGGGACAGATCTTAACTGGAATTAGAGTATGTTCTTGTATCGAGGATTGCGGCGTGTCAAGAGCGTATACGATTTGAGCATAAAATCTACCTTGAGGGATCTTCCGGGGAAATTTCACCTGTTTCATGCGCGTGCCATTTGCTGTTGTCGCTGCACCGTAATTAGAATCGAAATCAAATCGCCGTTAAGTGACGCATCAAGAATCATTCGTTTAGTTGTGAAAAAAAACTGCTTTTTAGTATAGTTTCTCATAGGGTCGATTTTTAGTTGTTTACTCCGGTTTTCCCCGGGCGTACGAAAGAATTCGGAAATAGAACGGTTTCTCGAAGGTGATAATTCGAAATTATACGAGATACATTATTTGATGACCATACTAAATGAAAAATTGATTCTCGTTTTTATTTTTATTTTTATATTAAACAGATCAGTCTACCGGATTTCTTTACATGCAAGCTTCAAATCAACGTAAAGGACAAACAGCTCGCCTTAAAACCCAGTCCATTTTACCAACTTACAACTGTTTGACTTTCTCTTACCACATGCATGGAAGACAAATGGGCAAGTTAAGTGTTTACATCAAAAGTTACCAAGGAAACGAGACCCTTCTTTGGAGTTTGTTTGGACAGCAATCGTATGAGTGGGAAAGCGGAGAAATACCTCTTAACAGCAATAACGTCTATGAGGTTTGTAAAGCTTGATATTCCACAAGAGATTGAATCGCCAGAGAAATTGAAAGAGATGTAATAGTACTTTACAATAGGGTTGTTGTTATTTGAATGTTGTAGAATCGAAACTTTTGAGATTTAATCTGAACAATTAGAACAGAAGCAAAAACACAAATAGCCAATCATGCAGAACCAGAACCAAATGCGTTTATTCAGTGCACAGGGCAAAACGCGCGTTTTGATTGGTCTAGCGGAGTTTGTACAGATGTGTAATAAAAAGAGGTAATTGAACGCTGAAATGGTAATTTTACGACGTTTCGGCAATACTGCATTTATCAGGGTCTGAAAAACAATGGTAGTTTGTTGCTTTCGTATGCGAAATAAAATTCCAAAAATCAATAACACGCGCGTAGTTGAGAGTGCGCGCGTGTAAGACTAGCATACGGTCACAAGAAAGCAAAGTCTTGGTTGAGACCACTCGGCGCCATGGTCTTGTAATTAAATATATATCACATTACCCAGTGCTTTCTCCTGTGCATTACAAGGATACTGATAGTCATTCAATTACCCCTTTTATCGCATTACTATAAGACACTGCGCGGGATTCTTTGCCATTATCTATAGTTTGTACAGACGCACGAATGACGTAGTGAGCCGCAAAGCTCTGGGCGCGCAAATCATCAGTACGAAAATTTTTAAAAACATTTCTGATTTTGTGCGGGTGATAACCTCAGTAGCAAAAAAATGTATAAGACAAATAGATTCCACTTGGCGGTGCGTGAGGTAGGTCATACAAGTAAATTCTCCAAAATAATTATTATTTTGCTGTCAGATTATTTTTGAGGGGGTCATTGGCAATGGATCTAAAAGCGATGCCGCCATTGATGACGTGAAGTTCACTAAAAACAATAATTGCTCCTTTATTCCGCATAACGCTCAACCAGAACTTTTTGGAGGAGGTATGTAGAAATAAAAACATTAATCTCACTGACACTTGCTAAATTTTATGGAATATCCGATAGCCATAGGCTAAATCTATAAAACTCTAGAGTAGTTTTCATTTAAGTGGGTATCCACCCTGGTCAAACACCACAGACGCAAAACAACCCAATGAAACAATCAGAACTTGAAGGGAAAACATGTAACGGGTGCCAAGCGCGGGAAAACGCACGCAACAAAGACACTATTGGCTTTTGCTTTCATTTTAAATTGGTAGGTAATAAAAGTGCAAGTTTTTTGCTAGTCAGTGCGTTTTGCAAACCAATAACAGAGCGAACGCCGGAATTGTTGAGTGCCTACCAAGAAGTTCTGTTTATCCTAGCAAACTCCGTTTGGGGGAACCAAACACTTGAAACCTAACTGTCAGGATTTTTAGGGTGATTGGTTAACAGCAGTAGTCCCTTGTATAGTGGGTTTACAAATGTAGTGATTCAGGCAGGCTGCGCGTTATGCATGATACCACACTATGTTCTTCATACAATAAACAATTCAGTAACGTGCCACAAAATATCACGCTGATGACGTCACGTTAGGTAGCTCCAGGTAGTTGCTCATTATTCCTAATTGACTTGCTTGTGGTAATCAACCAGACAGGCTACGGCAAGTGCAATCGAGTTTTGATTGAATAACAACCTTCTTCTCCTAGACTTTAGATCTGCTATCATCGGCCACATCCCAGCATACAAAGCTCACCTCGAGAGCTGGTTGGCTTCAGTTGATTTCCATGACAAGCTGTGGAAGCCTTGCTACAGCAGTGTTAGTGATGGGTGGGACAGCAGTATCTTTCATCAGAAGTGTGATGGCAAGGGGCCCACATTGACAATCGCTCGAGTCAATAATACCGTATTTGGAGGATTTACGGATCACAGTTGGGGAAGTATGTCCGAGGCCTTAGTCAAACGGTTCAACGTCATCAAACACCGTTGAATCTTTTCTTGAAATTTTCAAGACGATTTTTTTATCAGTACCTGCCGTTTTCAGTTGCTGCACGCAGGTTAATTCGTTTCGAGATCATTTGTAATACAACAAAAACCCAAGAGAGGGGTACCATCAACCCAACCCCTCTACCAAGGGGGGGGGGGTGTGACTTTGCTTGTAAGTCCCAGGGTTAATTGAGAATTCTTGTTGAGAATATACAATGGTTTGACATCATTCAAAGGTGCCAAAACGCGTTAAACTTGCAGAATTCAACGATGTTGAAAGGTAGGTCGGTGAAGTATGATCGTCCGGGTGAGTCAAGGAGTCAAGGACTCTGATGATGACTTGCGCTCAGGTTGTCGAAACGTCAGTCAATGTCACCACCAACAGTCCTTCACAGGACTACACTCACTCGGACGATAATACTCCACCGACTCATGATATGACTGCTGGGTTCAAACCATTTACATTGTTAAAAGGTGTTGAACGGAAATGTTGAATCCGTTTGAGCCTATAACGCAGAGTCATTTTTACTTGACATGAATGGCGACTTTCTTTTGACTGATGTTTACTTTCTTCTATTACTCGTGCAACTTTTATGAGCAAATAAGATACAGAAACCGTGGTGCTGCGTAGGTGGGGAAGTGAAACACAAAAATTTGGATCTAACAACTGAGTTAATAAGGTAAAGTGGCCACCGTGGAGAAATTGAAAGCTGACATTTCGAGCGTCAGACCTTCGTCACCCGTCTGTCTGTCTTTAGCCCTGACGCTAAGATAACGCTCGAAACGTCAGCTTTCAATTTCGTAACGGTGGCCACTTTACCTAGTCAACTCAGCTGATAAATCCAAATTTTTGTGTTTGACTTTTATAAGACACAACTCTGGAATTCCGGACGTCGACTGAAGGTAGAGAAATAGCCATAACGTTCTGGTATGTGCCATCGCATATCATACGTGACCCTAAAACAGTATCGTAACCAACCACCAGCTAGCCCTGAAATCATTTTCTTCAATTTGCAGGCTCTGTCGACGTTAATTTAATAAGTACGAAAGCATTCCTGTTTCGTTTCAAAAGGACTATAGGCAGAGCTCTCGAAGAACTTGTTCTTGGATTGGAAAAAGTTTCCAAATGTATTCAGTGGAGGAAAGATCGAGGGCCAATATTTGGGCTTGAAGAACTTGGATTGTCATCAGACATGCGAGAGGCCACAACCAGTGTCTTATTATCGTTTGCGGAAAATGGTACAAATGAGAGTTCACTGTTGAGAGAAAACAATACATACTTGCACGACATAGAAGTTTTAGTTACCGGAGGTGAGACTAACACTGCACTTAGCAATAATCATCTTTACTAAGATATACGTTTTGGCGGGGAACTTGTCTTATATGGATCGTATTCCAGCTAGGTCATTTGTCATGAAGAACAACTTCGACTTTTGTACCTAAGCGCAAAAAAAATATGGCTTCGAGTCTCATTTAAACAAGTTCTTTTTTGTGTTTTATCAGGCTGTATCAGCACAACTCCGAAGATCACATTCATTCATCCATCTACCCCTTTCGTTCACTTACTCGCTCACGTATTCCCTCTATCACTTACTTGCATATCCTGTTTATTCGTTCGTTCTTTCATTCATTTACTTATGTATCTTTTCTTACCAGATTCAACATGTGCAAGTCAATGTCCCTTGTATCAGGTTTGTGACGAAGTTCAAGGAACATGCGCTTGGGATTTGACTTTCCAAGATGCTCGTTTCTGTGACCACGGTAAGTTGCACTGTTTTATTAACCCTTTAAAGGGAACCAAACTGCTCTAAATCTCTCCCAGAATCCAGTGAAATATGTAAAATCTTGTAGATCGTAAACATTTTCCAGAAAATACACTTCAAATTTCGCGCTTTTACACCTGCGAGTTCGCCTGTGGCCGCCATCTTGGAACACGCAATGACCTATGGGATTAATGACGTTTCACGGCTCCCTCGTCTGCTTATTCCAAGCTTGTTTGTTGTGGTTGTTGTCATAAACGGCACAAATTCAATCTTTTATCCTGGAACCAGAGTATTCTTCGGAGGAAGAGCTACCCGAGGATGAAGATGATGAGTTAAACTTGCCGGTGGATATTAATCTGATACACCGCGCGGCCTTGATCCACCTTTCCCTCAGTTTTTCATCTTTAGGAAAATTATGAAGACCAATATTTGGGTTTCTCTTACTTTTCTTACTTTTTGTAGAATAATTACACCCACATGCGCTACACCTCGGCATGTTTACGACAAAAGAAAAACAATAAATTGTTGCGAAAATTTAAAGCTCGCACCAACTGGGAGCCGTGAAACGTCATCAATCCCATGGGTCATTGCGTGTTCCAAGATGGCGGCCACCGTGCGAGCTCGCAGGCGTTAAAGCGCGAAATTTGAAGTGTATTTTCTGGAAAATGTTTGCGATCTACAAGATTTTACCTATTTCACTGGATTCTGGGAAAGACGTAGAGCAGTTTGAGGTACATTTGTTATAACATCACTGGTTCCCTTTAAGGCCTGATATAAAAATTCATATTCTCTTTACTGTTCTCTATGCATTTCTTATGGAACTAGTACGGAGAATTTGTCTTAATATCAATACATCTCACACTGGTGATCTCTTCCTTTATTCTCATCAATTGAGTATTTGAACAAGTAGTGACTGAATGTAAAGAGAAATTTCCTTTTCGTCATTTTAAAGGGTTTATCCAAAGAAATAAAGGTCAGGAAAAAGAAACTGATCAAATTCTTGTTATTTATTAAAACCACAACACATTTTCGGAGTCCAGTGATAAGACGAATCAATGTAATCTTAGTGGAAGGAAATCTTGGTTCAATAATTTCCATCGTACCGAGTGGCCATGACAAGGAAAAACGTGAAATATCGTATCGTTCACCGAAACTGAAACAGCTCCATGTTTTTTACGGATTGTTAATGCCCGGGTTTATGCCAACTCTATTCTGCCTGGGCTTTTTTTGAGTTTCTGAGCCCGGGGGGGCACTTCTTCCCCCCCCCCCCATAGATCTCGAAAAGTGTTAAAGCTCTTGCCGTGAAACTTGGCACGTTTTTAGCACGTCATTAGCTTAACAGGTTGGGTTTATGACGTGTCAAATATGTTGTGTCGTGACGTCACAATAACGTCACAAACCCGCCATTTTGAATTTGAGGCCACCATCTTGAATCCCAAGCCTGCAGTCATACAGCTGACAATAACGTCACCAAAAAAATATTATTTTGTTCTAAGAAACATACTTAGTAAAAACAAGCACACAAAAGTAAAAAGTTATCTCCTTACAAACGAAGGGGAAAAACTGAAAAAAGACCGAAAAAAGACAGGAAATAGTCAAAATACACTTGAGTAGACGGTTGCTATGGAAACGTCAACTATCATAGACATGTCATTGACACAGGAAAATTTTCTCTGATAAATTTTAGGAAAAGTCATGAGATTTGGTGATTATTCGTCTAGCCGTTTAAAAGTTATAATTCGTTTAAGTCAGTGCGGGCACAATGTGCCCCCCCCCCCAAGGCTAAATAGGGTTAAGAAGTAAGAAAACCCCCTCTTTTATAAAATAGTTGAAAATAGTTTACCACCTTCTTTAGACAAATAAACTTCCTTTTGGTATACCTCTCTAAATTATAATTGATTTTAAATTTGCGTAGCAGCTATCTATCTATTTTGTGCACCATCAACTACTTCACCACTGTAAGCAATTATCAGCTATTTAAAGGTCTGTCATTTAGTAATATTTATTTCTCGGCCTTGATACGTTCTAATTTAGTGACTAATTGTCGGATTTATTGCATTTGTACCATGTATAATATATTTTGCTGATCTAGAATTCTTTCGCAGAAAGTAATTTCTGTATCAGCGCCAATTAAATTGGTTGCCAGTTATAGAACAGGAAACATCAGTATTTCTTACTCACACAGGGAACCCAACGTTTTATTGGCCACTGGACACTCACACGAACATGATAAACCTAAAGGGGGACACGTGGGGAACCTTTGAAGGAACTGTGAGCACTGTACGTGGTCCAAGGCTAGGAGCTGTTTACGCTCGCAAGGATTCAGTTATCAATCTGGGCGAAGTCAGAGACATTTGTTTTACTGATCCTTTGTCGTGTGACAGTGGTTTCACGATATCCCTGTGGTTAAAGCACAGGACTACCTACATCAATGATGCCACTGTCGAACAGGAGTTTCTTCGTATAGGAGAACAGGACAACCCGGAAGTAACCTTTAGCTTGTTTCAACAAGAAGGAAGAACTGAAGAGCATCTTGCCATACGAGTTTCTGCATCGTCAAGAAATTGTCTTCATGTCTTTTCCGTTCCAAGGTCTTTGTGGTCTCATTTTGCATTTGTGTGGAAGACGACTCACTTACAAATTTTCAGAAATGGTCTTATGTTGAACGAATTTCTCAACAAGGAGGGACTCTGCGCAGAGGAAACTCAAAACCCTGTTCAGCTTCCAGTTTTAACTTTAAAAGGCGAAGCACTTTATGATGATTTGAAGATTTGGGACGCCATGCTCCATCCAAATGAGATCGACGAAATGTACAGCTGTGTACGAGGTAAAACAACTATTCACATTGCATCTACCGTAGAAATAATGAGTAATAATCACTAAAACCCTGATCCCATTAAGGTTTTAAGAGGGGATGTCCACTAACATCGAGCGAGTGGTGGCACATGATGAAAAATAAAATTCCCTCATAAATTTTCCACGGATACCCTATGGTAATCTAAGAAACGTGGTGGAATTTTTTTCTTGAAAAAATTTTTAAGCCCCCCAAAAAAATTTAACACGTTTACGCCACACGTGTCCTGTAAACACACGAAATAAACGTGTATCATACCTTTTCGTAAACTTCGCTCTGTTTGATTTGCACCCCAGAGACCCCCATTTTAAGCGTGGAAGTTTGCTTTTGAAGTGTGTATGAAGTAATTGAGTCCTGTTTTAGATCTGTGAATTAATTTTCAAGGTCATGGCGAGCTGCTGAAATCACTAAAATTCGCTTGCTTTGAATTCTCAATTTGGCACAGTTTTTCAAGAGAAAGTTTCCCTCCCCGGTAAAACACCAAATCACTTGAAATTCAGAATTCTTGAAAGACGAAATACCATTCTAAAATCAGGTTTAAAAATTAGTTTCGGGCTTTCTAACAGCACCGAGTACAAACGCTCTCAAAATCCCGATAATCACAACATTAACCTGTCAACCAGTACAAACAATAGGCTCGTGCCTCCGACCGAATAGCCCAAACCTTGGAATTTTTTCTTGTTTCCTTTGGTATTTGGATCAAAAGTACAGGATAAAGATCATATCTAGCTCACCTTGAATAAGATTTTGTCTAAATGCCAGGTTTTGTCAAGTTTTAGGTGTACTGTCCTAGAGCCATCTTGACGCGTGGAATCGACCGTATCTCCTGATATCTCCAGATTGACTTTCAACTAATGAATAACGACTCCGCCATCACATTCACATCCCTTAACGAATGGCAAATGAATTTTTAAGATCTGTTAGTGTTAATTCCCTGAAGAAACTAAATAACTTTGCAGTGATCTCCACATTAATCTCAGAAACCACACTGTTATTATGGTCTGATTTAACTAAATTTGTCTGTCACGCAACGGGTTCTGGTTAAGTCACAGGATAGGTTTTGGTGATGGGATTGCAAAAATGGTGGAAAAAATCGAAAGATTAGGACGTCTGAAATAACTTAAGCTATGAAAGAAATTGTGCAAGATAGAAGGTGATATAAATAGTGATGGCGTTTGCTTCAGCAACTCAACCGGAATGACCGTTTCCCTTTTTCATCCCAGATGCCGGACTACCTCAACGTAAAAACAGACCGCAGAGATAGCTGAACTTTTTCCATGATTTAAACTAAAGCATATCGAAGGTTAACAAAGAAGGCATCCATTTGTTTTTTACAAGTTCCCTGAAAATTTTAAGTTCACTTTTCTCCATAACCGTGAGTTTTCAATGTGTAGCACTTGGCTACAACTGTATTTGTTTACTCACATTCCGTCCTTCTGTTTGGTGTCATGTTACACCGCCGAAGTTATGCCTGAAATATCTTTTGACCATTAAAATAGAGTGATACTACATATGACGGGACTATTCACCACACAATTCTGACCTGTGCAAAACGAGTTGCAGATTACATAGATGTACATTTTGTGACGCTCTTGCGAGTGGAAAAATTTTCACGTGTTCACTAGAAGGAGAAAGTATTAGCTTCCGATAGTCTAGAATACCAAACATCGATAAATTTTTTTTATATCTTACTGCAGAGTTCGACTTTTCAAGACGCGAATATTCCCTAGCGTGAATGCATTTTAGGACATTTTTCCCACAGCCCAATTAATTTCACAGTGAAGGATTTCAATATTATTTGCAAGCCATCAGTGTTGCGTCGAAGAAGCCGCCTCGAGAAGCTGCCATTTGCGGAAATAATTTTCTTATTGGAAATCAGGCGTGTGAGAATTTCAGGTGCGACATTATTGGAAACTAGAAAAAATGTCTTAAGTGCGGATCGGCTTTGAGTAAATGTTCAAAAACTGATAATTTGCGTTAAAAAAAAACAGAAAAAAAAGAGGAAAACACCAGATTTAACTGACACAGTAGTTGTAGAGCGCTTACTCTATATTTCACCATTGTAAAAGGACAGGGTTCTTCGGAGTTCTCTCAGTCAGGACCCCTGTCAACAAGTGCGATAGCCAATCAAACCATAATCTCCCTTGGCTGCGAATAGAGGTCACTTATTCTTTTCAGAAACTAGTTGCAGGCGTTTGCGCCTCTTACAAGCGATATGAATGAGCAGCTGCTGTTCCAGTTGCAAAAAAAGACTTTTCGGGTCACACTTGCAGTGTTGGAATCAGCGATATCCACTCAGAAGTTAGCTTCGTTGATTTTCTTTTAGCACGTGCAATAGTATTCTAAACATGGACCATTTGTCCAGCCCATCCCTCTTGCCTGGGAATAGCGCAGAGGGAACTAATCGACGTTGGTCATGTTGAGTTCTACCAGGGCTGTCTAAGTATGCCTCGAACGGGAAAGTGAGAAAAGCAGACCGTGTAATTTGGCAAGTCGGAGTCCAAAGCTATTTTGCAACACATCGGTGTCTTCCTTCCAGTGGGCTCTGGTAAGTACACTTTTTCTCATACCTACTTTCGTGCATTCCTCGCTGTGATGGCAGACGTCATTAAGCAGATTAACACTACTATACCAGCCCTGAAGGCAGTCAGCTTCTGGCAAGACAGCGCTGGCTGCTATCACTGTAGGGCCTGCAGGGCCACCATAGTTTGCGCAGGAGTACTAGGAGCAGAGCTGGGCGTGGTGTTCAAACTCCTGGCTCCCTTCCCTCCCTGGGAGGGGAGGGAGCCTGCGACCGCAAGGCTGGTGGAGACTAAGTCGGATACATTTATCCTCCTAAACTCCGGACACGATATGAAGATCCCGGTGGAGAACCATCCTTAAGGACGGTGCCTCCTTTTGTTACTGCGCATACGTTTCGCACATCCCAGGATATTCGGGTTTCTTAAGGAATTGCCTCCTAATAAAACAACGTTTTTGCGCGGTTTATGACCATGTGGAAAAAGCAGATCTTAGCAAGGGCTATCAGAATCCAAAAAGAAAATTGGGGGGTAACCAGGCATTTTTCAGAGATAACTGAGCTTAAATTTGGAAAGAAATTGCCATACTTTCTTTGTATTTTAACGCTTTTTGAGAATTATGGTTGCTTAATTATCTATGAAAAATGCGCGGTTACCCACATTTTTCTTTTTGGATTCCAATAACTCTTGCTAAGATCTACTTTTTCCCCATAGTCGTAACCTTTGCAAAAATACATCTGTATTAGGAGGCGCCGTCCTTAAGTGTCACCCGGTACGCATCCATTGCAAGCCCTTTAGTGGCCACTTGGAGGATCGATGGTGTGAGCATACAGTTTTCGAAAGAAGGAATCCGTCCGTGTATGAAGAGCATATGGCGTTGGACCTATAAGACCAATATCTGCGCTGAAATCTAAGGCCCTGTCATCAGATGGTCTACCGTCCATAGCAGTGCTCTAAGCGAAACCGAGCTCGTTCTTCTCAACCGTGAGAAGGCGGAGAAATATCGCACAACCAAATGTCACCTGACAAACAAGGGGGTTAGTTTCTAGAGAAACTGGGGTGCTGCATAGGTGGGGAAGCGAAACACAAAACTTTGTATTTATCAACTGAGTTGATAAGGTAAATTGAGCCACCGTGAAGAGATTGAAAGCTGAGGTTTCGAGCGTTAGCCATTCGTCACAAGGATGGTTCTCCACCTTCGTCACCTGCACTGCTCAGAAGATCAGGCGGAAAGCGGCAAAGAGCCCTGAACATTAGGACTCTTTGTCACGATGAGTTTCAACATGAGTTAAGTTTTAAACTCAGTTTAATTTTGAGTTTAATGTATAAAAGTGTGATCCGCTAGGTTTGCCATAAAATGGTTTCACAAGCTTATAAAGCACGAAAAGGACGGTTCCGGCACCCCTGGTTTGGGCTTGAGTAAACTCAACATACATTTTTACATTCTTACTTCTGCCTTGACCAATTTTTAAGACCAATACATAGAGACCTAATAATAATTTCTTTTTCAAAGCCCTAGTAACAGGCAAGGTTTTGGCAAAGCGTCACTGCGTCTAATGATACTGATAAATACACAAATACCGTAAACTGCCGCTTATAAGCCCCCCCCCGGTTATAGGCCCATCTACCTGTAAACAAAAAAATACATCCGGTTATAAGCTCCCCCAGATTAAGTCCCCCTCTAGTTTTCCCTATTTCCTTAATGTTATGCACTCTCACAGAACACTGCGAAGATGAACTCGGAGCTTCTGTTTTGTTACCTTCCGGTTACGTTCGTGTTGTTACAGTTTTGATTTTGTTGTTAAAATTGAAATGAATTAGATTTATTATGACGTTTCAAAGGTTAATTAAAACTGGTAAATTAAAAACGTATTTCGATCAACACTGCTGTGGCTCATTTCGAAACTTATAAGCCCCCCCCCCCCCCCCGGGATATAAGCCCCTCCGTTTATAAGCCCACCCAAAACTAAGCCCAGGGCCTATTAGCGGCAGTTTACGGTAATAGGTCCTTGGGTCCACAGGCTTTAAAGTTCTCATTGCTTTGTTTTTGTTTGTTTGTTTTTTGCTTGCTTGTTTTTTGTTGTTGTTGTTGTTGTTGTTTCCCGTACATTTTTCCCCCTCCAAGGTCAAACCAAGTGCGTTACATTTTGTTGCGTGACTTAAAACCAAAAAGGCTTGTGAACCTTCGGCAAGAAATCATCGTCAGTTTTCGAAATCTTGCAACGAACACAGAAAAGACGTCTTATAGGAGAAAACTGTTTTGAAGTTCAAATAAGGCAAAATCATTTTATTTCTGAAGGTTCTTGATTTTAACAAAAGGAGGTGCAATGGAAATAAGTCGTTTGGGTTGATTGCCAATACGCGATGCTTCAGTGATGTTGTTTACCCCGGACGCCAATACGATTATTATGAAAGAGTACGCACAGAACCTGATATTTAGACAATACCATATGCAGGTGAGCTAGACATTACCTTTCCGCTGTGGATTACAACCGAATACCAACCAAAATAGAAGAGATGTCCACATTCTCGGTTATTTGGTCGGAGGTATGTGCCAATTGTTGACGTGTTGATGTTGTAATTATCGGGATTTTGAGAGCGTTTGTACTCGGCGCTGATAAAAAGCCCGAAACTAATTTTTTAACCTGGTTTAAGAACGGCATTTCCTCTTTCAAGAATTCTGAATTTCAAGTGATTCGGTGTTTTACCGGGGAGGGAAACTATCTCATGAAAAAATGCGCCAAATTGAGAATTCAAAGCAAGCGAATTTTAGTGGTTTTCAGCAGCCTGCCATGACCTTGAAAATTAATCCCCAAAAGTGTAATTTGACTCAAATTACTTGTAAACTCTTCAACAGCAAATTTCTAAGCTCAAAACATGATTTTTCCATGACGCGAATTAAACAGAACGAAGTTTACGAGAAGGTATGATTCGCGTTTATTTGGGGTGTTTGTAGAGACACGTAGTGCGGTAACGGTTTATTAATTTTTCGGAGGTTTAAAAATAGTTTCTCAACAAAAAATGCCACCACGTTTCTAGAGCTACCATAAGGTATCTCTGGACGAAAAACGGAGAATTTTGAATTTTCATCATGTGCCACTTATTTTCGATTTCGCTCGGTCTTAGTGGACATTGCCTCTTAATTGCTTTTGACGGTTATCTGACGTGTTGGAGAAATCGGAAATCCATGATGGCGGCAGTTTAGAAGACTTGTCCCAGTTTCCACGTCCTTTGACGTTATCGCCACCATTTTCAATTCAGACCTTAAAGGAAACAGTTTTGGACGTAAAATACGCCTTCAAGTTTCATTGTCACAGTTTAAATTAATCTTCAAATCATGTAGGCGTGACATAATCAGACCCTCTCCTAATGCAAGCTGAGAAACCCCAAAACAGCCCAGGCTGAATCCTACGTTACGTCCTTGGGTTAATTGAACATGAGGTTGTAGTCGTAATTGCGTTAAGAATAATTTAATACACAGTTCTCCTGTATAAGCGATCACAGTGTTCTAAAGAAAATCTCGTAGAGTGTTATGTCGAGAAAGAGCCTGACATCTAAGATTGCCAAACTTTACATTTCCAACAGAGAAAAAAGTAATTAGCTGTTTAGAAAACATTCTGAGACAGAAGTTTTACTTTTTGCATGAATTGTGACCAACTAAATTTTTTTTGCTGTATTCACGTTATCAATTATGGCTGAGTCAGCTCGACAAGAATTACAGTTACGAGTAAGCAAGTCCGCTCGACAAGAATTACAAGCCGAAAAAGAGCTAGAGGAGTTAGAGCTAGAAGAAAGGAGAGGGAGGCTTCTGCACGTGAGCCACCCTCCTTCATTTGCATCATCTGTGGGAGGGACTGCTACGAGTTGGCCTCCACATGAGGGTGACAATGGGGTGTACCTCTAGTCAGTAAACAGTTAGAAAAATCCCTTTTAGTCAGTAAACAGTAAAAAAATCCCTTTTAGTCAGTAAACAGCAAACGGGGAAAAAAGTCAGTTAATAATTAACGTTTACTAACTTTTTTCTCACAATGTAGTCAACAGCGATGTTGATCACAACCTTTCATCTTCTTAGTGTTAGGACAAAAATACCAGAATTGATAAAACGGTCTTAAAGGATCCTAGTCACCCACAGTGCTTTGCGCGCATCGAGTCAGAAATCCGCCATTTTCTATGCCATCTAAAATCACGATTTTTTCACAGTGAATTGAAATCCGGCTACATCCGCACCAATACGACCAGTTTGGGCCTTCATTTAATTTTTTGGCCTTAAAAAATTAATAGCGGTTACATCTGGCCGGTTATTTTGGTGTTGTTTGCTATTTTTCTCGTGAAATGTGCGAGACAACGCCAGGACTCTAAGCGGTTTATGCTCTCCTTCGCGTGGCAGTACCAAAACAGTCAAGCTTATGAAAGAAATCATTATTCAAGGGATCTTCTTGGTTATTGCACTAGTGAAGCAAAAGATATCCAATAGATTGAAAGGCTGGACAAGCTTATTCGCCGACATTTTACTTCATTACGGTGCGCGTTCTTCACGCGCTGAAATGTTTTGGTCTTCTAAATGTGACGACGGGACTCGCTCTGCAGTGCCGGTAGCGACGCTAAAGCGAAAGCTTCAAAGACTTCGATGCCTAAGAACAACACTTCAATTTTTTCCATAAACTAATCCCTGGAATTGCAGAAAAGGAGGAGAAAGAATGGTTTGCGAACAGAAACTTTCAGATCTGTTAGCCGCCATCGACACCTTAGCTGCAATGTAGCTGCAGTACGCTTTGTTTTCATGGCAATTCATGTATTTTGAAAATTGAAATGAAAATCCATCCTGTGCGATGATAACAAAGAAAATAAAAGCTATTAACAAAAGAGTTTCTTCTATTTGAAAGGAATGTGAAATGTTCTCGCTTTATCTAGCGCTATCAATTAAAACTAAATGCGGTTCGGAGCGGCGGTCAGAGCGGCGTGATCGAGTGAGTTTTGGAAACATTTCTGCCCTCCGTGCATTCGCCTTTTGTGTTTTATGGCGATGGGAAAGTCAAGAATACCCAATTAAACAAGATTCCAAACCTTTATGATTCTAGATTCGCTTGTAAATCATATTCCGCGAGCGCTCGCTGAATATAGTTTGCTTTTGGGTAGGCGGACTGGGAGGCTGGCCGGCTTACGAACACAAACATTCTTTGAGTTCTAGCTTTTTGAACAGCCGCCAAAATGCGCTGAAAATAATGGAAAGCCCTTTTACTGGCACTTAAATAAAAAACAAGCGCAGAAATTTCAGCTTCAGGCTACAATTTATATTTTTACCCTTGAACTGTTGAGACGTTTTGTCACGTTCGACGAGTAATTTGATCGCAAATTTCAGATCAAAACAATAACAAAGGCGTGCCTGACTAGGATCCTTTAAATAAAAAAAAATAAAAATGAAAAACAGCATGGAAAATACTTCACTGACGAACGGGTGAGTTTCTGACGAGTGAACAAAAATCACATGCGCGCATTTTTCTATGACTTAAACTCTGTTTGTTGAAGACAGCAGCAAGCAGAATCGACAGAATCAAACATGAGTTACCGTCAAGTGGTCTCAAGTGCCAACCGTAAGACTTAAAGGGGCTACGTCACCATTTCTAGTGTCACTTTAAAAAGCCAAAGGACATATTTATATCAGTGGGAACCTAAACAAATTGGTTCAGCTTTGTTTAAATTTTTTCTACTAGTGCTCTAAGAGTATTAAAACATAAGTGTCCAGAATCCTTTAGCAGCAGAAGACCTAGCTGGAAATGGATTGCAACTTGAAAAAAATTAGGCTAATGTTTTCAAGTTTATCGTCGTGTCTTGGTGAACTCAAAAAACTCTGATTATGATATATTCTTTCTTCGCAAATTCACTTCATATCTTTCTTTTAGTGTTCTATAAGCTGATGCTGTGTCTGAGAAAGGTAGTAAGTTTTAATGTAGGGCAGTTTTGACCAAAGAACGTCGAAATCTCCATGACATAGCCCCTTTAAGGTCCTTTAATTGACATCAAGAAAGCCCTCCACGTGCAGCCTGAAGTTATTGAAGCTCTCAATTAAATAATATTCTTGAGCGAAAACGCTCGATATCTTCGGCATTACACAGCACAAATGGATGCCATGCCGCGTTTGCCAAGCCGAAGGTCAGGAGAGACCCTGGAACGATTATATAAAGCCGCAGATACAGCGCAGGCTCAGGGCTTGTCACGAAAATCAGTCACACAGCAGACTAAACTGACTACAACAATGGCCGGAAGGTCTTAGCAGGGTCGAAAATAGACTCAAAAATGATTTAAACGAAGTATTGGCAAACTCAATTTTTTTATTTACACACAAAAAACGTTCAAAATTTGTCTTTTATGTACTGCATAAGCTAAGAAAACGGCTTCCTTTTATACGATAGTCAGATCGTATTTTGTTATTTATACGGTTACGATAACAAAAATCCATTGTTATACGCTTGTCAGTTAACCCCATTGACACCCTCCCACATGTACAGCCACTTTAGGAAATGTTGTAGAAATTGACTCATGGCGCTACACCAGCATCTTTCGAGCAGGATGGATGTGAATTCACGTTAGCAAATTAATTTAACCTCATTTTGAAACAGAATTAACCTAAAGTAAGGTTGTATTTAGTTTGTCATGAGGATCCTTTTTAGGTGTCTGTTTTCCAGAGATATTTGAGTGACATAACTTAAACTAATGAGAAACAATTGAAATACCGGCAAATTGCCGGCAATTCGGGTTCATGACCACGAAAACCCTTAATCTTCTCGGGGCAACCGAAGATTGATATCTGGCCCTAGATGTTCAAAGATTGGAGATAGAGCGCTTTTCAAATGAGTGTCGTAAAACCAAAACCAAAGTAATTACCCTAGCCAATCATAACAAACACAAATTACCCAATGAACCAATCAGAACTCGAAGCAAATACATGTCACCAGCGCCAAGCGCGGGAAAACGCGTGCGAGCGAGTCGGGATTGGTTTGAGTTTTACTCCTGGTCGATCGAGAAAGTGGCGCGAGATTTTTTAACCAATCACAGGAGGAAGTAAAGCAAAACCAAAACAAAACGCGAATTACTTTCGACACTCAATTGAAAACCGCTCTAAATCATTATCCAGTGGATAAACTGTATTGGTTGGAATACATTTTAACTGCCGGTGTTCTGCTTACCTAGTGGTATAAGTTTCTCGTCCTTTGGACAATTGGTCCTTGGTATTTTGTTGCTTTCCAGCACAACCTGTTAGTTTGTCACGAGAAAGGACTGCGACCCATCAACCACCGCACGCTGGTCAGATGTTCCAATTACTGAGCTTCATCATTTCGCATTTCATCCGCAGTTTTCGTATATGATTATTTCATATATTTACTCTCGTTTGTTTCACCACCTAGGGGGTCACTACGACTTCGCAAATAACCAGCTCCCAGTTTGCTTGATAGCTCAGTTGGTTAGAGTGCTGCACCGGTATCGCAGAGGTCAAGGGTTCGAAACCCGTTCAAGCCTGAACTTTTTTCAGGTTGTTCTTTTATCAACTGCTTAAGTTGATATCTTTAACTGCGAGGTTATCATCATTTCTTCCTCTTCTTTGTTACTGAGATCATTTTCTCTCTTACAGCTCCTTCCTGGGCATGCAAGACATCAGACTGGTCAAAGAGCTTTAAATCAGGAGGATGGTCCCTATGTTCTGAGGACAATTTTTTGTTGAACGGAATGCAAAGAGGAGAAAATGGAGGACTGAAAGATTTCATTGATCGATTAGAAGGCGGCTTGTGTTGCCCGCTTCCACCACAGCACAAACACCAGGAATTGAGATGTCATAACCCAAGATAATATAAAAATGGGTAATGAACGTGTGTGAACGTGTGTTCCCACTTATGCTGACTTATATACCATGAGCACAAACATAGGCAAAGGCATAAGCAAAAGCACGAAAAACAACATCACGCAGGAGCCGACAGGAGATAAATACAAACACAACTTGTTTTCCTTTTTCCCAGTGTCCTTGACCTCATTTCAGGATTGCTTGTGTCAGTAATTATTATTTCCACAAGTGGGAAACGGCGTGAGGAACGTGCAAGCACAAGAACTCAGCAGCACTATCTTGCACGTGTGTATGTCGATTTGAGCACCGTGACGAATATATTTCACAGTAAGAAAGCCCTAACCGCTTGTCCTCATTCTTACGTTTGTGCTTATTTGACGAGTGAGAACCAGGCTTATGTAGTTAAAGATATTTATGTAGTTAAAGATATTTATCACAATTTATGTGTATTCCGAAAACGGAATTCACGGGAAACTCAGGGCTTGTGTTTTCTCCAGTCATAAGCAGTGCAAAATATCCAAATACCCAAAGTAAAATTTCCGACTTTTTTCAGTGTTTTGGAAAGGAATACGCAAAAAAAATCGCTACATTCTGTTTCTAGAATATCCGGAATTTATCCCAATAAAACACACCATTGGCTCACCCTTGGCTTGGCTTAGCGATAACCTGCTATTTTCAAGTTGAAAACGTTTTGATTAAGTTGTCCCTAGAAAGAGTAGCCGGTATAAAATATGCGCCATTTATACATTTAAACACCTTTTATTTATTGTATGATGATGATGATGATGATGATGATGATGATGATGATGATGATGATGATGATGATGATAATGATGATGATGTAACTGTGTCTCCTATGTTTCAGTTCGTGGATTTTAGCTTTCACAAACCGATGACATCGAAGGCAAAAACAAATCTGGGTTTAAAAGAAATTAGGATATGAAACGTACAAATTCAAGCAATTTATTTGGTCTATCATTTATTCATTTATATTCATATTCATATTTTTCCATTTTTCATATTTTTCTTCTAACTTAAATTATTTTTTCTTCACTGTCACCTTTGCAGAGAAATTGGTATCATCCACTGCTCTTATCGTTACTTTTTCCGTGGTCTCTACCGCCTAGGCGGCAATCAGGCTACCTTCGATTTTCTCAAATATGTGAAGTGCTGCCAGCCTGCCATAGATCCGCCAAATTACGGCAGATGCTACTATCAATCCGTTTCCTCTTTCGATAAACCTGGATTATTCAAGTGTGAGGACCATTACTACATCACCGAGATACGAACACGCAACTGCCACCAACTGTATTGTATCGACCGGTTCAGATGCTGTACAATGCAAACAGGTATTAAGTGGAGCAATTGAAGATGTAAATCACCTAGTAGTTGACTGGCTGGCTGACTGACTGATTGACTGACTGACTGACTGACGAAAGGGCTCACGGAAAGAGATGCGTATCGGCCATAACTAACTGGGATGATTAAATTTTCGCGGTGACATCATGTTTTAATCCTACAGTGGTTGTGCTGGCAACAAAGTACATACTAACTCACGAAAAAATTGATATATATAAAAAATAGTAACACCATCTCACACTTTTTGGCGAAATGGCATTATACCCAATGTCAACTGCAAGTGCGCGTTAGTTGTGGATGTTACGAGACGTGACCGTGACGCCATCAGTGCCAGTATGGCACTGATGGCGCAACCAAGAGTCAATGGAAATTTGCCGAGTGCTGGAAATCACTTCAACCTTAACGTGGCTCCCTAGAGTTTCTACAAAAGTGACTATACGAACTGGCAAGACTTACCAAAGAAACCCTAGTTCTGTTGCCTTGCAATCTTTGTCCCTTAGATTTGCCAGTAAGATTATCATCATAATTACACTTATTTTTCAGTTTTTGCTTCTTAGGCATAGGCCGTTGTCATGGCAACAAAACGTCTAAAGAATGACGGATATTTTCCATTAATTCATCTTTATTCTTTTATATTTTGATTTTCCCTCGGTGAAATTATTTTAAACTTTCCTATCTTCTGAAAATGATTTTTACTAACATTTTGCAGGGGAAAAAATATGGGGTCGTTCAGACGGTTTCAACGATATCACGTGATTTCTTATTTTTCACCATTAAACTGAATTGCTCTGAGAGAATTTTTCCAAAAAATAGTATGTGGAAGGTAGCGTTAATATCTCAAAATGTGCAAAATTAAAAAAAAATTCACCGAAGGAAACGCAAGAAACTTCACCGTTAACTTTGCTTTTTTTGGCTATGCTGACGTCATAAAATGTCAGGAAAATCTTACGATTTCATGTGAGCGCGCGCAGATTACTACAGCTCACATCATCAGCGCGCACGTGGTCATAAAACTATAGGGAGCCACCTTAAACCTTAAATAATAATTTCCTTAAGCAAAGCTGGCAACTACTTACACGCCGTTCGTTTTAGTTCTCTTAAGAAATACTCCTAATATGTCTTTTAAAAATCTCAGAAATGCTTTTAACTTCATCAGATAAAATGTTCCAGTCATTTACGGCTTGATACATAAAACGGTTTTGGCCTCAGGAACAACGTGATTGGGGCCTACAAATGTTATTTCTACTTCGTGTGTTGTAATTATGAATGTCTTTAAAACTATGAAATTCAAAATCCCAATCAATCAAGCCGCTTAGAGCCTTGAAAAACAATATCAATCTAGGAAATCTTCTTTTCGTCAAGTTATCCCAGCCAAGCTGATCGAGCGCCTCAGTAGCAGATGAATGCTTCGGCATATCGAGTACGATTTTGGCAGCTAAATTTCGCAGCACTTGGACTTTCTTCATCAGAGTCACATGAAAAGGATGATTAATCAATCCATTGTGGTGGGTCCGCCTTTCGTCCTCGCGCTCCCCCCCCCCCCCCCCTCAACAAAAAAAGAACGCTTGATTGCAGGTTAATGAAGGAATGGCTGCCCCATGTGCTATAAGCCAACATTTATGCTGTAAACTTTCATCATTCCTTTTCTTTTTCAAAGATGTAAGAAGTGAGAGAGTTCTGGAGATCAAGGTGACTGCTTCACTGTTAGATGAAAGCTGGGATCAAATGAGTGGCAGACTCTATAGTCTGACAAGAAGTATAGGACGTGGAGTGAGTTTTAGTGCTTTTTGAAAGCTGCTTTCATTTGCTAATGTCATTACGTTTGGGGGGTAAGCATTATTTAAGTATCAATGAATGCCATTCGAAAACCCGTTAGTTGTTTTTAACAAACAATCAAGTTATCTGTTTGTTCTTACTCATTTTTAGGTCTGGGATGTTTACATCAATGTTAAAAAAGGGCAATTTATCGAACAAGTATCAGTAACCAAGTTTGGGTACGTATGCTTGTAACGCACTTTCGCCACTTCTCTAATCGCAGGAATTAGTTAGGTGACACCACAGGAAGCCCAGGCTCACGAACAGACCATATTAGTGGCAAAATATAAGAATTTGTTTGGAACTTGATCGCTAGTTTAGTCAGGAAACGAAAAAGGACGACAAATAGCGAATACAGTATATATACCAGATCAAATGTTGTTCATGTGTTACGTTGTTTCTTGACCGTCTCAGAAGCCTTTGAACCGCATTTTAGCCAGCTTTTTAAATGCTAGGTTTCCCTCGTCACCTTAAATAAACCTCAACATCATTATCATCATTGTCATTAAAGATGTGTTTATTGTTCATCGTGGTGTAAGATAGGTAAGATGAAGGTTTATTCGTTTGTCTCACGATGGAATCGCTTTGAGTTGTTGATCGCGACGTTTCGACTGCAATACTGCTAGTCTTCATCAGGCGATGTTTACGTGTCGCTGTTTGTAGCATGTTGGTTCGCTGCTATTGGTGCGTTTCGATCCTCATTATTATTCCGACTATTAGATGTTATTCCCTCACAGGTCCGCTTTGCGGTTGATCGGCTGTTGTGCTTTTTGATCGTAGGTATCCAAACTTCAGGAATTTCGATTCCACTATCTCTATTGATGTTATCAGGATGAAGTCTTATATGGAAAAGCCTCTTTGACCAGTGAGGGTCACGATCAATAAACTTAACTTCTTTCCAAATGGGAAGATGCCCCGTTTCGTTAGCGTGCTCCGAAACTGCGGAGGTTTGCGTACGAGCAAGCCGTATATCTCTGTCGTGTTCTTTCATCCTTTCTTGCATCGGTCTCCCTGTTTCTCCGATGTATACTTTGCCGCACTCACATGGAATCTTATAGACGACACTGTCTTGTTTAGTGGGCTCAAGGGGATCTTTCGGTCGCACTAAGTGAGACCTTAGAGTTGTGTCAGATTTGAAGACGGTGCGTACACCTTGTTGTTGTAGGCAGCGGCGAAGAACCTCTGATTCACCTTTTATGTAGGGTAGAACCGCAGTAGATTTAACTTCCTTCGTAGGTTCTTTGTTGGCTGTTGGTCTTGTTGTGTTTGTGAGCTTTCGTACAAATGAAGAAGGATATCCGTTCGAAACAAGTACCGATGATAAATGTTCCTTTTCTTCAGAGATAGCTGATGGTTTTGTTATGAGGTGTTTGGCTCGGTCGCATAAACACTTAACAATACCACGTTTAACTGACTGAGGATGGTGTGAATCATAGGCTAGGTTTTGGTCAGTGTGGGTGGGCTTTCTGTAGACACTGGCGGTGAGAAGACCGTTTGAATCCCTTGAAGCTGACGTGTCGAGAAAGGGAATGGTGTTATCTTTCTCGATTTCCATGGTAAAACGAATAGTAGGCTGTTGACTGTTTAGATGTAAAAAACCGTCTACATAGTCTTTCCCTAAGATTGTAAAAGTGTCATCTGCATATCGCTTCTAGATCTTAGGTTTATAGGTCGCTGTTGCTATCGCCCGTTCCTCAAACTCTTCCATGTAAAGGTTAGCAATAACCGCGGAGACAGGGCTGCCCATGGCTGCTTCGTCTTTTTGTTCGTCAATCGAACCATTGTATTGGTTAAAAGGTCGACAATTTGTGTAGGTGTAAGGTTTGTGCGGTCGGCAAGACCGGGATCGTTCTCTAGTTTACATATTGCGGCCTTTACGGCACCTTCGATCGGCACGTTCGTAAATAACGATTCTACGTCAAAAGATACCATGACTTCGTTTTCTTGTATTCGCTCATGGCTGATGGTAGACACAAAATGAGTAGAGTTGGTAACTGTGTAGGCTGATTTGCCTGTCAACGGGGACAGGATGGCAGCTAAGTACAGCTAATTAAGTGAGCCGACAAATCGTAAGCGAAGGTGTTTACACTCGATACAATGGGTCTTAATGGTATCTCGGGCTTGTGTATCTTAGGTTGACCATATATCCTAGGTGGCTGTTTGTGCCTTGGTTTGATTTTGTTGTAGACAGTTTCTAAGGGAGATGCGTGGATGGGCATAAGAACACGTCATCATCGGTGCACAAGCACTACGACAAAGAACACGCGGGCGCAGTCCCTGATGACCTCCTCAGTCGCTTTACAGTGCTAAAAAAATGCAGGAACAAATTTGATTGTTTAATTAATGAAATGCTATATATCAAGCAATTAAGACCGTGCTTGAATGTACAATCAGATTCCATCCGTGCTAAAGTTTTTGTCTAGCGCATAGCTTAACTCCCTTTATGTAAATTTTTCAGTTTTTGGTTTAAGGGAACGCGAAAATAGCCTTGTCTCTCCTCAGCTTCCACACGTTTTTCGCGTTCTTTTTCCCAATTCGCGCTTTCCCCACTATCTCGGAGCCTGATGAAGCCAGCCTCTGTAATAAGTCTATTAATCCCACCCTCCCTCCTCTTGGTGCCTGGAAAATAAGATAACTTTTAATTTTTTTCACACGGTATATTACAAAAATCAGTTTCAAATTACATATATCTAGGTTTAATCTAACTAAAAAGACGATGTAGTAAGTTAAAACTCAATAGGCAGGGGCTTAACATAACGTTTACGGTAAGTGTGTTCCATGCAAATTGAGCACATGAACACATGTCGGGAAGACACCTTGTGTCATCCACATTGACCACGACCTGCGTACATTGACCACGCTTGCGCGTATTTGCGTTGATTTGCCCAAATACACTTGCAAGCCCATGTTTCATCTTGGTATAATAGCCCTTTTCACAGTAAACGTTTCTCATTTTCACTACAATGTACTTGAACGTGGATGTGAGGCAATTGCGGGCAGTTTAGCATTTTCTGACCGAAATTGCCTCACATACATGTTCAAGTACATTGTAATCTAAATGAGAAAAGTTAAATGCGAAAAGGGCTAATGAATTGAATTGTAACCCAGGGAAATAATGTACTGATTTCCAACTGTTTAAAAAATGGACGGACGCCTCACCCCAAACAGACCTTTGCCAGCAAATGCCCCACCGTGGGAATTGATAACATGCAAAATGCCGACAAATACACGAGGGGAGGTCGGGCTTGAAACAGAGAAAGAAACTGAATAAGACCGCACTCAGAATCCCAAAGCAGTTTAGGTCTCCAGGGCTCCTGCCTAAACTATGTAGGGGTTCTGTTTTCCAAGACAGAAAATTCGTAGCTCTAGGCCTCCGTTTATTTATTCCAGTTCTCCACAGAATCGAATCAGCATTTTTGTCCCGGCCTTAAGCAGAGTAATTCTTTCGACTTTAGGCTGTAAAAATTTCCCCCTTAAGACCCTGCGCACTGACAGTCGACGAGATCGAAAGGTTGAGTTCTCATTAACTCTTCTGAACTTTCGTTGTTGTTTGATTTAGACTTCAAATCTATGTTTGATTTATACCTCAAGGTCTATACACCGACTTTGGTGGGACTCACTCATGTGTTTTCACTTCTCATTCAGACCTGGAAGCGTGATAGCCTATTTCAGTATAATATTCAATTCTCCTTACTACGAAATGATCACGCCTCTGGTTGACGCTATAAACAGAACGTTTAACTCCAGCGAAGTTAATTACCTTGGTGACCTGGCTATACAACTGTGGGACGTTCAATCAATAAATGGTGAGTTTAATTTGTAGCGCAAATTAGCCTTATTCCAGGCTTTAACGCTACCCGAGTACATTATACAGGGCCACGCAGATAGCGCACATAGCAGTTGGAAGACTCGCTTGAATTGCACCTAAACCAAACATATTTTTTTCGCTTAAATATATTTTTTTAAGAAATCCCCCTCACTATTGACTTTTTATAGGCTGTAAAAATTACGAATCTAGCCGTCATCTGTTACACGGCCGAACTAGTGAGGGGTATGAGTCTATTCTTGATGTGATACCACAAACTGTTTTGCATCTCCTTAAGTCTTTGTAAACATTCATGCAAAGCAGTTTGTGACGTCACATAGGGAATAGACCCATGCCCTTCTGACTCCGTTGTGTACCAAATGATGCTTTGTTTTTCATATGTTATGAAGCCCATAAAATTGTCAAAAACTGCAAATAAAGGCTAACTGTTTTTGAAATAGGTGCAAAGTTTTGTATTAGTGGAAAAAATATTTTAGGGCTAGGTGCACTTTATCCCTGTCACTAAGCAGTACTACCCTGTAGTGCTCTTTGTTATACTGAGCAAGATAATTGTAACTTTTGAGTCTGTGGATGAAATCCTCAATCGTGATCATTCGGATAAAAGGTACGCTGTGGTACTTTTCTGGGGCGATGGCGCCGTTTATTATGTTGTAGGTACAAAGTTGTTCTAGATTTTGACTCAATGGTTAAAATGCTGAAGCGTGATTACCCAACTGAAGACTTTTGAGCAATGCTGTCCAGCGTTGTTCTGCTCTATTATGCTGTACAAAGTAGCGTCGGTAGTCGAAGCTTTTGAGTCTGTGGATGAGGTCCTGAATTCAACTCTACTGAGCTTGCAGAGATCTCATGCTACTAAGTAATATAATAGATTTAATACGTTGGAAAATACGTGGCAAAACTGTAACCATTCAAATGAAGGCTACGGAGCAGCACTTTTCTGCGGTGCTGCTTGTTACGTTGTACAAGACGATCGATTCTTCTTTTCAATCTTTGGATGAAATTGTAAAAGTGACCATTCCGGTAAATAAAGTCTGTCATGCTATAATTTATTGTAGTGGGATTTTAAGGAATGAAACTTGGGACCTGTTTTCATTCATGCACTGAGACGTATTTGCTTGCCTGTGAAAGGTTCAATCATCGTCGATATCTTGTTTTCTTAGTTTACGGAAAGTCACTAAACACCACTGTCACCGTGGCAAACAGTTCAAGCTTTTACCTTAACTGGGAATTCGCCGAGGACATACCACATTGCGGTTCCTTCCAGGGATATCAAGTGCTGTACAGAAAAGGTAACACCACAGAGGATTTTTTGCTGAGCACGGAGATAAATGACAACATCACAGAAGCCTGGTTTACTGGAGGAGAATGTGAGTTGCATACCTTCAAAGTTCGGGCTTTTTCTCTGGAGGGATATGGAAAACTGAGTGAGCCAGTTACCATGGAAACATCTTGTAAAGGTAGTTGAAATCTATCATTTATACTTAGAAGTGCACATCGCGACTCAGAAGTAGTAGCAGTAGTATTTATTATAGTATGCACCGGGTTATCCGTATTTGGAGAGTAGACTATTGAAAAAATATATGGCTAAAGTATCCACCGCCTTGATGTTCTAGTGGTTAGGATACCGCGTTTTGGCCTCAGTAACCCATTAAATGCACAATTCAGCTACTGGGAATCAATGAAGCGGAAAAAAAGCTTTTCTTGTCTGCAGTAGTTAATGAAGGCGGTAAGAAATGAAAAGTTGAGCTATTACGTCACCGTTCAGAGATTTTCAATCATATGAATAAGGATAGGCTATGATGTCATCGAAGATAATGTATTCCCCCGCAAATTAACGAGATTCCCCCCGCCAAATTACGGATAATTCGGTGGACACTATACTACTAATAGTATTCACAGTGTTTTCTCTGAAGTAGTTGTCACTCAAATGGGACAATTCTAAAGTTACTTCCGAGAAATTATGGTTACCTCTCACATTTTTGTCGCTTTTTTTTTTTTGTCTGCACAGTAGTTTTCTCCCTGCAAAACAGTTTTTGGGATGATCGTACTCGTGAGCACGGCCTAGACTTAAGCCGTGGCCTCCGGGGCAGCTAGTTGAGTCGACAGGATTTTCACACGCCAAAGTTTACAACAAGAACGGGAGAGCTCCTGGGCATTTACTCTTATCGAACGAGTTCCAGAAGCGTTTGAGATCCCGCTCGCTGATTGGCCAGAAAAATTTTCTGGCCAATCAGAAGGCGGGATTTCAAACGCTTCTGGAACTCGTTCGGTAAGAGTAAATGCCCAGGGGCTCTCCCGCTCTTGTTGTAAATTTTCGCCCGCGAAAATCCCGTCGCCCCAACAAGCTGCCCCTGGGTCTGCGAGGATGCATCAAACCCTTAGGTGAATCTAACAAATGTTTGGCGTTATCTTGCAATGGACTAACGACCGTCCTATCCAGGATGGGTGGGAGTCGAGAGGTGGGGAAGAAAGATCGACTTTTATTCATCTCATGCTGAAGAAACCGTGGTTAAGCGCTTGCTATGTTTGCCATTTGAGGCGCGACCGGTTAACGGCTTGACCTTTACCTTAACTTTTTGTGCTTAACAGCTGTAAGCAATGTCAATGCAGTTGGTGTAAACTGGTCATCTATTTTTGTTCAATGGACTCCATCAAAAGGCAGCCTCGTTTCCGGTTATAACGTGTCGTACAGGATGGCCAGCGGTGGCCCGACGTTGCACGTGGTATTCCAGAGAAACTTTTCACGGATCTATCTTTTGCATCTTCGAGGAATGACAACTTACGTAGTAAAAGTGGGTTTGATCAAGAATCAAAGTGTAACGTTTTGGAGTGACGAAGTGTTTGGTAAAACGTTGCTGGGAGGTAAGCAATATGTGATGAGTTTGAGAACAAGTTTTCAAAGTTTGTAATTTAAAACAGTTTCTAAAGGTGTCATCTAGTCCCAAATTCAAGATCAGAGCTACTGTGATCTTCATCGATAAAAGGTCCTAGGTATCCTTATTCCTCTGCCGCCATATTGTGCAGTTGATGTAAAAAAAACGGGAAACACTCGTTAGACAAACAACGTTATCATGTCAAATGCATTAAAAAAAGTTGGTGCGAAGTGAGAGTTCAGAGGCTGCTCTACAATAGCTTCCCAACACGTTTGGCAACTGTTGCGAAGTTCATGCCACACCTCTTCAGCGCATTAGAGTCCTTCAACATTTTTCTTTTTACATTTTTAGCTCCAAGTGTCCCACCTGTAAACGTAACTGCCTACAACCTTAGCTCCACCTCCGTGATGGTCACTTGGTTTCCAGTTCCGGACGATATGTTGAATGGCATTCTTCAGTCTTACCGAGTAGTATATCGCAAGGCCTCCTCAGTTAACTCAGCTCAGCTGGAGATGGAGGTGGCAAACACGTCTTTATCTGTGATCATTTCCTCTTTAAAGAAATTCACGGTGTACTCTGTTTGGGTGAAAGCCGTGACAGTCGCAGAGGGTCCTAGCTCTGCAGTGGTTAATGTCTCTACAGACGAGGACGGTAAAGTAGTATTATTTATTATTACTTTTTTCTTATTTGAAGATCTCAAACCTTCCTTGTGTGAATGATTGCATAACTTGCTTTTTTTTTTATTATATCATTCGAACCGAAAGCTCTGGTTACATTACCATCGTTGTTTCTGATTGAATATTCTTTCAGTTCTGAACACATGAAAGAGAACAGAACTTGCAATTGTTTGTTTGTCTTTTTTTTAATTTTTTAAGGGGAAAATGTCTGCATTATATATTCATTTTTATTTTAGATGATTTAGATGATTTGACTTAAGTTATTAAGCACGTGGTTTCTTTAGGTTTTTTTTTAATAGAAAGGTTTGCTTTATGTTTTGAAGGGATTTCCTAGCTACCATTTAATCACCGCAATCTCTTGTGTGTGCCATTACATTTACCTCCAAAAATGCGAAACTGAGAACTTCGTGCAAAATTAAACAGCAGTTTGCCAGGTAGAGAGAACAAACCACGGTAAGCAAATGACGATTGTTTACTGTTTTGCTATTGGCTAATAAAAAAGGCAGGCTAAATTGCTGAGTAATTCAACCTTTTGGGGGGAGCAGGGATGGCGCAGTGGTGAGAGCACTCATCTCCAACCAATGTGGCCCAGGTTTGATTTCCGAACTCGCCGTCATGTGAGGGTTGAGTTTGTTGTTGGTTCTCGCCTGGTCCTTGCTCCGAAAGGTTTTTCTCCGGGTATTCCGGTTTTCCGCTCTCCTCAAAAACAAAAATCTCCAAATTTCAATTCGATGTTGGTGGTATCCCTGATTAGCACTCTGCGCCAAATACCGTTGACACCTCAACAAAGTGCTTTATTTTACTTTTTATTTATTTGTTTTCGCAGTTCCCAGTTTCTCTCCAGTGGGTTTGACTGCTTTCAATATCAGCTCAACCATTATCCGGGTACTTTGGCAGCCTGTACCCACTGAACACATTAATGGCGTACTGCTGGGTTATCACGTGGAGTATCACAGAGTGGAAAGAGGAAACAGAAGTGTTACCATGGTGACGGTTAATGAGACCTCCTTGTCACTTGACATACGTGATCTCTTGAAGTTTTCTGAGTACAGAATCCTGGTCAGCAGTTTTAATAGTAAAGGCGACGGGAACCAATCAGAGATCAGATGCTGGACTGACGAAGATAGTAAGAATACTTTCTAGCAGGAGTGCATAGCTTTAAGTAGTAAGAAAATTTGAAGCAAATTTTTGAACGCACGGCAAGCAAGCCGAGTAATTAACATTTTTTTGCTGAAGAAGGTTCTGAGATAGAAGCGAAAGCTTCAGGTTCCTGTCAGTTAAATTATCGCGGAAGAAAACAATTCTATAATGATACGTTTAACTGGGAGATAAGAATCAGTTTCGCTGCTAAAGTTTGAGTAGTTTAAATCCCAATGAGAGTGCTTGAGAGTAGCGTGAATTTCAACTCTTGCAAACACGCATTGCCCTTTTGGTCTTTGATCTATTAACACGGTTACACTGCTTCAAATTCATAAGATCTTAGTGAGTTATCCTTATTTCTATTTCTATGTTATAATTCTGCAAATAGTTCCAGGCAGTCCTCCTACAAACATCACAACAACAACTGGCAACAGCACAACTTTCTCAGTTTTATGGAACCCAGTAACTCAAGAGGACCAAAATGGCATAATCCTTGGTTACCGCGTCTCGTTGTTTGACACCAGGGGCATATCTTTAAGAAACGTGACTGTATGGAATTCCAGCCAATCCTCTCACCAGTTCCAGGGTCTAGACGTGTGGACGAACTACTCGGTCAAAATGTGCGCCTTCACATCAAAAGGGAATGGACCTTACAGTTCAATTCTTCTCGCAAACACTGATGAAGACGGTAAGATAATTAACGACCGTCGTCGCAAGCATCTTTTTTTTTAGTTAAAGCCACATTGAAAACTTCACTAAGGACGAGTTTTATATAATTTTTTAGTTAGCGTAGGTGTCCAGCGTAGCTTATCTCAGTTGCATATCTTATCGTGCATTTCTTTTAGAAGAGAGGGTTTGCTTCTTGAAACTGTCATTTGACGATTACAGTTTTCTTTTTATTTTGTCTTAAGATGTGATAACCTGACACGAGAGCGGCCCATTTAACTTTTTGTTACTGATTTGCTGTAGAGATAAGAAACTAAGAAAAGAAAAGTAAATGATGGTGATGGTATTATAAAAACCAGAATTATTTTTCATTCCAACATGAATAGAACAGTACGAAATGGATGAAAAGGAAATGAGGATGGTTAACGATGGCGATAATGAAAAAATAATGGCCGTATTGAGGTGCATCTTGCCTTGATTCTTTTGAGATTTTGCATTAACAAATTACTTTCTGGTTACCGATTCTTTGTAACATTAACGATTTGCAGAGCAGTGTTCACAAAAAGACACTCAGTCTGCTGATGTGATCCGTGTCGTTCAGTGAAAACTAAAAGACAAAATTAATACAATAAATGATCGACAGAAAGAAAAACGAAAGAAAAACAAAAAACTGATACAAGGAAACAAGACGCTACAGGAAAGAAAAACTTACCGTATTTTCTCGATTAAACGCCGGGGCGTTTATTTAAAACTCGGCCCCGTAGACCCGGCGTTTATTCGAACCCGGCGTTTATTCGGGGCCCGGCGTTTATTTATTAAGTGCATTTTTCAGCCATTTATTTTTATTATCAGTGCCAGAGGTTTATTGAATTAAGAACCAAATTTCAACAAAAACGTTAGAAAAAATGTGACTGCTCGACAGCAAACGTACTGTGCAAGCAATCTAGCGTTAAGAAAGGCAAAATTATGGAACGATTCAAGGAACTGCTGGAGAAACGCTGCAGAAATCCTCGAGAGATCCTCGCTTGATGGACAAGCCCGCATCTGTTAAGTTATATGTACAATTGTAAATGGTATTTTAGGTTTTATTATCAGTGGATAAATTCAAATAAATGGTAGAAAGAGAACTAGAGTTCAGCAACGACACATAATCCTGATTTAATATA
Source organism: Siderastrea siderea (assembly GCA_964030785.1). Classification (NCBI taxonomy): domain Eukaryota; kingdom Metazoa; phylum Cnidaria; class Anthozoa; order Scleractinia; family Rhizangiidae; genus Siderastrea; species Siderastrea siderea. The sequence continues at coordinate 32,897,637 of OZ034979.1, forward strand.
CCCATCTCGAATAAACGCCGGCACCTCGAATAAACGCCGAGGACGTTTATTTTAAACTCGGCCCTCTAGACCAGGCGTTTATTCGGGGTCCGGCGTTTAATCGAGAAAATACGGTACATGGATGATTCCTGAAAACGATAACGGTAAAGGGACAGGAAAATGAACGATAAACTCCGAAACTCCAAGTGCCCAACCGAGAAGCCTTGGGAATGCTAAGGGAACCAAAAGTTGTGCCAAAGGCCCAGCAAGGAAAACTCACCCTTACAAAACTAAATAATACTTGGACCGTTTTCACTTCGTCATTGGGGACCTTAAGCAAAGAGATTGATGATATCGTGGAAGTCATGCAACCAGAACGGTTGATTGTTTCTTTTTTGTGCATTGCAACTTGGTCGCTTCAATCCTCAACCGTTAAAAGAAGAGCTTTACTATTTGTGGTGAGAAGAAGAAACGCCTAAAAAGGAAACTTTCGACTTTCGTTGCCATGCTAGCTTGACTTCTAAGAAGTCAATTTTCTTGTTGCTTATGGGCCCCATGTTATCATGCTCCTTAATTTTCAGCTCCTCTAGTCGCTCCAACGGCTGTTACTGGACACAACACGAGCTCCACCTCTATTCAGGTTGCATGGCAACCAGTTTCTCCTGATGACATTAACATCCGGGGAATTCACCGAGGATACAGAGTTTATTATAAACCAGTTGGCACTCCTCGGCCTTCAGTGGTAATGAACGTCACAGTTGGAGTTCACACCACGCATGCTCAACTGACAAGCCTCTACAAGTTTACTAAGTACTCAATATATGTGGTGGTGATAACGAGATGGGATGGATTGCAGAGTCCCGTAATCACTGTATCTACTGATGAAGGAAGTAGGTTTAGGTTCTTAAGCTATAATATTACAAACGGAAGATGTAACACACGTTTTCCGAAGACAACCAACCCCCCCCCCCCCCCCCCCACCACAAGCACATAAAGTCAGTTAGTCTATTAGCTCCTTTTCCATTCACCCCACGCCACGTAAGAGCTTGGGACTGAGTACTTACTGTAAAAATGCAATTAAGGTCGAAGGGTAAAAGTTGAGATAGAGTTCAAGTGAAAAAACTTTGTTAGCTGCTTTCTGGGTAACTTAAAATACCTTAATCCAAAAACGTACAATGTAGAGCTTTTTCTGTTTTACATTGTTATGGAAAGTTTGTTTTTCATTAGACTAGTGTATAGTGTACAATTGGTAATTAATTGATGGTTTCCTCTTTTTGTCTTGCCATCTCGAAATATTTAGCAGCTTCTTCTTTTTCGACCAGATTTTGAACTCATTCGGGTAAATTAATTCTTCTCAGCTCCAGATCTCCCTCCGAGTGATATAACTGCAAAAACACTGGGGATGACAGGAATCACTGTACACTGGGCACCAGTTCCCCTTGGTTTCCGTGGTGGTATTATCAGAGGATACAAGATCACCTACAACAGCAGTAACTCCACTACTCACATGATCAACGCTTCTCATGATGCATCTTCCGTCACTTTGACGTCATTAACAAAGTTCACTTTCTATCACGTGTACGTCCAAGCTTTTACCATGAAAGGAGATGGTCCAGCTCATTTTGTACTAACTGCCACTGACATGGGAGGTGAGAGGACGCCGCGTTTATGGTTCATTTTTGAATAGCCTTGCAAGACTTATAAGAGTTTGTGGGAGACAATAAACTCGATTAAACGTGGTTATGACTTTGACTCCGTGGTTAAGGACGGTGGGTCCTTATACAGAGGTATTTTTGCAAATGTTATGACTATGGGGAAAAAGCAGGTCTTAGCAAGATCTATTGTAATCTATAAAAAATATGGGTTAACCACGCATTTTTCAGAGATAATTAAGCAACCTAATTCTAAGAAAGCTTTAAAATCCAAAGAATGTATGCGATTTTCTTTCCAAATTTAAGCTCAATTATCGCTAAAAAATGCGCAGTTACCCCCAATTTTCTTTTTGGATTCTGGTAGCCTTTTCTAAGATCTGCTTTTTCCACATAGTCAAAAACCGCGCAAATATACCATTGTATCAGTAGGGAAATTCTTTAAGAAACCCGTTATATCCCGAGGTGCGCAGAACGCAAAAGGACGCAACGTCCTTAAAGTCGACAACTGAATGGTATTGAACTGTACCTTCCTCAGTGGTGTTGTTGATGTGCAAGATGGTGCTAAATTTTGAGTCTGCTGATAAAATCCTAAAGTGTGACGACTTTAGTGCGAAATGACTTGATTAGTACGCTACCGTGGTGTTGTTTGTTATTAGTACAGAGTCGAGTGTTTTAAAAAAAATCGTGAAGTATAACAGTTACTTTCCTGTGGTACTATGCGTTGTAAGTTTTTTCTTCTAACTTTCGAATTAAGTGTATGAAATTGTAAGGTTTTAAAAAATATTGGCATTATTTACTACTTGGCGCCTAGATTTTGATTTTTTTCCCCTAAGTTTAACTCGAATATTTGTGTTTTCAGTCCCCAATCAAGCTCCACCAGGACTGTTCGCGGAGAACTGGGGTACCACCCATTCAATCATTGTAAAATGGCGGCCATTACCGCCATCAAATGAGTATGGCATTCTGTCTGGATACCGAGTGCGTTATCACCTCACGAGGATTGGGGAAGAGATAACAACCGACCAATTAGTGAAGGAGTTGCTTGTTGACTCAGAATCCAGGCAGGTTTTACTGGATAATCTGGAAATGTATGGTACATACAGCATTTGGGTGTCTGGTTTTACCATAAAAGGTAATGGACCAGAGAGCTTCGCGTACGGAGGTAAGCATCAGATGGGCCTTCTGATCTTACAACAATTTTGATGCACAGGACCACACAACGCACGAACAAACTGTGCTGGTAATCATTGTGCCAGGATTTCTTGTTGTACAGATAACTTACAGCCACCGCCCTGAAGAAGACAAGTAGTACTAGTTGAAATATCAGCCAATAAATCTGCCTTCGTGTCGAAGTGCCAGCCTTTCTTGCAATTAGTTGCGATTTACTATTGCTCCTGTTATTGGAATCATAACAATAACAATCGTCATCATCATTGACGATGATGATGATGATAATGATGATGATGATGATGATGATGATGATGATGATGATGATGATGATGATGATGATGCCTATTATTATTCACTAATAAACTTGACGTTTCCACAGAAACATGTCGCTGTGAAAAGCAACATCGGACAAACTGGCGCGAGTTTCCACCCTACCTCAGCAATGTGAACAAAATGGACGCACCCCTCCCTGGTGGAATACTACCTGTTATCATACAAGATGTGATAGTCTCGTGTTGCCAAACGTGCAAAAGCCATGGAAATTCATTTGTTGACTTCAAGCTCGATGGCGACGGACAACCATCACAGAAATCAAGCGATTCCTCTCTGAAAGCGAGCATCTCACAAAAAACACATTTAACTTTTCCCATTCCTGGTTACACGGAACAAGTAAGGTATCGTTACTAATTTTTTTGGGCGGAAACTGAATGTTTTTAATTCGCTACAATTTGCCTTTATTGTGCTTACAGGAATGGAATACTGCGTTCAACTGGAATTAAAAATACTATATTTTTACTATCACGCGCAGTCTAGTACCCAGGGCCCAGTTGTTCAACTGATTAACGTCAATTTTCAATTCAGTCCTATAGCCAAGCGATGAGTATTCCTGCAAATCATTTTTCTCCTATGTTTTGGCTTTGGTTGCCTTCAACAGCTGCTGAAAATTAGTAGTGAAAACTCTTCTAAACAAGAGAAACAGGAACCTAGGTTAAATTTTAACACCGTGTTTTTTAACATGGGATTAGCAACTGGGCCCAGGTGTTCCCATCGCGAAATTTCGTGACGTCTTCGAGTGGCATACCAACTCATTCAGTGACGTCATGATATTTTACTGCAAGTCCAGAGAGCGTTAAGAGAACGCCTGGGCACTAGACTGCATTACTAGGGCAACATTACAAGCAAAAATCAACCTCGTTCCCAAGACATTTTCCCTTTTTTAAATTTAAAAAAGGGAAAAAGTCCTGGGAATGAGGTTGAGCAAAAACGACTGGGCCAACACGAAAAACACAGTAATAAAACACTTGGTTAGACAGGGTAACCTGTAAAGAAGCATAAATTATTACAGTGCAAAGGAACTCTTTTAACTAGATAACCATCCTTACCTCTTTTCCTCCTGTTTGTGGTTTCACTTATCGTTTTTTCTGAAATATAATGGCTATCGTTGTTTGTCGCACAACAAAGAGAAAAAAATGTTTCTTTTCTTAAGAAAAGAACGACCATGATGGAGGCTCAGGTACTCAGTATTATTCTTTGGCGGATTTATTTCTTCGTTTTGTAGAAGAACTTAAGCTGCTTGAAGAGTGCTTAGATACATCTAGTCGAAATTCCAAACACTAAAAAATTCTAAAATTAGCCAAAAATACTCTGCTCAGATTTAGAAAACAAATGAGCAACCAAAAAGGGTTTAATCACTGTTTTTATAAACACCTAAAAAGCCGTAGCGTATCTTCGTGTGCAATGTATAACAGGCCTGGACAGACGCCAGTGACGCCCCTTGCATTGTTCCCCCATAAGCGTGATCTAAACATGCTCTCTATTCATCATTCAGGTTCGGTGCAGATATGGGTTACTGGCCACTGATTCAGACGCCTGGTGTGGCTTATGTAGTCAATACTGATACAGGCTACTCATCATCTGCAGTTCTCAATAACGCCTTACTGAGCTGTTGGCCGGCTGTGCTGCTTGTGTTTGTGACATCCTTGTTAGCTGGCTTCCTGATGTGGATTTTGGTAAGTTGTTACACAAGACCAGAGCTTTCTGGTCGTGAAACCGGAAATGCTAGGTTTGAAGCTGTTATTCAAGAAGAAAGCCTAGTACTCAGATGCTCTCTTCGTGCTCCATTCTCGTACCCAGAGCCCTCAGGCTTCTTGGTCAGTGGGTCGTCGTCGGGAGAGACTCCGGAAATCCTGCGTTTAAGGACGGTGCCTCCTAATACAGATGTATTTTTGCAAACGTTATGACTATGGGGGAAAAGTAGATCTTGGCAAGGGTTATTGCAATCCAAAAGAAAAATGTGGGAAACCACGCATTTTTCACAGATAATTAAGCAACCATAATTCTAAAAAAGCGCTAAAATACAAAGAATGTATGACAATTTCTTTCGAAATTAAAGGTCAATTATCTCTGAAAAATGCGCCGTTACCCCCAATTTTCTTTTTGGATTCTGATACCCCTTGCTAAGATCTACTTCTTCCACATAGTCTTAAACCATGCGAAAATATTGTTGTATTAGTGGCCGAATTCCTTAAGAAACCCGAATATCACGAGATGCACAGAACGTATGCGCAGTAACAAAAGAAGGCACCGTCCTTAATGGTTCTTAGTTTTGTTACAGTGAACAGCCAATCAAAAATCTTTTTTTTTTCATCTACCACAGAGTCACTCCCACCAATCACCCGCTGACCAAGATTGTTCGCGTCCATTAGACTTGGCGCAAATTTTCGTGACGTCAATGGCATACCGCAAGAACTTACCCGATGACGTTATGACATTTTGCACCAAGTCGAGTAAGCAGGAAGAGAACCCTGGGTAGTAGGCTGACAGGAACACTGATTTACACAGGTATTCCTGCCAGTCTGGTAAGACAGCTTATATTTAGAAACCGGACTTTATTCTGGGGAATTTAACTCTGGGAATCTCGTATTCCTAGTAAGATTACTATGCCAGATAATGGAAACTAACGGGAATGCCTGGTGAGTAATCTTGGTTTACTCCGGTAACTCTTAAATGTGCGGTAGCTTAAATGTTTACCAGGTGGTCAAAAACCCTTGGTCAACCGTATGAATCCCTGTCAGTTCCTGGCGTGCCTGCTATACCACATAATACAAGTTTACGGGATTTATTACCTTGCTCCACTTTCTTACTATTGTTTAGGACCGCCGAGAAAACCAAAAACAGTTTCCACCATCTGTTATGCGGGGGCCTGCAGAGGGATTCTGGTGGGCTTTCATTACCATGACAACAGTTGGGTAAGTTATTATTGTAATTAGAGCAGTTCTCAAATGAGTGTCGAAAGTAGTGTTGTGTTTACCGGCTTTGGTTTTGCTTTACTCAACTTTCTGATTGGATAAAAAAGCTCGTCCCACTTTCTCAACCAATAAGAAATTAAACCAAAACCAATCGTGACTTGCTCGCACGCGTTTTACCACGCTTGACGCTAATTATTTGTATTTGCTTCAACTTCTGATTGGTTCATTTTGGATTTTGTTCTTGTAGTGATTTGTTGGACTAACTACTTTGGTTTTGGTTTTACGACACTCATTTCAAAACCGCTCTATTAGACTACTTTAGCCTCCTCTTCATGGCGAGACCTGATGTACTCCTTGTCATATGGGTGGTTTCATAGGGTATGAAGGACCTTTACTAATGGACAGAACGAGTAGACAAACGGTCGGCCTGGAATACCTTCCCTAAAGGACTTCGTTGCGTGCAACATTTTAACATTGTAACATTGGTTACATGCACAATGTCGTGACAAAAATGACACTATTTTCCGTCTCTTGCAATGCGCATACGTGGATACTGTGGTATTGGTACGTCCTGCAGCCTCGGGAAGGTACTCTGTAATTTTTCGGTTGCGCTGTGCCGCTGGGACTCTGAGAGCCGTACCCTATGCCAGACCATGTATAGCTGCATTTTGCCACCCTTCTCTAGACTAGACACCAAAAATCCCTGCCCTACAACAGACCCGCCGGATGTCATTCCCTAGTTTTCCGCCAAATGATACCCTATTCTAGGCCAAATATCTCTGATTTATACACCCTAACCCAGACCAAACTGCCTGAAAACCATACCCTTCACAGCGGCACATACCTATATAGGTTATATATGGGAGTACCCCCCCCCCCCCCCACACACCCTCCTCGGGCCTGCAGACTTAAGTCACAAAACGTCAGGAGAGAGTGTGAGAACGGACTGGGACTGACGCCCGCAAAGCACTCTTTCGGCGCTCCTTAAGTATCCACGCATTTAGCAATTCGTACCTCCCTACGAAAGTTTAACGAGAAGAAAGGGTCTGTTACGTTTTGCAGTCTAAGTGGGTCACACTGTAATGGAGACTCTAAATCATGTCTTCAGATATGGTGACAAATGCGCTGTAACTCCCGCTGCTCGTGTATTGACTGGCATCTGGATGATAACTGGCCTTGTGATTCAAACCATGTTCGTTGCAACAGTCACATTGTCTTTGGTGTCGCAGTCCTTAGATCTGGATTTCAAACTATATGGGAGCAAGGTACTATCATTTTCTTACGTCAGAGATAAGGTGCTGCCATTTTGTAAAACCTGGTTTCCATTTGATAGTCCCAGACGCCCGATATCGCAAAGTTACAGGAAAAATTGGAGTGATTGGAGCTAACGAGGCAATTTAAATTTCTGATGCCTCGGGCCAGGTTGTTCGAAAGCAGGTTAACGCTAACTCCGGATTAAAATTTAACCAAGCCTATTTCTCTTGTTAAAAAGAGTTTCCAAAGCTAATTTCAACTGGCCGTTTGAAAAGCAACTAACCCGCGTCTTTTGGCTATCAGACTGAATTAAAAATTGACACTGATCCTGGTTTAGCTTTCTCCTGCTTTGAACAAACGAGCCATATGTTTGCCTCCATCACCCAGTTCAGGACCCAGTCGCCCACCCACCCACCCACCTCTTTCTCCTAGTTATAGATTAGTACGCTTTATTCTGTTTTAGAGAAAAAAAATAGTTCCTGAACGCTTGCGAAGGGATAAAGGGTAGAGATAAGGCGCTTTTTCTTTGCCTTTTTTTTTACGCAATCTGAACCCTACAGCACCGGTGACAAAGTAAGTTTCAAGGACAATATTGGTTGCAAAATTCCAACTGGTTGACTTTTTCGCAGGGAATTTTATACGATGTTTTTGTTCTTTTCAAGGACTCTGCAAGAGTTGCTACATGTGGCAGTTTTACGACACGCAAGCTAGTTGTAGCCAAGAATGGTTGCAGATGAAAACAGTTGATTCGATCTGACGAAAGGCTAACACTCAAAGCGTCAGCTTTTGCATCATTTTCTTTACCGTGGTTATTTTCCCTTATAAACTGAGTTGATAATCCGGTCCAAACCCGTGTTTCACTTCCGCGCCGACGCAGCACTAGAGTTACTTTAGTAACTAACCCGGCCGTTTATTCATGAGTCGCTGATGAGATGTAAAACGTTTTTGTTTAAATCTTTAATGATTACTGTGTTTGTTTGATTGTTTTCAAAGACTGCTGCCATTCAAGATTCATTTGAATATCGTTTTGGAATAAGGCGTAATGCGCGACTTAATCCTGGTAAGTTTTATAAACGTTTGCAAATTCGTTTTGAAATCATACACAACTCTGAGTTCAGACCAAATGGAAAACATTGAGCCTATTAGCAGCGGGCATACCCTTTGGAGCGGGACATCTGTATTGCTTGTGTGGGGTAGAGGGGTGCACCCAAGCTTCTCCTAAAGTCAGAACCTCGAGTCTAGCGTATTATCTCTTATCGGATAGGACCCTAGTGACATGCCGTACATTCGATAGTTTTAAATAACAAAGGACTAGGCGTGAAAAATATGGTGGTAAATCTTCTTTCTTCTGTTATTGAGCAGTGCTTTCCTGTGGTGCTCTTTATCATACACGTGTAGTGCGGATCTTGTTTTGAATTTTTTTAAGTTAATTGTAATTCTTCTTGGCTCTAAGACAAGCAGTACACAACTTACGAGGAAATCTCTGAAGCGTTGCTAAATGGTGACGTCACTGGGGCCTTAATTGATGCCTACGTGCTGGGAAGTAGGAAAGATTTGTTTGAAAAACCTTCACTTCGAGTTATGAAGATTTACGACTATTCCTCGGCCTACGGAGTGGTTTTAGGAGGAGAGTCAAGAAAATTGAGGCAGTGTTTCCGGAGATACACGAAAAGCCATAGCATGGAGATATCTGAGGTCATAGAAAAGCATGTTGACTACGTGGAGGTGAGAAGATATGAAAAATAGGACCACCATGCGCACTTGTGTCTACCACTACATTAATTAGTTGTATCGATTAGTTGTTATTGCATGGTTCTTACCTTTTGGTTTCTTGGTTGAGACTATTTAAACTTACGTGACTATTTTTTTCTCGGAAACCCTGTAATGTCACTGACTCAAAAAAAAAGCGCACGGATGCGTTGACACTTACTTATCCAACTTCTGATGGTTCCAACTTTTGATTCAGTGAAAAAAAATCCATGAGTGTTACCATTCAAATGAAAGCTATTGAGCATAACGTTCGTGCAGTGTTGTTTCATATTATGTTGTACAGGGTGGCCTTAGCTTTTATATCTGTGAGTTAAACTCTAATAACGTGCTTGGATCGTGTGAGAGCTATCGAGCAGTACTTTCCAGTCCAGTGTAGGTCCTTTAGGAAACTAACGTGTACTCCTGAACAGGTCTCAGTTGACTTTTTCCAGGTTGAATTTTAGAACATCGTTAAATTTTTATCTCAAATTCTTAACCCTTTAAGCCCCAATAGTGTTCAGCATAAAATTTCTCCTCATTCCATCAGTGTATTATGACACATACAAGTCATGATAATTAAGCAAATGAACTAAAGATCAATCGTCTTCATGTTTAAACAAGTTCTCCCAATTGGTACTCAATAAAATCTATGGGGACCAGTAAGGAGAATTCGTATAATGATATTGGGGCTTATAATTAAAGGCTTAAAAAGGCAGCATGCAGTTGGGGGCGCGGTGATATAGTGGTTAGTGCGTTGGACTTCAGATCTGAAGGTCGGTGGATCGACGCCCAGTGCCTACTATCGCCGGTGTTGTTTCCTTAGACAGGAAACTTTACCCACATTCTCTCTCTCCACCCAGATGTATAAATGGGTACCGGCAACATACTGCTGGGGGTAATTGCTATGGACAAGCATCACATCCAGGGAGAAGCACTCTCAGTTGCTTCATGCTACAGAAACCGGGATAAGTTCCGGCCGTGTGGGCCTCGTTAGCTCGTGTACGACTTAACCTTTTTTACCGATGCAGTTTTCACTCTTTTATCCCTCTGACATGATATGTTTGAGGGTACGGTATTCGTGTCACACTGAAATACTGAATTCAGTTCCGGCTGTTGTTCTCTAATATAATACCAACTTGCTGCTCCCATTTTCAGGAATCTCCGATACCTCTGGCTGTAGAAAGATCAAAAGGTTTGGTCGATAGTGAAGCTTCGATGTACAAAACAATGATGACTCTTTCTTCTGTTGTACTCCTCGCGTTTCTTGTTGTAGGAGGAATGTGGGAGTTGGCGAGAAGATTAAAAAGACGACGGAGAGTGCTAACAGAGAGTAAGTATAACAGAAAACATGCGAATGCATGTCAGGGTGGTAACGAGGTATGTTTTTTCTTCGCTGATCCCATTTTTGTAGGCAAATTTCTGATCCTTGGTCCCAAAAGCGTGACCCATTTTCGTCTCTGATCCCACAAATAGGATGCAGCCTGATCTCTGATCCCTAAAAAACTGCTGATTCCGATCCCATGGTCTGAGATCCCTGAGCCCAGGGCTGTGATCTTAGATCCCATCCTTCTGATCCTTGATCCCACCCCTTTGATCCCTGATCCCACATACCTCGTTACGACCCTGGCATGTGTAGGGCGTCATGGGGTCTGCAAAGGCACTTAGGCGTACGTTTTCCTTGGACAAGCAACACGAATAACAGCGAAGTATATCGCATGGCACTGCATTTCCCTTCTCTCTAGACAGCTGTTGTTTCAAGTTTATGTTTGCGCTGTGATTAGTTTGCTGTTGGACTTGTACCAGGCTTGCTGCATGATCCGCCCAGCGATTGCTTTGAGTTTAGATTTTTGACAGTCTATACATAATAGCGATGTAAGTTGAAGTAACGAAAAACGTACAGGGTGTCATAAAATTATTCAATTCTAGTTTTATAAGACTCACTATACTTGTTGAGCAACACGCTAAGCAAAAGAGATCTGCTTCAACTGACAATTTTTCAAAGGTTTAATTTTATTTTGCGTTTGTCAGTGTATCATTCTCAGCCAGCCAGTCAGTCAGTCAGTCAACAAACAAAGGGGTTAGTTTCTATAGAAACTGTGGTGCTGCGTCGGTGGAGACGTGAAACACAAAACTTTTGGATTTATCAACTGAGTTGATAAGGTAGATTGGCCGCCGTAAAGAGATTGAAAGCTGACGTTTCAAGCGTTAGCCCTTCGTCAGAGCGAATCCTTATTATTATTATTATTATTATTATTATTATTATTATTATTATTTTTAATACACCTTTTGCTGTTCATTACGAGAAAATACGCAATCATTTGCGTGAAATGGCCTTCAATTGCGCGAAGAGACATTCATGAGCGCGAAAGTACGAACATTTGCGCATAAATCAGATTCAATAACGATATTTGCATTTTAATCAACATTCAATAACACTTTTGGGCATTCATATGCGTCATTCGGCATACAAAAAAGAGAAATATACTTTCATTTGCGCTAGCATGCAAGTCATTAACACCATCTTTAATGTCAACAGGGACAATAAACAAACATTAAAGTGAAAATACCATTTATTAACATTTCTGTCACACTGAAAGCAATTCAATAGAATTCCTGGACGGCCTTAGTGTGGATGAGACAAACATTACACCTTTTGCTGTTCATTAGCGCAAAACGTACATTCATTTGTGCCAAGCGATGCATCAATAACTTGTATTGTACTTTCTTGAACACCGCAAGCAACATCATTGGTGCGAAACGACTTTCAATAGCGATATTTAAATACGCGCGAGCATTCAACAGTATCAATGACAATCAACTAAACGACGGGACAATCATTTGGGTGGAACGTTATTTCATGTGCGCGCAATGAAAATTCAATAGCACCAATTGACAAACGGTTGCATTTATTGACAATCATTCAACCAAAAATGAAACTTCATTAGTGTTATTAGCATAAACAAGGCAATCTATAGCGCGTTTGGACAATCGTAGCCATTCGAGATTATATTCTTTAGTGCGTTTTGACAATCATTTGAGCGATTCAAAATACAATAACACAAAAGAAAAAATCAATACTACTTTTGTATTTTTCTATGTTCATGGATCAAAAAATAGCTAAAACAAAAAAGATTGCTCAAGATTCAGCATGAAATTGCAGTATAAAAGCAAGTTTTCGTCAGTTCAATTTCTCTGTCGCTCCAGAAACAGCCAAAATGCCTCGTAGAAATCGCATCATCCTAGAGCAACGCGAAAGGATTACTGTATTCAAGCTTTTGAAAACACAAATGAAGATTATCTCATGGTGGCCGATACAATCGGTGTTAATCGTTCCACAGCCAGGAGTATAGTTGCCAGATATGTACGGGAAGGTAGAATTGCAGAGAGACCAAGGGGAGGACCAAATAATGTACGTGTCGATAACCAGATGAGGGACACTCTCAATGACATTGTAAATGAGAATTGTCAACTAACGCTGGCCCAGATAAACCAAGAATTACGGCAACGTCTTCCCGCCAAACCACAAATCCACGACCGTACTGTGGCAAGGACCTTAGACGGAATGCTTTTTCGTGTGAAACTAAGCAGACCACTCCCAGCAGAAAGAAACAGACCCGATGTCATCGAGAAACGATATGCTTATGCCAATTGGTTTATGGGCCATGCCATAGTACGTAAATCATTCTGTTTTTATAGATGAATGCGGATATAATATTTGGACTTCTCGAAGCCAAGGCAGAGCGAGAAGAGGAGAAAGGGCCTACAGGCAAGTCTGTGGTCAAAGAGGAAGAAACGTGACGGTTGCACTCGCTATTTCACCGACTAATGGCCTTGTCTTCCACTCTTCAATCATTGGAGGAATGAATGCGCAGGAATTTAACGACTTCCTGGCACAGACGCGTTTAAATCTTGACCCAGAAGAAAACGTCATTTTCATTTACGATGGTGCCCCAGCCCATCACAATCCAGTCAATCCAGGTGCAAACACTGAGCTGAAAAAATTGCCGCCTTACAGTCCATTTCTAAACATCGTGGAACAAGCAATAAGCTCCTTGAAAGCAGCGGTAAAAGCAGATATAAGTCGTCCCGCAATACAACAAGAAATGAATAATCGAGATGAAGCAAGAAATCGGGGCCTTGCTCTGGGCCATTACCGCACACAGCTGCTTTTGGAAGCTTTGAATCGAAATATTGGAACAATCACTCCAGCTAAAAGTGGGCAATGGTTCCGTTTTATGCAAACATATCTACCCCGTTGTATTAACAGAGAGTTTATCGAAGGCTGAAATTTAAATAGAAATGACAAGTAGTATTGATTTTTTCTTTTGTGTTATTGTATTTTGAGCCGCTCAAATGATTGTCAAAACGCACTAAAGAATATAATCTCGAATGGCTATGATTGTCCAAACGCGCTATAGATTGCCTATGTTTATGCTAATAACACTAATGAAGTTTCATTTTTGGTTGAATGATTGTCAATAAATGCAACCGTTTGTCAATTGGTGCTATTGAATTTTCATTGCGCGCACATGAAATAACGTTCCACCCAAATGATTGTCCCGTCGTTTAGTTGATTGTCTATTGATACTGTTGAATGCTCGCGCGTATTTAAATATCGCTATTGAAAGTCGTTTCGCACCAATGATGTTGCTTGCGGTGTTCAAGAAAGTACAATACAAGTTATTGATGCATCGCTTGGCACAAATGAATGTACGTTTTGCGCTAATGAACAGCAAAAGGTGTAATGCACTTGTACAAACAATAACGCGTTCTTTAAATTCAATAAACAAAAAACGATTTTCAATTGAATAGTACCTATAGTACCTGGATTTTAATCTATCCCTCAATAACCTCTCTGTTTAAACATCTTGGCAGGTAGGTCTGCATTAAACGGTACCATTGAGCACATTTAGCTGCGGTGATGGTGTCGATGTTTCTGTGTAGAGCTTCAAGAAGTTGTTGTGTTCGAAAATCCCCTAGTGCGATTCTTCGGGCTCTTGCTTCATCTCTGTTGTCCATAAGTCCTTGGATTTCAGGACGGCAGATGTCGGCCTTGATGGCCGCTTTAAGACTGCTTATTGCCTGTTCCACGATGTTGAGGAAAGGGCTGTAGGGTGGAAGCAGTTTAAGCTCTGTATTTGGGGCAGGAATGGTCGGGTTTCTGTGGGCCGGTGTTCCGTCATAAACAAAGATCGCTGACTCGTCAGGATCTAAGTTCGTCCTCGCCTGGGCCAGGAAGTTGTTAAAACGCTCAGCGTTCATTCCACCCACAGCGGCTGACGAAAACACAAGTCCGTTTATGGGCGAAATTGCCATTGTCACGGTCAGGTTTCGTCCACGCTGACCGCACACTTGGCCGTACGCCCTCTCTTCTTGCCGCGCCCTACCGTGACTTCTGGCCGTCCAAATATTGTAGCCGCATTCGTCGACAAACACACAGTGACGGACTATGGCGTGATTCATAGACCAGTTCGCGTAATCGACTCGCTTGTTCAGCACGTCAGGTCTGTTTCTGTCAGCAGGGAGGGGTCTGACCAGTTTCACTCGGAACAGCATCTCGTCTAACGTTCTTGATACAGTACGGTCATGTATCCCGGGTTTGGCTTGTAACCGTCTCCTTAATTCACTGTTTATTTGAGCAATTGTGAGCAGACAGTTTTCGTTGATAATTTGCTCTAGACAGTCTCTCATTTCATCATCCACGCGCACGTTGTTTCTTCCACCTCTTGGTCTTTCCCGAATTCTGCCTTCTGTGGTGTAACGCGCCACGATACCCCTTGCCGTTGATCGATTCACGCCCAACGTGTCTGCGACCAAAAGATAGTCTTCCTGCTCGTCCTCAAAAGCTCTAACGATTCTCTCTCTGTGTTCGAGAGGTATTCGATTTCTTCGAGGCATTTTGTATGCACATGTGCATGTACCAGTAGTCAAAAGACGCTCACGAAGAGAAATGAACAAGAAAAAAATTTCTGATCCTTTTATCCTATTTTGCACTTGACAAAGGTTACATAACCTATCCAAACGGTTGTACATACATGTACATATCATGGGCATCACACTGGCAATGAAAATTTCAGGCAAAATAGGTATTGTTCCATTGAAAATCGTTTTTTGTTTATTGAATTTAAAGAACACGTAATTGTTTGTACAAGAGCATTAATGTTTGTCTCATCTACACTAAGGCCGTCCAGGAATTCTGTTGAATTGCTTTCAGTGTGGCAGAAATGTTAACAAATGGTATTTTCACTTTAATGTTTGTTTATTGTCCCTATTGACATTCAAGATGGTGTTAATGACTTGCATACTAGCACAAATGAAAGTATATTTTTCTCTTTTGTATGCCAAATGACGCATATGAATGCCCAAAGATGTTATTGAATGTTGATTAAAATGCAAAAATCGCTATTGAATCTGACTTTTGCGCAAATGTTCGTATTTTCGCGCTAATGAATGTCTCTTCGCGTAATTGATCGCCGTTTCACGCAAATGATTGCGTATTTTTCTCGTAATGTCAACAGCAAAAGGTGTAACTGTGGTGCTGCGTCGGTGGGGACGTGAAACACAAAATTTTGGATTTATCAACTGAGCTGATAAGGTAGATCGGCCACCGTAAAGAGATTGAAAGCTGACGTTTCGAGCGTTAGCCCTTCTTCAGAGCGAATCACGGAATTGTGGGTTGCACTTCGTTTATATGGAGAGTGATGGAGCTACGCTGTTGGTGGGAACATGGCAACGTGAAAAGCAAGAATAAATTAGTTGAATGAAAAGCGTTCGTTGTCAGTCAGTCAGTCAGTCAGCCAGCCAGCCTGCCTGCAGAAGCAAAGGAAATATGAGACGTCTGCACGCAGGCTACCAGCCAGCCAGCCAGCTGGCCAGCCAGTCAGTCAGTTGGTCAGTCAGCCAGTCGGTCAGTCAGCCAGTCGGTCAGTCAGTCAGTCAATCAGTCAGTCAGTCAGACAGTCAGCCAGCCAGCCAGCTAGCCAGCCAGCCGGCCCCCCAGCCAGTCAGACAATCAGTCATTCAGTATTAAGGTAATTCAGCTGGCAGTTTGCCAGTGAGTCTACACGTCAGCATGGCCATTGTTGTTCTGGACTAATTTCCCCTTACGTTGACGGACTCGTTTTTTGTATCATTTTTCAGGTGATTTAAGGCGCAACACCAGAAAAGAATTGAACAAGGCTGTTGAAGATTTTGCAGCGGAAATCAAAGCATTAGCAGAACGGTTAAGAAGTAAACATTTGAAAGAGCGAATCCTTCTCAGAAACCTAAAATTAGCAGCTCAAAAGGAGGAAGTGGAATAAACAATTCAGGAGATTTAGACTTAGCCTGTGAACAGGCTCTCTGGTCGGGGGAAGAGCGAACACAACAAAGGGCAAGAGCGGATCCTGTTCACAGGCTAATTTAGACTCAGAGCGATGTTTTAATTGTCTATCGAAAGTTGCTGTTTTGCATTTTCTGAGCCAGAGCTCTGAGACAGGTTAAAATTACTGAATTGCAATTGTGCAGCGTCTCTAACCATCACAACAATATAACTGTTCTTAGACGATCAGGCGCGAAAAAACAAAACCCAACATGACTTGGCTCATACGCGTGCCATTGTCCCGCACTAATTAGCTTCCCGCACTAATTAGCCTCCCCCAGTCGTTTTTAGTGGAGTCGGATTGGAGGATGGTAATCCGTGTCCACTAAAAACGACTGCGCGGGAGGCTGCGGGCGAATAGCACCAGTCGCATGTTTTCTCCGGCACTGGGCACTGAACCGCTAAATGTTTTCCCATGCAACATTGCAGCTGTGCATTATCCGGGTATGTCGTGACTGGCCATGTGTTTACTTTGGTTTTAGTTTTACGACGGAACGTTTTGACAATAAAAGTGACTTATTTTGATGCTCTGTTGTACTTTTTTGTTTACCCGTTCTAGAGGCCAATTTGAAGGGATTTCGACCATGTCGACTAGTTATCGTCTTGGGAACATTGGCTAAATGTAATGGCAATCATAAAAAATCGTTAAAAAAGTCGAGAAGTCACTAATTGAAAAAGTCGATAAACTAAAAGTCATGGGAAAATGAAACTTAACGTTCGAAACTGAGGGATATCACTTGTGTGATATCTTCTACTATCCTTCAGTCAGTTGGATTGTTTTTATTTTCTAATCTGCTCTAAAAAAGGAAATTATTTGAGGGAGGCGACTCTTCTTGGTAAGTTTAGGGGAAAATATTTTTAAAACTTTTTCATGCACAAAAGTAGGGAAATTATTTGACAGTTGTTAAAAAATACAAGGAGTGTGCAGGACGCATGGGTTTCGTGATATCAGTTATCCCCAAGGTGGAATAGTTTTATCTTCGGAGACTCGTAGGAAGAGATCTCAAGTTTGAAGCCCGAAAAAAGTTAATAATAACAATAAAGTTGTGTTCTAGAGTGACTTTCGAGTTCAGATTTACATGAACAACGCGAATTAAATCGTTGCTAATTTTTTTGGTTCATGTTCCTGGACAAAACGATTTACCGCACGGCAAAAAGATCTGAACTTTGCGGCACCATTTTCTTGTAAGGCAAAAAGCAGCGTTATTCGCTAGTAACCTGTATGTCGTGAACCAATCAAGGGAGGGGGATATCTGTTCGGAAGGCCTAAAATCGCCTGAGATATTTGCAGTGAAAACTAGACGTTTCGTTGGCGAAACATCACCTCAGACTTTTATAACAAGGGAACTGATTAATTCCTATTGTTGTCGGAGGGACAAATATGTCGTTTAGAGTGAAAAATAACGCCAGTTAGCATTTTCAGAGAGCAATCAGCAGCTCGGAAATTCGGCGGATAGGATTCTGTTTCCAAAAATTTTCTGCGGCCTAAATTTTCAGCTTAAACACGGAAAAGATCAACTCGTGTTAGCTTACACAAATACGCCTTTAAAAAGCTCTGAAACAATCTAAGAAAGTAGAAATTAGAAAAGTAGTTTTTTGCTAACTGCCGCCTCCTTCTCTACCGAAAGTAGAGAACGCTCTTGGAATGTCGTTGCCAATGGTTTGAAGCATATGCACAGTAGGTTTAACAGTCATAATCGTAATCCAATCTAAAAGTCCCCAGAACTATCCATACGTTTATCTGTTCTAATGTACTGCTTGGGCAAAATATGAACCACAGCAGTCTAGTCCTTATGCCTTTCTAATTCGTTTAGGCCTGGATTCTACTTTTGCGCGTGACGTCACCAGGACAACGAAATTCCGCTTCAGACTTAGCGTGGACAGCGAAACAAGAGCAGACTCGTTCCCAGTGCCTACTTATTTGTTGTTTTTCGTTCGCAGTTGCTATAGCAACTGAGAACTATTGGGGCTGTCCTGGTGTCGTGTGGCGTTGTGTTAACTTTTTGGCAACAAGCCCACAAAGCCATTCAAAGTAGAATCCTTCGAAGTGTGTAAATAGGCAAGTTTTGACGGGCTCTTAACCAACTTTTGCGCTGTCTCTATGGATGAAGAA
Source organism: Siderastrea siderea (assembly GCA_964030785.1). NCBI lineage: Eukaryota > Metazoa > Cnidaria > Anthozoa > Scleractinia > Rhizangiidae > Siderastrea > Siderastrea siderea. Next base: position 32,916,162 of record OZ034979.1, read on the forward strand.
TTGATCGGAGTGTTTGGATCCTCGAAAATACCGTAGATTTTGATTTGCAAAGACAACGCAGGAAGGAATCGGAAGGAAAAGGTTACTCAGGTACGTGTTAGGGCTCGTTGGTCTACAGTTTAGGTTGGCGTTCGCCAGCGGGTCAGGAGCAGCTGGACGAGGAAAGAAATTGGTTGTTAAGTTTGGTTGCTGTCGAAAAGATTGCAAAGAAGTCTTCGTGTGTTGATGTTTCTAATCTACAAGTGCAAACATTTCTTTATGCATAAGTTGACTGGGGGAGATAATTGGTCATAATTAATAAAGTCCACGAAAGGCGATTGAGTACGTTTTCATTTGGTACGGGTTTTTGTCGCTAAAAATAGTACCAAATCACAACAACTATGTAGTTCAAGAGTATCTAGATGCAAATTGACTGTTGTCACAAACAAAAACGCGGTTGTCGTTCTTGTGCATCATTTATTATTTTTTGAAGTTCTACTAGGGCATTCGCTGCTTCCTGTTCCCTCTGACATGATTCAGGTTCAAACGTAGGCGATTTCCAGCCCTGACCGGGTACATACATACCAGACTGCGGGTTATTTTTGCCGGGGGAAACAAAATCGGCGGCCAATACATCGCTCGAATCTTCGTTATTTAATGAATAACCGAGAACTGACCCCAGCCTTTACTTTAATTCTTTTAAATTCCCTAAACCGAGAACCCCAGCCTTTACTTTAATTCTTTTAAACTGGGGAGAGGGGGGGGGGGTTGAAAACGAGCGACGGAGGCGCCAGTTTCTAGGGGGGCCTGGGGGCATCCTCCCCCAGAAAATTTTGAAATCTAGAGGCTCGAAAATGGTATTTTCAGCATTCTCCATGAGATATTTCTTTAAAAAAATCAACCTGGCTAAATTGTAGAATGACAGGTACTTTTAGTGCTTACAGCAATATTTTGAAGGTTTTGTGAACTTGATACATATTTTTCAGCCTTCCATGATAAATCCCGGCCTTAGTACACTGACCTGCCTTTTTACACAAGCTCCCCGTGTGTGGGAAGGAAAATATTAAAAACGCGTAAACACAAAACCTTTCCGACAGGTTTTGTCCAAGGTTGTAGCTTTGTAAATTCTCGTCACTAAAGAAAGCAAGTACGATTCCAACACTAGTTTCATCTGTTAAATACCTTTATGTATTTTGCGTCTTTTCTCAAATAACTAGTGAGCATGAATCGAATTAACGTTAACGGAAGTAGTTTACTATTCAGTCAAAAATGTTATGAGATACGATCCCTTGCTTAAAAAGGACTCTGGAATGACGGACTTTTTTGTTTTCTATCTCTTCTTCTTAATTTTTTCATACGTACCTCATACTAAAACAAAATAAAATGTCATCCTCGTAAAAAGTGGGGAGGCTAAAGCCCCCCCCCGGCTCCGCCGTCCCTGTATTGAAGTGTTTTTGGTTTCTGTAGTTCATGTCAGTTAATTTCGTAGTTCCAACAGTCGAATGTATTCGTGGTTATGACATTGATCTGACTGTTTAACTCGTTATTCTGAACTTCCCAAATGATGTTTGTTCTTTGATGATCACCAGAAGGATTCTTGAAATCCTTCTCATTTAGCTGCAAAAATGTTTTGTTTTTTTTCGCTTAGCCTTTTAGAACGATCTAATTCGTGAGCTTTTCCTGACACGAAAAACTATTTAAAAATTTGATTTTCATAATTCAATTAGTAGAATGTTTACATAGGTGTAATATTGGCATGATTTCTGACGCGAAAGTATAATTGTCAATCTCAAGTTTTTAAATAAACTCAAACAACTTATATAAATGCAAAGACTAGCCCAACGTCTGTTTCTCTTTAATTATATAAGTATTCTTAATTCTACATTCATTCATTCTATTATTACGAAAAAAAAACACGATTTCCCAGACTTATGATAGTGTAACATCTAAAACACAACTGCGAACTATCCGAACGGACCCGCTCGTTAGAAACGTTCTTATCAAATCCTCCCCAAGAGTAACTGGGAACGAGTCTGAGACCAGAGAGAGCACCTGGTTGCTAGGCTGGCACAACTCGGTTCTGTAGAGGAACTCGCTTACGTGACTTACGTGACTAGCCTGCGTGCAGACGTCTCCTATTTCCTTCCACCCGCGGGTGGAAGGAAATAGGAGACGTCTGCACGCAGGCTATTACGTGACTCGCTGTGACAACTCCACATGCTGAGTGACTCTTCCGCCTTTAAATTTGATCAAGAGTACAAGATTGAGTGTAAATACTGGTACGACTTTTCAAACTTGTCACGTCTCTAGAACCTAACTCATCCTTGTTGCTGCTTAGAAGATACAGAGGCTCTCAGTCTAATATTGTGTCACGTGACAGGCTCGTAATTTGGATTCTACAACAACTGTCTCACTTTGTCATCACTAGGTTTTATCATGTTATTAGGTGACGTCATGAAATTTCGCGCAAGGTAAAGTGAGTGGAAAGGGAATGCTTAGATACTAGGCCGTAGTTCCCTTTTGTCTTTTGTCGTTGTTCCTTTTTGGATTTTTCCTCGGTTTAAGGTGGTCTTATAGTCAAAAAAGGTGATGTTAGGTTGCAAAAGTCACTTTTTTTTAAATGACAAAATTGTAAACTTTAAACACTTGGGAATATTGTCTTGAAATAATCTCACTCGATTTCCAGCATTAAAGCAGCGAGATTTAAGAAATCCAATCAGCAGTATGCGACTTTTTCCATAGCAATGGCCATAGCAACAATTGTTTACATTTATTAAATGCGCACAAACAAGCCTCAATAAGAACATTACCCCCCCGCCCCCCGCCTCTCTGTAAAATGACATCTGGTACTACTGTGGAGAAACACCTGACTGAGGAGAGAGTCCTGAGGTCCGAGTTTTAACCGACAAAACATGACCCAAATCTTACAGAAACGATGGTTTTTGCATCAGATTACCGTTCTGCTTGTATTTTAGTGTGGCAACTTGAATTTGACAATAGTTTTAGGATAATGAGCGACGGATAAGCTGTCTAGAATCCGTTCTCTTATCTTTAAGACTGTTTTTCTCCAATAACAGAATTTCTCGAACTGAATGAACTTTTGAGCACGATATCTCCAGGGCATTGTAACCTAGTGTTCTGAAATTCTCAGCAAGATTAAAGGACTTTTTATTTCCTAGGTCGTAAACCTAAAAAATGCTCACGATCTTGAACTGCTTCTCAGTAAGTGAATTCTTGCCCTCTTTTTTATTTCCTTCTACCTTACTTTCTGGAAAAAAAAGAATAAAAATAAATTCGAAAGAGGCCAAGCTGCTTAATTTTCGAGGTTTACCTCCTGAAGAATTCATCTGTGGACAGATCTAAGTTGATTTCATACTTATCCAACCGTGCATTAGTTAGATATCGTGCTTACAATGAACCCCCCTATTTTTTACTGAGAAGGCTGGTTAAACATTAACTATTATGTCATGTGACCTGAAAAGACTCAGTTTGGAGTCAGAGCGTGAATCCCTATTAAAGGATGGTAAAAGTCTCCCGCAAAGTTCTTTTCTAAAGAAATTCACTTTTTGGGTATAAGACCACCTTAAGAACCTGACAAGATTTTCTATTGTTTTGCTGTACGCTGCTGTTTGAAATGTTTTGTTTCCTTTGTTTTACGTCATCCCTGAGTTTAACAGGTTATTTATCAAGGTTTAAGCCAGTTTGGCCTTGAAGTGATCATTCCAAGTCATTTAGGGCATATAACTGACACGTACACAATCACTAGTTACACCGTTTTAGGTATACGACAACATGCGATTTTGCGCCAAAAACACATGGGATTCAGCACAGGGTTATATCCAGTGTATGAAGTGTATTGGTGACCCTGTGGTGCGGACGGACGGACGGACGGACGGACGTACGTATGGACGGACGGTCACGTGACTATTACGTCACTACCAAAATTTCTGGGCTTGATAGGTTGCCAAATTTCGTTAGCAATGGAGCTCCGCTGGCGGGCTTTGCCCGCTGGCTCCGCTATAAATCACTAGTTGAGATTTCAAATTTCGCGTGGTTAAGAAACTATCAGCGCTCGCGAAAACGAAAAAAAAATGGTTGTTATCGCAGTTCTCGTGCATGCAACAGCTAACAGCCGTTAACAGTAAAAAGTTTACCTTTCGTGTTAATAACCCGCTCTTATCTGTATCTGTAACAGGGTCAACGAAATAATATAAGCGCAGAAGGCTTTTGTTGAAAACCTCTCACTGGATAATGGAATTTGAAATGACCTATCAATTGGAAACAGATCTTTATTAATTATTTATTAAAGAATTAAAAACCTGTAAATGTGTTGTTAAATACAAGGGCCTGTCTACCATTTTCATGCATTAATTTACTCTTAAACATTTTGTTATTGGAATTTTAATGTGTCGGTCCTGCCGGTTTTTCTCAGTGCACTGGTGTTGCAGTGGCGGGAAAATTGAAGACAAAAGGTGGGCAAAATTCATGTTGTTCGGGAAACCGCTTTCTTACGATTTATAGTATTTGTATAATATTATTCCTTCACTGCGTTGCGTTCTCAAAGGGCTCTAGCAAGCAATTCAGTAGATTGCAATAAATAGCATTGAGAGTGCATTTCGTTTTAACAATATTCGTCTTATAATATTCAATTCCTTGGCACCAAGACCCTGAATTATCAGCGTCAGAACATTTGCTTTTAACATTCAAGGTAAACTGCTTGAAGGGCTGCTGGCGATACATTCTCGACGCAGAAGAATTTTAAAGTGCTCAGCCACATGGAAAATAGAGGTAAGCTTAATTTAGCGGAATAAAAATAATTACGTCTTCTGTATTAAGAGGATTAGAGAGGAATAAAGCAAATAGATTTGTCAACTCTACTCTGCCTTTAGTCAAAATTATGGAGCACAATAAATTTAAACCCTATTAAACATTTGAAATGGGGCATTTAAAAGTGTTGTGCACACGTGTTGCATTGAATACCTGTTTTTATTTCTTTTTCTTCTGAAGTTAGAAATATCAAGTCTAGCTTTGAAGTGTTGGTCATGTTTTATTCCATGCGTTTATTTGAAACCAGGTGCGACAAAAATGCGAACATAGGTAGTAATTTCTTTTGCAAATGAATTCAAAGAATGAAAGGCTTCGTTTGTTAAGTCTGTGATCAATAAAACATACAGTTTGCCGACATCCATTCTTTAACATGCTAACTTTGAGAGTGGTTCTTTTAAACGGAAAAATTCAGTCAGATTTAATTGATGGAGCATCACTGAGGCACCTATCTTGACTGAAAAATAAGGGCGTAATCACTTTAACCGTAAGGCTTGTTAATAGGTGCAAGCACCTGCTCCCAGATCCTCTGGAAAATCCTTTAGAATTCAAAATGAGCTCTAGCTTCCGTGTAGCGTAAACAGAAGTGTCTTTAGAACATGTTCTATTTGCTTGCTCCCGTTCACACGAATATACTACCATTCGCTTTTATTTGAAAAAGGAGCAGTTTTTAATAACGGTTTCCTCGAGGTTTGGCGCCTACACGTTCGTAACATCAATTTTCACATAATAAGCCGTGAACAAGTAGGTACTGAAAAAGTATGAAAACGCTACGCAAAAGTACGTCAGTCACGTAGAGACTATTTAAAATACTTGCAAGTTTTAAAATGCATCAGTGCCAGTTTTCAAGTGCATACATGGCTTAGCAGTTCCTTACTTACTTAATGAATTTAGCGGCTCGCGTGAGTGTCACTCATATAACATGCGACACAGAGATCTGCTCCGCCTGCCCCTGGCAAGAACATCCAAGGACCACGAATCGTTTCGGTACAGCGGAGCCAAAATATGGAATACGCTGCCGTTGCACCTGAGAAAAGTGCACGATATGTCCGATTTTTTAAATCAGGTCTAAAAAAGCACTTCAGATGCTGACAAGTGCGCCTCATCAATAGGCCTTTTATTGTTTATTGCTTATTAATTCTTTTTGTGTGTTATTTTTTAAGATTATTCGGACTTTGTATCTCTATTAGATAATCCACAGAGCCCCATTTAAACCAGCATATGCTGAACTGGGAATCTCTGTTGAAATATTGTTTATAAATACATAAAAGGCTGCGGGTGACAGACAAATAAATGAATTCATTTGGGGAACATTTTGTTGGGGTATCACTTTAGAAACAAATTCCATATCTCGGATGTTCGAGATTGAAGAATGACACAAATCAGCACAGGGATTGTTTTTCATTCGATGAACTGCGCTTTTCGGTAATGTATTTAGTCACTTCAGTTAAAATTTGCAAAGATTTCTCTTTTTTCCCCGTTTTCCCTTCGAAAAGAGGATTACGCTAATCGATTTTACAACACAATGATCAGTCAAACTTCTTTTGTGCCCCATCAGAAGCTGATTTTTGGATTTCAAGTTTCATTGGAAGTCCTTTTAAAGGAGCAAAATGGTCCATGGATGAATTTGAAGCCTACATTCGTTTCTGTAACAGCTATTCCAAATTTTTGCTTCTGATGTGACACAATACAATTGCACCAAAATTACCTCCCTGTTGTGTCAACTCGAGACTGAAATTCTATATCAGCGCTGGATTCTGCGACAACAAATCGCTGGCTTTTGCGCTTATGAGTTGATATGTTTCGGTTTGGTTGGGTTTGTTTGTTTGTTTGTTTGTTTATTTGTTTTTTTGTTTTGTTTTTTGTTTGTTTTTTTTGCATTACAAAACTACGTGTTGGAACATTCTGGGCCACAGGAGCTTCGTTTCTTTCTGGTCAGCGGTGGAGACATTTTGAAATATGTGCGGCTCTTGGGACGAGAATGTTTAAACCCAGAATCGTGGAGTATTTTGTCACGTGACACATGATGAAATGGCTTTTTCGGAGGTTGTTTCCAGCGTCTGGCGGCCCTGTTTTTTTTTTCTTGTTTTGTTTTTTGTTTTTTTGCGATCTGAAACCGTTGTTCAAACGAAACGAAGACATTTCATCGTGTTTACGTGACAGAATTCTAAAGAACTTTTGGAGCCATTTTGGCAGCCTTGACCAGGGGTTTCTCCGACCGCCATTTTGAACGAGAAGAAGGCCCTGGGGCCGAGGTTGGCCATGTAATATCCTCTATATGTTCAACGCTCACCCGTGGAATATTCGTTAAATAAACTGCCTCGCACCCAGGAGCTTCTTCTTCTACGCGGGGAGGCTCTAGGGATTATGGGAAGGTAGAAGAAAGCGAAGCGCGCTTTGCCACTTCAGTTAATCCCTCCCTTGGTGCTTTGCGTTCTCTGTGAAGCCTTCCCGTAGAACTCCACTCTCGTCTGTAGTTTTTATACCTTTTGTATTCACCTGAAGGACTTAACCGTGTTTAAATAAAGTTGCCTTGTCTTGTCTTGTCTGGTAACAAAAACACCAGAAACCCTTGGGTATGAGGCAATTATTTCAAAATATATATATAAAAATACAGGAGCCTAACAGAGGTGAATGTTTTTTCCTGTTTAGCCACATGCCAGTAGTGGATCTATGTCAGGGTCCCACGACGTCCGCTTATTCTCCTTATTTAATTTGTGAAGAATATAAGGCCCAGAGGGCCGAATTATTAAAAAAATTGTCCACATTTTCACGGTCCCCCTCTCCCCTGGTTTTTTAAGCTTCGCCGCTCCCAACTTATACGGAGTTCAAGATCCGCCATTGTAAAAGGCGAAAAAAAATTTTTTTGGGGGGAAGACCAAACACGGTCAATACCCAAAGTGCATAGCTTATATGTAGAAGGGGGGGGAGGGGTGTTCTCCACTCAAAGAAAAGCTGATAAACGCACTTTGCATAGATCAAGTAATTAGCTCATTATTTATTCGTATCACTGGAGCGTTATATTATGAGTTGATCTGCAACCGTCAGAATTGTAAATTAATGCATCATTATAAAGATCACCCAGCGGAGGTGATCTCGATGACAGTGCCTGTGGCGCTACGTGGGGGAAATTACGAACTTTTTCAGCTGTAAATCCATGTAGACTGCGTGATTCAATTGGTAAGTTTGTTCATGCTTCCTTCAGTGCAAGTAAATTACTAAATTGAAATGCACTTCCCAGACAGCGTGCTGTGAATGATTAATGATAACAGTTCGTATTGATGCTCACTTAGTGTTTTCAAAGGTACATTGGATTTTATTAGCCGACATTTATTCGAGAGTAATAGTAAGAACAACATGCCGAAATTCTCATGGTACGTTTAAAAGGATGGCACACAGCAAAGACAAATAGTGCAACTGAAGGTTCATTCATGTGAGATTTCATGCCATATTTTATTGATCACAGTTTACAGGATAAGTGATCCTCCGGGTAGTATTATTACGAAGAAAAATATGGGAAAAAAAGATAGCTAGTTATAATCTACTCAAAACCGAGAGAAAGAACGTATGACTTCAAACGTAAGAAATCAATTCTTAACATGTAAGCAAAAAGCTAGTTTGAAAATCTCATCGGTCAGTGATGGATTCTGACAATTTCCATTTTATTTTTTCATTTCCTCGAACGCGCTTTTTGACATGATTGTCACTCTCGCACTCAGTGCGTTATAACTTCTAAAAATTACATCCTGTTTCAAGAACTGACAGCTACATAACCGAATGATGAAGTCTGGTAAAAAAAAAAGATATAACTGCTTTCTCCGGCCAAGCTTTCAATGTCAGATAGCAAAAGGCGAGCAACATGAAAGTAAAATTTTAATAGGTAAGTAAGGTGGCAATCTTAGTCTTTTTCTCGTTTCCATATCAACAACAAAGCTCGAATTCACTTTGGTAACTTATTTTGTTAAAACTCGGGTTACTGCGAAGTCAGTCAGAAATTCAGTATTTGATCGCCGAGTTAACAGCTGGTTAAAGCCTTATTTACTCCATTCCGGTTCAAATGATTCATCACTGACACCAATTTACATGCATCCGTATACGAAATTCACTGGCCCGCTTTTTTATCGATCCACAAGATTATAATGAAACGGAGACAAGGTTATTCATTCTTCAAAGATTGCTGAGACAAAATATGTTTTATTTAACTTGACGAAAGCGGCGTGAAACTTTCCTGCTATGAAAATGAAAAAAAGGTGACTTAATATTACTTCCTCATTTTCCGTACATTTGCAATTCTTCAGCTTATAAATATACTTCGGCGAGCCACTAAGATTAACGTTTGGGACTGACGCGCGATTGTTAGAAAACGTATTCTTAAGATTTCCCTTAATTTTTAAAATAAGGGAGATTTGTCACCGTGAACAGAAGACGTGTTTTCTGATTGCAATTGTAATTCCTTTGAAGTTAACTTTTTTAAATATTATTTTTGGTTGTTAGTTTATATCCGTATGCGTTCAGCTTGTAAAATCGTACAATCGATTCCTCAGATTCCTGCTGGGGTAACACGAATGGTTTGACACTTGTCGCTTCGTAATTAAAATTAAATCCCAAATTTCATGTTGTAGAACTGACTGGAGAGAGGACAGACAGACGGCCCAACCGGAAAGTGCTGTCAGCTTTCAAATTGTCAAATTGTCAAATTGTCACCGTGAACAGAAGACGTGTTTTCTGATTGCAATTGTAATTCCTTTGAAGTTAACTTTTTTAAATATTATTTTTGGTTGTTAGTTTATATCCGTATGCGTTCAGCTTGTAAAATCGTACAATCGATTCCTCAGATTCCTGCTGGGGTAACACGAATGGTTTGACACTTGTCGCTTCGTAATTAAAATTAAATCCCAAATTTCATGTTGTAGAACTGACTGGAGAGAGGACAGACAGACGGCCCAACCGGAAAGTGCTGTCAGCTTTCAAATTGAATGGTCACACTTTAGGAGTTTATATTCACAAAATTGGAACCAACGGTAATTAACGCGACTAAAGGTTTTCGTTGTGGGACTGAAGGCGTAAAAAACAAGGATTCCTATGTCAGTACCATAAAAACAGTTTGTCTGTCGTTTCCTTCAAACCATCAACATATTATTAGTAACGAGCAGGTTCTTTTAATATTGTAAAAGGTGTAAACGAGTGGAAAAGGAAAGCACCGAATTGTAAATGACCTGCCTCACATGCAATTATTATTCACTTCGGTCGACAGGTTGCCAGGCAACAGCACCTCAAAGAAAATATGACGTTTTAAGTACTAGTAAAATTGTTCTGAAAGAGGAACGGGGTTTCCTTTAGTGTCATTATTTGTATGAAACGTATTTGATCTTATCTTAGTTTCTATATTACAAAGGAAATCTTATTAATTTTTAACAATAATTGACTTCAAAATAAAAAAGAATTCACCATCGCAGAGTGCGGAATCAGATATGTTCTATCTGCAAATTGATCTTGTCTCAATTGTTCAAACAGGTAAGCCAGCAACCTCGTCCCCAGGGTCTTCTCGGCTTTCAATATGGCGATGGCCGCCATATTGAAAGCCGAGAAGACCCTGGGGACGAGGTTGGGTAAACTAGTTGAATGCCATGCCATCACCTGTAATGTGATTTAGGCGAGTAGTTGGATAAAATTTTGAGAGACAAAATATAGAAACAAGGGGCGGTTACTTTCGAAAGTATATTTAGTTTAATTTTGAGACTTAAAGTTTCGATTCTATCAGAAATTCTATTTACAGATTCGATAGCAACACTGTACTCGAGAAAATCACATCTTAAATTAGATTACCGTACCCAAATTCCATCTTGGAATTTATTTTTCGGTGAATTTCTCAAGTCGCGTTTTCTAGTCGGTCTGCACAAAATTAGGGTATTAGCCGTTAGCCGTTAGCCGTTAAATAGCGTTAAAGAAGATACTTTCGTCCTGTTTGTTCCTTCTGCGTGGCTTAACTTTTACGCTTCTGAGCTTATATTAATTGTGGTTCCCCAATCAGAAACCCTGTTTACTGTCGTAATTTTTACGTTATCAAGTCACTGACCTGATATCCTACGATATCATGGACAGTTTCTAAAACTCGCACTTTTTTGCAGACTTTTGCAGACTTAAGAGATGAAAATTACAACAGAAATACAACGAAACGTAAAACTATTACATTTGTTAAACGAGAAAGTAATTTGTTAAAAGAGAAAAAATACAATTTCGCGCCAAAATTGGACGCCGCTGCACTGGCGGGCGCTCGCGTGAAAGAAAAAATAACGCCGGGTTTTAGGACGAATGTGGTTACGGTAAAAACCTATATCGCACCTTTTTTGGTACGCTTCGGTGGCATATCGGGCTCGTTTGGTCTCGCCATGGGTATTTTGGCTCGACTGCGTCTCGCCAAAATACGAACCATGGCTCGACCAAGCTCGCCTGATATGCTGCCGAAGCGTACCAAAAAGGTACGGTCGATTAGGTATGAAAATCACGACAGTAAACGAGGCTTCTGATTGGCTAATTCACATTTTGGGTACGGTAATGACGGAGACAGTCGGGAAAACGGGTCATTGTCGGAATCCCGGCCGTCTCCGCGAGAATTAATAATATGCATCTGGTTTGTGCTTTCCAAAAGCCGTTATAGGTCTAAAAGGACGTAATAGGTCTAAAAGGACGAGTTTGTTATAATTCAGTAATTTCCGCCCAAAACCTGACTGATAAATGCCTGGTGTGATCATGAAATTTGCTCACTAAAACGTGACTTTGCCGTAGCTTGGCATAAAAATTCTGAACGTGCTTAGTGAAAACTGAGATATCCGAGAGAAAATAAACTAAAACGCTGAGAAATCTTGTTCGTGACATTTTTTCGAATCTGCCAGTGATATGCGTTCGTGTCTGGAAAACTAAGAAATCAGTATCTGATTGTCAGCGGAGTTTGCGAAATTTAGCTGAGCTGGTGTCAACTGGTAGTTGAGAATAGCACCAAATTTGAACTAACAATTGGGCATTGAGAATTTTATATTGAGACTTGAGAATCGCTAAAATCTGAAGACGATGCACAGCTTGATTTTAATTTATGAACTAAAGGCGAATTCTTGAGATTATCTCTTGACAAGACAGTTAAAATGACTTACTTATCGATTCAAAATATGTTTACTTGTATTTATTTTTTTTCCCAACCAATTTCAATCACTCTAGCATAGTTTGTTTTCTACTTTTTCTGGGTGTCTATTGACCCTTTTTGACGTCTGCAATAATTTTTCGATAATACTTTCTTGATTAGCTGCCACTGATTGATTTCCCAATCCTTGAAACAAGAAAAAGCAAAATACGTATGTTATCGTGTATTATAATAAGTATGATGCAAGCCAATAATCTGAAATAAGTCCTTTACCTTAGAATAACGGATTGTTTTCAGCTTTAAGCTTTATGGTAATATATATTTTTTAAAACAGCATTGGTATCGTTTTCTACGTCAAATATGAGGGCTTGAAACTTTACTGAATTCATATTATATAGATGTTGTCCGAAAATGTTTATTTCATAGATAAGCCGTGTACGTATGACGCTGTCGAGATTGCCTTCCAGGTTCCCGTGGAGGGTATTTCAATTGATATATTCAAGGCTTACTGCAAAAAACAAAAACAAGAAATTTTTGAAAAACCCATTTAGACCTTGATGAAGGTATACGACTGAGAAATTAAATTCACCAGTGTTGTTATCGTTTGTCGCAAAGCAGTTGTTTAATGCTTTTCTACAGGGTAGGGCCTAGTATTCATTATGCAAAGCAAGGTGGTTCTAACTTATGAGTCTGTATATGAAAGTGTCACCACTCAAATGAGAGCGTATTGATCTGTTCCTCCCTGTGGTACTGTGCTAAACAAGGTCTTTCGAACGTTCGAAAATGTGAATAAAATCCTAAAGTGCTACCATTCAAACGAAATCTACTGAGTAGTTGACAATTTATTTATATTTTCGTATTTCGATTTTGGAATCGATTGGAAGCTTTTCTGAATTAAAAGGCACAAAGTGAAAGCTGCTAGCTGAGTCTTTAATATTCATCTATTCAGCTTGTGTTTCAGTGTTAGCAGTTTCCGTCACACGATACAATTACAAGGCAATTTCTTTCATTGTTTATTGTTGTTAGTTTTCAGGCGTTTCACGTCATTAAAACAACAAACAAACCACTGATTGAAATGTGCCATTAGTTAAAATAATGTTTATAGTTGGAGCTGTTTTATATTTATAATATGTGCAACGTAGTAATGGATCGATTTATTTAAAAAGTCCAAACTCATTACTAGATGGCTGTCATATCGCTGCATGGCTACATAAAATTTGCATTTCAATAGAAAAGGTCGGTAATTATTGAGGACTTTCCAAAACAAAGAACATTGTGTTTAATAATAAAAATAGATGTACGCGGGTCAGTGTTCGCTGTATGGCTTCTGCAAAATTAGCGGGAATTTATCATTTATTGATGTCTTTTTCGAAATCCACCTGTTCATAACTGGAACAAATTTAAAAAGCTGAAAGCTGGATCTGCGCTCGGGGCTTTAGCAAAAGGCACGAGACGGAAACATCACGGAACCGATCGACAAGCCGCACTTTTTAAAAGACGCTTCATGAAATTCACCTTTAAAGAAGAAACTTGTAATGCTGCTTTGTGTGTCATTGCGTCGCGGTTTGTAGTTGTAGCCTCGACACGAATTTAATGACATAAAACGCTAATCAACATGCTTCAAGGCAATACAACATCAGCAAAGAAAGAGCCGGTTCAGTTCAAAAATGTCTCGCGACTTTTTGACTTGGAACGACAAAGACGGGCGAATCGATGTGCTCATGCAGAAGGTTGGTGGACGCAAATCATGTTTGTTTATTTATTCATTGTATCCGTGACGCTTAATTTTGACTGGTGTCGACTACGCAAGCAAGCCGAAGTTGTCTGTCGTTTTTTCATTAATATTGAAGCAAGCTGAAGTTGTCTGTCTTTCGCTCCTGAAACGCATGGACTCGAACGATTTCCTGTCATTTTCAAACATCCCTCAGCTTCTTTCTTGTGGAGCCCTAACTTACCGCGGAAAATGTCATTAACTTACCGTTTATAAGTTCTGGCTAAATATATTTTACCATTTTCTTCTTCCGTGACCTTTTATATTTAAAACGCAGCACCCATCTTAACAATGGAAAGAATTGTTGGTATCATTATTTTTTTGCAGATGGAATGTTTCGCGAGGTGGACAAAGTTGATACAGACATTTCTCCATCGCGGCTCAGGGCCGCTTTTCTGGTTTCCTACATATCAATAGCAGTAACGTTGGCTTTAGGATCTGTATATTTCGGTACGTATTTAGTTTATTAATGTCTTTTAGGGTCAAGTTAAGCTCATAAATGGATATTCCACGGTTTTTGACGTCTGTGTTTGAAATCCCAAACAATCAACATTCAAACCAGTGAAAGCTACTGAGATGAGTGCCCTGTAGTACTGCTTCACTTTTTAAGATGGCTCTCACTTCTGAATGAAATTAGAATTTTGAAACGCTACAGTTTCAAAGCCCAACCAGAATTCAAATGAAAGCTACTGAGTGGTAATTTCCCGTGGATGAGATCATAAAGTGTGGGCATTCAATGAAAGAAGATTATTTTTTCTCAGAATGGTTCTACCTTTTGCGTCTGCGGACGGCACCATAATGTATTTGATCATTCGTATGAAAGCTATAGAGCAGTACTTTTGAATCCGTTCCTGAGGTGTTGTTCACTTGTGTGGGTAAAATCTCGAACCTTGTGTGCGATCACTAATCACATAAAAGGTTTTTTTTTCATGAGTACCTTCATGTTCAAAGTGTTGCTTGTTTCGTTTGGGAGTGGAATTATATTTGGTAAACAAATTTTGATGAACAACTGATAAGTTCAGATGACAAACGCAAGAAGCGCTCAGTCAACGGTTGAAAGAGCAGTATGCAGAAGTGCCTCTTTGAATTCATGAAATAGCAGCTCTGCTTAACCCTTGTCTGTCAAGTTCAAACCCATTAAGGAAATTTAATTAGCTCGACGAAGCACTCAAAAAAAAACTGCAGGGGAAAGGCACTCGACGTCGCCTCGCAGGCATCTTTCACACTCTTTTTCGGTCGTACTTAAGCTGCGCTTAGCTGCAGTGCATTCGCAGTGCTAAACCCCATCGGGATCTATAACTCTATAGCTACATTTACTTAGTTGGTTAAGTCCAGTGAACATCACACCATCTCATTAGAATGAGCGCAATATACAACTGAACGTGTAAAATGCACGCCAACGCAAGCATTGGCTAAAGGTAGAACTTCACGTTGCCACGGGTTTTTACATTTTGAACCGTACAGTATTGTTGGCAATATTCAGATGCATGCGAGCCAAACACTCGTCATGTTCGAATTTGTCAGTTCTTTTCCACAAAATTGAATTTCGTACGAAAGTTTGTTGTATTTTTTCTTGAATTAAAAAAGTTTGCAACTTTTTCTTAAGAAATTTTGTAATCACTGTTACGGAGGTTGCTCCTATAAAAATTTTCAGACCCACTATATACATGCTGTTTTCTGATTATAAAAATGTATTTCCATAAACTTCCTAAAGATTACAGATGTCAGTCATACGGTATTAACTTTTTCATTTCTGTTCATTAACAGTGTTGTCAACTCTAGACGGAAGTCCAGAAGCATTTGGATTTGCGGTAAGATTAAAATTCAGCGTGTAATTCTTTTTTGACTATTTGAATGTTACTTTTCTTAAATGTATTATAGTTTTCTTTGTATTTTAATGTCCTCATCCATTTTGCTCAACAATAAAATTTAACAAAACTGAGTTATACCTGGTCAAAATAATAGAACGCTTGTTTCCTATTTTGTACTAGCTACTTGTCTGCTTGTCATAATTTACATTACAAGAACAAATTGGGGTAGAATTTTGAATTGTTTTTTTATATTTACCGGAATCGTATGCTAGACGAATATGAGTAATTATAAAACCTATACGTTTTTGGGATGAGGGAATTTAAAATAACAGTACAAAATTTGAATCCAAGCTGGTAGTTTTGTTTTTGTTTTTGTTTTTTTGTTTTTTTTTTTGTCGTGTCGTTTAATGTCTGAGTACTTGTTATGAAAATTGGCATGCTTCTTGACAATTATTCTACGAGGGCGCGCTGGATATCTAATGATAGATAACCAACGCGGCGTGTAGAGCCGAGTTGGTTACTTTTTTTTATATCTAGCAAGCCCGAGTAAAATAACTGTTTTATTGAAAACTCAACCATCATGTAATTCAGTGTTGGTTTTGTAGTTTACACAGGAATATTTCAATTTGGTTTTCGATCATTTTATGGCAGTTCTGACACGTCATCTAAACAGAAACTCATTGGCAGACCAAAATGTTATTTTTATAATAAACAATATTTCCGCTCTTGTTATTCAACTTGTATGGCGAAGTATATAAACTCAAACTTACAAAAAAATAGAAATCGATGTGTGATTAAGGTATATTAGTCTTGGTAGAAATTGTCCGTTTCAATGTCTTAACCACGATAACGTAAGTTGTTCCACTAAAAATACAATTTCATGTCTTCTTTTTTTCTCGAATCTTTGAAACATCTTGCCTATCTTTATATTTATTTTGTCTCTTCGGTATAATAAATGCTGTTTATACACTTTGTTTGATCTACTAGCCAGTACGGTTCGTCCAATCTTGAACATTTTTATAAAAGCTGTAAAATTGCCTTTATCGTTAACATACTGTTTTCTTTCGCGTGTGAAAATACGTAGTGTTAAGTAGTGTTCAAAATATGGTTTTCATTTATGCCTCTAATGTTATACGTTTTCTGTTTATTTCTCGTTTTTGTAAACTAATCGTGCTTCATGGATTTTTAAAACATTTTTAGTAAAATATTCCGCGGATACGATTGTATAATCGCATTAGCTGCCAAGAATCGTTTTATTGACGTAGTTGCCAGAAAAGGACTTCTACTGGATAATTAATTTAAGTATGTACCAAAAACGTTGATGATTGTCAGTTTTGCGCGGGATCTATTAATTTAAGGGGTTTAGGCCCTACACAAACTTGTGATAATATTTGGTGTTCACCTCCAAGCGAAGGAAGCGGTCGCCTTGCGCGGGTTTTTGGCCATTTACGAGAACACGAAATAACGCTTGGAGCCCAGAAATTTCACTTCAGGTGAGTTATTGTTCCATCACATACCCCGCAGTATTGGTGAGCAATTCCAGTGTCGATATTTACCTCCACTGATTTCGTTAAATAGTTTTTAATTATCCGGCCTTTTCCATGAAAAGAACATTTTGAGAAACAAACATACGTTATTTAAACGAAGCCTTTAGTTTTTAGTTTACGAAAAGAGTCTCCTTGATGTTTAAAGAATAGGCCGAGGAAATTTTGGAAAAGAAATCAAGGGGAAATATTTCATCACGCGTGAGCGTTCGATAAAAGCGCCTCAATTAGAGAGAAAAGAGTTGAATCAGGTGGAGTGGCCGACTGTAATGGTCATTTTTCAGTACTTAGAGGACTGAAAAGTACCCATGATCTGAATGTAATAACGCTGGCACGAAGTTCAAGTGCCCGTAACGGCAGTTAAATTTGGGCGGGTTTTTCAGTAATGTTGATCTTATGTCGATGCCAGTTGGCAGTGATAAAGGAATGTGACTCATCCTTACTCTTCTTAATTTAACTTAGTTTTGGAGTTATGAATATTAAGCCGGTTACCCACTATGTCTTTGAACTTCTGTGCTTCTGAGTTCAAAAGTGCGCGAGAAAATCGAAGCAGATTCAGACTCTTCGAGAACGCGTGCATAACGCTAAAGTTAACAGCAAAATGCCAAGGCTATTTTATTTACCGTGGTCTCGATCGGCAGAAACATAAATCAAATTTTGTGTCCCTATTCGCTTCAACCCACAAACCACGAAAATTATTAGGGAACGGGGCTGCAGTAAATGTTTATCAGCTTTGGCACTGTTGGAGCATTTTACTTTCTAGTCTCACTGCTAAACAGGAGCACTCTAAACAAAGAGAAACCGTGTTTACTTAATGATGAAAAACAATGTTCATTCGTAAACGTGTAAAACACTTCAGTTTCTAAGATGTGATTAACTGCAAGTCGCCTTTCAATTTTGGATCGTTTCTTACCCATTTCTACAGCTTTCTCAAACCAGGTGACAAACACAATACAAAAATTCAATAGTGAATTCAAACATGTCAATTGACCCTCTAATGAACAGGAAAACGTTTGGTATTGCTGATCAAATTTGAAGAGCTGAAAACAAGAGGTCTAAATGACTCGTCAGTCGAAAGGAAAAAGGAAGTGCTTTCGTGACAGGTGTACCGTCGGAAAAAATCATCGAAAGGAAGATCTCTTTTCTTGTTCGTTTGGTCAGCATCAAGGTTAGCTCTGAATCATTCTTTGTCGAATTTGGACTTAGTAGGAGAAGAAGCAGCGTCCTCCGTCTGTCTTTCTCGTACTCAGGCCTGGCTGAACTAAAACATTATGAAGTTTCCACATCTATAAGTTCCGAAATGACGCTAAGCCTGTTATACACGGCTTCTGAGACGACTGTACTTTGTGTTATTTGTTTAGCGGCCGTAATCGGCAACGTGAGTTTATTTCTTATCGTTTACAAGAACAGAAAACTTCGCACTGTTACCAACATGTACATTCTAAACCTGGCTGCCGCAGATATCTTGGTCTCAGTACTAAGCATGCCAGTGACTGTCGTCACAATTATCAAACAACGCTGGGTGTTCGGACACACAGCTTGCAAGGTGTTTGGCTTTTTCACGATTTTATCGTTTATAGCTTCAGTCATGTCTCTCGGCATGATCGCCATCAACCGATACTTTTACATCGTCAAGTGGAACACTTACACTAACGCATTCTCGAAGAGGAAAGCGCTGTTCTACGGAGTCGCGGTCTGGATAGTCTCGATATCTCTGGCTTCCCCTCCCCTCTTCGGCTGGGCGGAATATCGCTTCATCCCTGGAAAATCCTACTGTTTTGTTTACTGGCCTTCAAATGTCTACTTTATGTATTTCATGATCACAGTCTGCTTTTTTGGACCCCTATCGGCGATGGCGTTTTCCTATTACAACATTCTGACTTTTACTAGGGCTTCCATAAAAAGGGTAAGACCGGTAAGGAAGGATCTTGAAACCCCGTGCGGTCCACACGAGCCTTCAACAAGGAGTGAAACAACAACTGATAACAGTTCATGCACTATTCAACTAGCCTGCAATGAGGTTGAAGAACCTGGGACGAACATGTACATCGAGAACATGAACGATAATTCAGAAGTTATTGAAGCAGAATGCGTTAAAGCTGAAAGACTGCAGATGAGGATGCAAAGTAAAAATGCTAAAAGTCCACAGTTAAAGCGAAGCCAAACTAAACTAAAAATTGGTGTCAAATCGTCAAGGCGCAAGTTTTGCGTTACACCAGAAGAAGCTAAAATCACAAATACTTTCCTTGTGGTGGTCGTCCTGTTCATGATTTGCTGGGCCCCATTCGCTATAACCATGTTTTTTGATGTGTACTATCACAGACCGTTGCCGCGCATGGTAGACATTATATCGCTGCTGCTTGGTTATCTAAACAGTATGTGTAATCCTATCTTGTACGGAATGCGTAATGATGCTTTCAAACGGGGATTTCTTAATCTGTACTCGAGATTTATCCCCAAACGGTCAGGCCCTGCGAACGTCATACAAGAACTTGAGACTGAAAGCAACAAAAATGCGCTCGATCACAACCTGGAAACGGGAAGCTGCACAGATCAACAAAGAACATTACCTCGTGATTCTTCAATAGACATTTATGAATATAAAGAAGAATGTTTTGAATCTGTAGCCGAGAACGTTTGAACTTTAGAATGCGGCTGGAAATAGGGTAATACTATATACTATAAATCAACATTTCTTTTGATGTTTTCATAAATTTAAGATAAAGATGTGACAACATAAAAGCAACAATTCGTCTTTTATTTAGCAGTACAGACAACATAATTTCGTCTGACATGTACAATAACAGTCCCCCGGATGAGGTCTCTTTGTTGCACAGGCCACCCAGGCTCACGAACAGACCATTTTAGTGACAATATTAAAGGATTTGTATGGAGCTTGATCGCTTGTATAGTCAGGAGACGAAAATGAAAATAAATAGCCAATGAAGTTTACATACCAGATCCTATTGCCCTTGTGTTGTTTCTTGACCGTCTGAAAGCCTTTCAACCGCATTTCAGCTAGGTTTAAGGTTTTAGCACACTCGACAAGCGTCTTTATGTTACATCAAAGTAGAATATCAAAATTTATTTTTTCCTTTCTTCTTACAAGAAAAAATTATCCTATTCGTGTTTCCTTGTTAAAACAATCTTATCTATGTATCTGTTGAATAACAATGGCCATTGTACAGAAGACGCAAAATGCGAATTGCATGTTCCAACACAGAATTCCAAATTTCAGTCACATCAGCAAAATCAACCATTGCACCGTACAAGATTATTATGTAATCAAAAACAGAAAACGAGTGTTCTCATCGACTGTGCCGGTATGCTTCACAATCAACACAAGTAAAATCACGATATGCTCCTACAAAAACCTCACTCGGATGCATCACTGCTGGCTGTGATCGAACGCTATTTCTCTTTCAGTGCTACAACATATTGAATATTACTGTGCGTGAAAGCGTGAGCGTTGCTTCCCAATCAGGAGCAAATGCCTTATTTTACAAATCGCGTAGTGTTTTTAGGAAAAAACAGTGTTATATAGTACACGTATTTATTTCCGTACTGACTTGCTCCCCCTGGGACGGTTTTATGGCAAAATAATTTTAGAAAAGGAAAACGAACCAGTTTTGAAGCAAGAGATGTTAAGGGCAAAAATCTTGCTTGAACTTGCAGTTTAGGGCAAGCGTAAGGAGGATCCAAATTTGTTTTGGATTTTTTTCAAGACAGAGATGAGTGGAACGCGCACTAGTTTTTGTCTGGTGGTTTTTCCCGGCAGATTGTTTACCGAGTGTTTCATGCGTCAAGCCTGGCTATTTGCGCTTGCTTACCTTTCACCCCTCCCCAACACAGTAGTTTTTGTCATGTCCGCGCTATTGTGCAAATGGTCCAATGAGAAGAGAACAGTGAGATGACATTTGCAAATTCATACAAATATCGACAATTTAGATTCTTATGCAAAAAGCTCAAAATATTGCCGTTTTGTGGCGACAAACGTTGGGAAATATGGAATGTCTGGTTACCTGTGGTCTATATTTCCTTGAAAACCAAGACGAACAAACCAAGTGAATTCGTAAAGGGATAGCAAATCATCATAGGTTTTTTAAGTGTTTTTCCTCCGAAAAAAAAAAATAGGAACTTACAAAAATTTGCCCCAATTATTATTGATGCAAAAGTATGTTATCTTAAAATAGCTAGCATAATCACGCCTTGAGGATCGGAGTTGACATGAACAAAAAACATTGTGTTTATGTATCTTTCTTTTTCTGTAGTTTGCAGCTTTTTTAGACGCCTGTTCTTCAGCAGTGGTGGTGTGGAGATTCTGGGGGACAGCGGGACGGAAATACTCTTTTGACAGGGAACGAAAGTAAGCTGTGATGATAGACCCATGATAGAGTGATTTTCAGTTAAGAGTTAATGTGTTTGTTTTGGTTTTTCTTCGCTTCGCTCTGCGATTAATTTAAAAAAACTCGCGCCACTTTCGCTTAACCAATCGGAAGTTATTCCAAAAGCATCATGATTTGCTCGCACGCGTCTTCCCGCGCTCTTCACCTGTAACAGGTATTTGCTTCGAGTTCTGATTGGTCCATTTGTTTTTTTACATCTGTCGTGATTGGCCAAAGTAATTGCTTTGGTTATGGATTTGCTCGCACGCGTTTTCCCCCGCTCTTCACCTGTAACAGGTCAGTCTGATTCGAGTTCTGATTGGTTCATTTGTTTTTTTACATCTGTTGTGATTGGCCAAAATAAATGCTTTGGGTTTGGATTTACGATGCTCAATTGAGAATTTTCTATTCCACTGTGTTTAACCTTACAACGAGTATTTTATGGTTGCTTCTAGTTTTTAACAATTTTTCGTTTAGTCTCTAATCATCTCTCCTTTGGTTTCCTGTTTTTATTTTCGCAGAGCATGTATCGTGATCGGCGGATGTTTTGTCCTCTCTGGTTGTGCAATTCTTTCAAAAGCTATCTACATGTTGGTGATTGACAATGAACCAAAAAGGGTACGAAGCAATTCTTCTAATCAGTTCTGTTGGGTTACAATACATACAACGAAGTACTGCTCCATTACTCTCTTGCAACGATCGACAAATTAGAGTCCTTTCGAGCCTGGTTTCCATAGCATAAAATATATTTTAGGATTACTCCTCTCCGCTGGACGCTAGTTCATCGCAGGATCACTCCCCCCGGTATTTCATTCGGCAAGAGGGTGAGACCAGCCCTGAGGCACCCACCCCTCCCCTCCCTTTCCATTCACCAATCCTCTGATCGTAAGTCCAATCCAATATCCAACGCGCCGACCACTTCACCACCGCCGCGTCTCCAGTAAATGTTTAGACAAACCGTCAAACATTCATTGATTTTTTTACTTATCTTTTTCAGAGTACAGCTCTGTTAATCACTACGTTTGCTACTTTTGGTTTCATGGTACTTCTAGCTTGGTTCAAATACGTCATTGCTTACAAAGCTGACAGCAGAGCTCTCAGAACGGACGGTAAGACAGGGATCAAAATGTAAATTCTCCTTGGAAATTGTTAGTTTTGAGAATATCTTATACAGACGCTGTTCTATCAGTTTTGAGAATTTCTTGGAAAATCAATACAATATTTCCCAGAGCTAGCGTTGCTTTTCTTTATTGACGATGTTAAGTGGCGTTAGCTTACTAATGTTTTGATATTTCGAGGAAAAATTAAACGAAGTTTGAAGAAGTACAAAAAACAGTTACTCCGATACATGCATATAAATGCCATTTTTTTAACATTAGGAAAAGCTGTCTGTCTATCGTACCAGTAATTGTAACCTATAGAAAGATAGGTTGCGTTATAACCGCGATAAGGAAGGCGCATAAAGTAGGGCGCTTGCGCCATGGCGGGCATAATAAACTCGACTATTTAACCAATGATAGACCACCTCATACAGCAGATACCATTACGATGTATAGACTCAAGTTGGCGCCGGCTTTGATTTAGATGATTCGTCCATAACGATGTAAAGAATATTCATCCATAAAATAAGTTCACATAGTAAATGATACTTGGGCGAATCCTGACTCGTCCCCAGTCGTCTTCATAACGCGGGCATCACGGGAGGTGTGAGAACAAGGGGTGATGGGAAGGGGACCATCACACTTCGCGCTTCCGTGCCGCGAACGTTATGAATACAGCTGGGGACGAGTCAGGGGCGAATCATCGCCGGCGAGTCATCAGTTGACCGGGATCAGCAACTGCAGTGAAATCGGCTTTCAGCGTTGTACTAAATATATGATATATTATTTTTTTTTCTCGACAGCCTTCAACTCGACGGCAGAGGCGGCGATGGCATTTGTAATGGCCATAAGCGATATCATTTATGTTGAAAATCCGAACATCTGGTTCTTAGACGCTTCTGCCGCCATCTTCATTGCCTTCGTTCTTTTTATTTATGGCGTCAGGTAATTTCTTAAGCAGCTAAATTAGGAACAGTTTGCTTCTGCATGACAAATCTGTACCTTGGTAAATGGCTTGAACCCAGCATTCTAAGTAGCCTGTTTAGTATGATCAATCAAACGTGATCAAAAACAGCACAGCGAATATTACCGTCCCAGTCATTTCACACCATACCAAAGCGATATCGGGTTGAATATTCTCAGTGACTGGTGCGAGATGAAAGGAGATGGGGGGGGGGGGGGGAGGTGTTAAAAATTAACAATGTTTAGTGGAATTGAAACGTTTATTTTGGTCTCTCTGTTCATCTATAAATAAGATAGCGCATTCCAGGGAAAGAAAAACCATCTGGTACGAGTCGTCCAAAGACTGGATCAATTTATCCGATGAATAGGTCACTATCCAGAGGATAAAATGCGTTGGTTGGAGAACTTTTATCCACTGGGATAGAATTTACCCTGGGGATAAGTTATCCAGCCTTTGAACAACTACCAGAGTCTGACTGAATACGGGTTTAACTACATGCCTGCACACACTTTTATATTACAAGCTGAGCATACTTTCTTTGTTTGCAGAACAATTATAGAGCTTCTGCTTACCAAAGAACTGGAACTCGTTCCAAGCAAAAACTTCAGCTCCGTCACTGGTATCTAAACTTGAACCATGATGTCAGCACGAAATAACGTTCTCATCACTGGACTCATATTCTGAAGATCTGGTGCCGCCCTATTAGCTACAACTGAATAACGGCACCAGTAAACCAGTGGCTGTCCTAGTGGTGGGTTTGGGAGAACGTTCTTACTCCAGTAAAAACAGTCTTAACAGCAAAGTAATCAAGGAGACTTTGTTAGTCCGCCAAATGTGTCGTCTTTTATTAAGTAAATACATAAAACATATTTTTGTATCAATACACCAGCGTTAAAAAAGGGCTAAGGCCTAGTCTTCACACGTGCCGAACCTTATGCAGATTAGCAAAAAACAATATAGCATTTGTTTAAAATTTAGAAATGTTAAATGTAATCGAGTCATGCATGAATTCATAGCCAAACATTGCAAGGTGGGCACCAGGGCGGGAAAAGGTTGGGCGATGAAACGAGCAGTCCGCTCTTCAAGCGATGTGTGATGCGGAGAAGGACTGGCACGAGCGCTCTTTCCGCGCTTCCGGTGCGTTTGGTGGCCGGCAAAATTTACCTTTCAACAAACCGGAAATCTCATTTTCTTTCTTTATTTTTCAACCAGCCGTGCACTATGATTAAAACGTTTTTCCACAGTCCTGGCTCACAGCTTAAAATCCTTATGTCTGCGTGGACATTAGTCAATCTTTTTCACAGTAAGTTCCCGAAAAATGCGCTCAATTTGAGGGCGTCGAATGCTTGCTCTTGCCGAAAAACATGACATGGTTGTCTTTCCTCGTCTCTTTTAAAAAAGCTCCAAATTACTCCACCCTAAATCTTACATATATTAAAGGCCGATAAATTTTACATGGCATAATAAAAAATTAGCTGGAGATATTTGGAGATAGTGGCGTTTTGCAACTTTAAACTTTGCCTCCTTGCAACGCGCCATGGCGATGATTCGTCGCAACGCCACAAACTGTATGTAAACAAATTAAAAGTGAAATTAAATTTGCAGATTTCTCCTCCCTTTATCTCACAAAAACAAAGCAAAGAAAACCGTCTAAACTGAGGAGCAATTTTATTTGTAGTGCCTAAAGAAACAGACAAGCATAGGAGAGGTTTTGGGGAAAAAAGAAGAAGAAGCGTGGTGTTAATGTTGATTTGATTTAATTAATTAACTAGGGACGTGTCATGATTAACCTTGCACGAGCTGCACGAATTATAAATACGCGTCATGCCACGCGTCATCCAAACGCCATTTTCCATCTTTTTACTTTGCTCTGCTCGTTTGAAGACAGTTGTTTAGCATCCATTAAGGCGGAAAAGACAAAGAAAAGATAACCCAAAGTTAACGTTTTTCGGAAACTATTAATAGATTGTTAGGATTTTGAATTTGGATCTTTGAATTTTGAATTTTGGTCTAGCACCCAATTCGATCCCAGTCCACTGCATCACACCTTTTTGCTCGGACACGCTCGTTTCATCGCCCAACCTTTTCCCGCCCTGGTGGGCACTGCCGAGTTGGCCATGAATTTATGCATAATTGTTTTATCACTAAAATAACGCTTGGATTACGAGAAAGCTTACTAACTAACTAAGAGAAACATTTCAGTTGAGAGACTGGGTATTTATTACCATCCGATTTAGTAAGGTGACTTTTCAACTTGTTGAATATAACTGAATATAAGCTTATAGCCTAGTAGAAGGGAACCAATCAGAAGGGACCATTGCTCGTATCCAGTCTACAGTAGTTCGTTCGTTGAGAATTTGAGAATTACGATTGTTGGGTACGATTGTTGGAATCCAATTATGCTAATCCAACAGTTCATCAGACATTTCATTTTTGACGTTGAGAAAATTTTCAAACGCTAAAAGTGAAGAAAGTCAAACCTGAAGCTTTCAAACAAAAACGTTGGAAAAACATTAGCCTGAGAAAACAGCCGACGTCTTGCGAGGTCGCCACTTGAGCCCTCGCAAAATGACGTCTGAGTAACGAGCGCAGAAATTCCATAATGATGACACGTCACTACCAAGATCTAGGCAGTGGTTCTGATTGGTTGAAACGAAATTTCCTCACGATTCAACCAATAAGAAAGCACTACCTAGATCTGGGTAGTGACGCGTCATCAGCATGGAATTTCTGCCTTCGTTACTCAGACGTCGGTTTGCAAGGGGTCAAGTGGCGACCTTGCGAAACGTCGACTGTTTTTTCGGGGTAGAAAAATATTTAACTGGATTCAACAATGTCAAAACTTGGATTAGCACTGTGATTTGAACACTTCATCCATTCATTTATTAGAGTGCGCTCAAAGGTCCAGGTTTTTAAAGGATCGAGTAAAACAAGGTATGTAATTAAGAAATAGTTGTGCTTAGTGTGTGTCTATCGCCGGAGTTATGGATGTAGTTGGAAAGTTTGGAGAGCAAGAGAGAAGCGTAAGAGTAGCTTGCGACGATTTCTGCATCTATAAGTTGATAGATGTACAAATAAAAGCATGAGCCTGTTATTTTACATATAAAACATAGCTAATCAGAAATGCATGTGAAGGTAAGAGAAAAAATGTAAATGAAATATAAGCCCTGTAACATTGTAAAACTTAGAACTTCGAAAACCTGCTTTAATTTACCCGGTTTAATGTAAAATTTCAAGTTTTTCAAAAGAGTTTTAAAGGTTTAAAATTACTTTTCTTGAACCATTTTGAAACATACTATTGGAGACTGTTTTTAGGTGACTTGTAAGAAAAGGAAAATTAAATCATATGAGATATTTCCTATTAACCCTTTAAGCCCCAATATTAAACTCCATATTCTCCTAACTATTCTCCTTATATTTCTTATCTTGCTAGTTGGGAGAATTTGATCAAATAGCAAATCACTTGATCATTGGTGATCGTTTCCTTTATTCTCATGACCTGTATGGTTGATCAAGTAGTAATACTGTAAGGAGAAATAAGATGCTTGACACTACCGGGGCTTAAAGGGTTAAATAAACAGATCAATTGTATATTTATTAACTACAGAAATGTTGAATAAAAACAAGATAAACACCAGCAATGTAATATCCAATTTTTACTGGCCTTTATATTTAGTGAAACCCTCAAGGTTTTAGGCAATGACAATTTCATTTTTTTTCGAAGATATCTAGGAGGCGTCTTTCCGCCTGACTGTGATTCCCTACTGTTAAACCTTTTTTAGGCCGTTTTTATTTAAATAAAGTTGAAATCGATATATAGGCTGATCATAGGAATCCTTAAACGTCTTAAACCATGTCAAAAGAGGTCTAAACTGTAAATTGTATCCAATTGTTTCGTTAACCTTGAACAATTCTTAAGAGTTACTGCGTTCGCCCAAACTTGTAGTCTTCAGAGCTTTTGCAAGCACCTGCTCCCCTTGATAGCAAAAGTATATCAGAAACTGAAAAAAAGCGTAAGCCCAGGTCGCTTCGGAGATAAGATTGTTTGGTCGTTTTAATGGTTGGTGGTGGGTTAAAACCTGCAACTTGCTTTAACGTTTGATAGCGCATGGGTAGAAAAATAGAAACATTTCAAAATTCTAAGCACGCGAAAAAACGTGCAGAGAAAAGTGGTCTATCAAAAACGTAATCAAAAACGAAACAGTAATCTCCAAGCATGCGCACCAAAGAGAGTTAAGGTGGATTTGTTTGCAGCACACGTGTATAGCTGTTGCTTTCACATGTGAGAATTGTTTAGCTAGAAAGCAATAAAAAATTCTCACGTGTGAAAGCAAAAGTTATACGCGCATGCTGCAAGTAAATCCACCCTTAATTCTTTGTAAACGTACATGCATGGGAACGACACTTAAGGACGAAGCCCCCTCAATTTTGCAAAGGTTGTGACTATGGAGAAAAAGTAGATCTTAGAAAGGGTGTTGGAATGCAAAAAGAAAAATGTGGGTAACCACGCATTTTTCAGAGATAATTAAGCAACCATAATTCCAAAAGAGCGTTGACATACAAAGAATGCATGGCAATTTCTTTCCAAATTTAAGGTCAATGATCTCTGAAAAATGCGTGGTTACCCCCAATTTTCTTTTTGGATTCTGATAGCCCTTGCTAAGATCTGCTTTTTCCTCAAAGTCATAAGCCGCCCAAAAGTATTGTTGTATTAGGGAGCAGATTCCTTAAGAAACCCGGATATCCCGAGATGCGCAGAACGTATGCGCAGTAACAAAAGGAGGCACCGGCCTTAACAACAGTTCTTCTTTGATGTGTGCTCTCGATGTATGACATGGCGTCGCATCACGACACGATCTGCGCATTGAGGAATTTTTTTTTTTTTGGCAATTCATGTAGTGACTTTGTTCTATACGAATCCTCTTAACTTTTCCTTCACTAAAACCATTACAAAATCTCATTTATGAGTTTAAATGTCCTCAACATTTCCAGTCTTTCTAATTTTAAAAGTTGTATCCCATAATTTTAGAGGGGAAAGATCGCTCGATGCCGATCACAGTCCTGGTTATCTTTTAGTACGGCGCTCTTGCTGTTTTTGTTTTGCTTTGTTTTTGTTAATTTGTTTATGGAAAATTGGCCTTAGTCATTTCAAAAATACTTTTCTCTTATTCTTTTTTTTTTTGTTTGCTTGTGAATTTTGGAGAAGTCAGTAGCATAAATTTTCAAGTGATTATTAAACTTTTTGAGGCGCCGAGAAAGATCTGTTAAAACATCCATTATTCTGAATGCTTAAAATGTGATTACAAAAGCTGTAAAAAAGTCTTTCTTTTTTTAAACCAAGCATATTTCAGTTAACGTCCTTGGTACTACTATTGTGTCATAAATTTCTCTGTTTTATTCAGCGACATCATTTTCAGCGATCGGCGCCGCTTAGTATTTGCGTTCTCGAAAATGAGTTTCAAAATACTGTAACCTCTATTTAACAGTTTTTTGTGGTTGTCGTACGCTTACATTGTTTTGCTTCCAGGGAGTGGAAATACATTATGTGATATCTATGGAAACTTTATAGGCAACATAGGTTATTTATGAACAATTTTACGCAAGGTGAGAAGCTAACATCTGTTACACGATTAAACAATCAGACCACCCGAGGTAAGTTTCAGAAACTTATGGATTAGAAACAAGGTCAAATATTTGGTTGAAGTCGATTCTAAAGTAACGATTGAAAAGAAGTGCTGTTAAAGGTAAGTTTAAATCTCGTTATGTAAAAGTAAAAATTTCCAAAACTTTGATAATTTTTTTCTATAAGTTCTACTGAAACTCTGCACTGCTGAATTCCCCGGTTACCAAGAGTGTAATATAAACATTTATAACCACTTTTGGTTTCTTGCGGTTAATTGCGGCTTTCATTCCAATAAGACGTTTGTCAACTTTGCACGGTATCAAACAATTTTCAGAATAGTCAATCGGAACCAAGAGTTTGCTCGCCAATACCGAGTTTGTTATTAAAAATGGAGTTTCCACTATAAGCTAAATTAAGCTTCACTTACGTAAAAGCTAATAGACGACGGATGAAAGTTTCTTTTACTGCCGCTACCACTGGAGCTGGTTAAAATAATGCCATGAATCTCTAAGTCAGAGGCTTTTTCTTTTCTTTTCGTCTTTTTATTTTCTTCGTTAATGTACAAGTGATTTACGCTGAAGCGCAACAACACTTTAAAAAGGTTGGGATCGATTGTCCGTGTACAAATGAACTCCTTGAAGAAAAATGTTCGCTATTAGGGGTTTTAACCCCTCACGACTCCAGGAGCTCAAATTTAAAAAACTCCTGTGAGTCGTCACTTTGTTACAGTTTTTTGCGACAACTTTAAAGACGGTTCAAAACGTGTTACCATCAATCGTTAAAAAACCGACGAAATCGCAAAATTCAATAGTCGATAAATTCTGTTGATAGGAAAATCGCTAAATAACAGTTTAGTAGCTTTTATGTACGCAGCGCCGGAAAGTGCAGGTGCATGTTTATAAATTATGTTTCCACTATAGCAAGAGTGTGTGTCCTAACCCTTGGGACATTTCGCTTTATTGTTCCAACGCTGTAAATAAAATCCCTAGATTATGACTAGATTATATTTTCTAACTCCTTTTTGGCGCCGATTTTCTTGAGTAGGCGGTATATTAAGAGATCTTGTCAAGGTAGGAAAAATCTCTTTGTCTCTAAGTTCGCATTTCGCTGGACAATGAATTACGTCGTTACGTTTGCAGTCTGTTCTTGCAAAACAGTCACCAGAACTGTTTATTTTTCGATCTGGTTTGGTTAAAAACACTTTGCTTCTCCATTGCATAAAAAAGTTTTACATTTTTGACCAAAATTACGAGAGAATCTTGTTACAGTTTTTTCGAGGGCTGCCTAATTTCGGACATCGGTGATAGCTAGCATTCTGGTAGAAGAACTGCAAAAAATCTGGCCTCATTTAGGCTTTTCCGTTTTTGCAGGGAGCATTTGAAGTAGGCTTTGAGTATTCTCAACAGAGCGAACACGAAAGTTAGAGACGTATCATTTATTATTTTTCAAAATAAGACGGTGGTGGGTCATGGGTCAAGCTGCAAGCTGCAAGCTGCCGGCTAAAAGCTCTAAATTAGTTCTGTTAAAAATAAAAAGGTAATGGGGAGAAACATTTCCAAACCAGAGAAGAACATATCCCCAGCCTTCTGATCGTCTGAAACTAAGGCCATTTGTCAAAAACTCGGCATTCGCATTTAAACGATAATTTCTAAAATTGCCAAGAAATGTAAAAGATTCATCACGAGCCAGAGAGAACCGGAAGTTTAAAAGGTCTGGTTGCTAGGGAGTGACGTCATTGGCTTGCAAGTTAGCTGTCATCGTATTTGACTTGCGGTTTCACTCCCGCAGCGTTTCAATAGGACCGGCTCTTTTGACATAAATTTCTAAAGAGGTTGGATTTCATAAATATTTCGACAAGAGCGGGAAATTCGATTAGGGAAGTGGGCATAACAAGTGTACTCGACGCGATGAGGACCCACCTTGTGTAGGGGTAGGGGGGCTATGCAAGATACCACTGTCTGATTAGCCAAATGGACAAAATTTATTGGTCTCAAAATTTGAGTCAAGACTTTCATATTAGGTGTGCATGAAGCTTGCATTGCTGAACAAATGGCCCAGCAAGGTTTGAAACCTTCCCTTAGTTTCTTCTCCTGATAGAGTGGGGGCTATACAAACAAGACACCATCTTTTAAGGTGGGGAAAGGGGAGTACATGAAGAGACCACCTGTCTTTTTGCGGAATGGTGGGTCCTGTCTGAGTACAATAGTTTTGACCACTTCCCTTATTCAATCCTTTACTTCTTTCCATCTGCCAATGGATGCTTTCGATAATCGGCGGGTTCGAACTCTCTACAAGCAGCTCAGGGAGTGTCTTTTGACTAAATTAGAATATTTGTGTTTTGTGGCGTTTCCGTGTAGTCCATTCACTGGAAAAATTTGTGAACGAAGTGGCTAAGAACCAGCTCGCAGACATGGCGGGCTTTCCATGGTCTTTCTGATCGGAGAGTTAACAAAGAAGAGTAGTTTCTTATTTGGTGTTGTTTTTGCCATTCCGCGTTACAAATCTGAAGCAAGCAAACGTGATATCGGCGAAACTGTTACCTTCAAACAGTGCGGTACAGACTACAGATCCGTATAGCGAAACGTCTTCAGGTAATGCAGCTAATCGACTGTAACGTGTAGCTGGTAGTCTAACGAAATAACCCTACAACGAGGTAAGTTATTCCTTCGATTGTTTTCTTTAGATAAGATAAAAGCTTGCGTCTGTTCGCTAGCAGTCTCTCCTTTCAAGGATAATCGAGTGAAAACAACACACCAACAGCGAGGGCGAAAATCGCCTGTCACGTGGAAACGTGGTTCGCGCTTGGTGAGCCGCCGTTGTAAGCGCGCGCCACAAACGTGGCTTTCAAAGAGGTTCTTAACAAAATAATAAACTGAACATCTATAAACTCTTTCGTAAGAAAATAAACAAGTAAACAAGAAACCTCGTTATACACTGTGCATTAAAAATAATATAATTGAGTTGCCACACGCATTTGAATACCTTTTCTCGTTCACCCAGGTTAGAGACCTGGCATCACCTGACTTAATTTTAAACAAACGTTGTATATCTTCATCTGGTTCAACCAGGTTGGATTCCTGGCATCACCGTATGCCTGAGCGCTTCTGGGATATGCAACATTCAAAGTCACACTAAAAAAGATGACATTTTCGTACGTTTTCTGAAGAATAACCCTTCAATTAAATGAAGAAAAAAAAAGTTTTTTGTCTTGTTATCCATAAACTCCCCACCCCCACCCCGAAAATAATCCTACCTCAAAGATAAGCCCCTGAAAATACGGTTTAGAAGTATTCGCTCGTCTGCAAAGCCTATGTATATTACGCCCGCCTTCTAAATGGCAAATGTTTTCTTTTGACTGAATATATAAGTCTGATGTTTGTGCCTATTTCTCAGTGCAGCAAAAGAACTCAAAAGCACTCCGCTAGCTAGGCTCGATTACTAGCCGCTGTTCGGGAAAATGAGCACGCTAGCATATGTTGTCAGTATTTAGCAAGTGGGAACCAGAATAACATTAGAGTTGCTTTAATGCCGGCATGACATTTCAAACAGATGTGAGCTCATTTTGGTTCGCTCTGTATTTGTCTACATGATACCGAAAACTACGAGAAGTCGCTTAGTCTAGCGGAAGGAAACGCGAGCAAGCGCGAAAATCGCGTGCGGCGTGAAAAACATGACCCGCGCGTAATGAGCATATTCGTGTTCGGGTGTTCTTTTTGCTTGACTATCCTTGAGTAAAAAGAGACTGCTCATAGTCTAGAGACCGGTACAACATCCTATGTCGGTACAATTCAGTCGGTTTACATGTTTTACTATTTCATGGCAGAAGGCTTGCATTGCCCCAAAAACGGAATATGTAAACGCGGTATAAATCTGCTACCGGAAAAGGGTATTATTAACTCGTCTGGAATAAATCTAAGCGGCTGATAATTTCACGTATTATTCCAGTGCCGATATTTTCGTTTGGCCGCGCGAGTGAAGGGGGGTGTAATTTTTCATTGTTTTCAACTATTAATAAACGCCAGGACAGTGTGCATGAGTAGAGTGTAGTTTTTCAGTCGATTTCCCATGGAGATCCGTCGCATTAATAACCCATGTTTTCCTCTTTAAAGCTATATTTCAAGCGATTTCGTGCTAAACCGTAAATAGAACTTGCTTCCTGAAACGCCATGAATAAAACTAGAATCTTAATTAAAACAAACAATAGATGAATTTTACGCTTAAAGATTTAATATAGCACATTCGCCTGATAACGAGCACTAACAGACAGAAATCTTTTGTTATTTTGTCTCCGATCCGAGAACTAAAAGTCCGGTAAATAGAATTAGAACACAAAACACTCAGGCCGTTGAGTATCGGAAGTGTTGCGGGCTGCGTTAATATTAGGATGACTCTAACACGCAGTCATTGAAATGTATTTTATTACCCGCGACTCGACGAGCGCTTTGTCTCATCGCTATTTTAAGCGCCGACGATGTACACTTTTTTCAATACCGTTCTTTTAATTAACACAGCTTTTTTTTGGTTGCTATGAACGTGTGGCTCGTTATGAAATAAAGTAAGTGAAACCTTAATACATTTTTAACCGGTATGACTAAGCAGTTATAAAGTTTCAGCTTGCTGCTGCTATTCTGAGCAACGATATCAAGATAAGAGTAAATGTAGGATAGGCACACATTCTGTACACTGAAATGCTTATTTCTGGCGAGCCTCTATCAAGTGGACATCCTCCACTAAGCGGCCACTCGTTCACTGTACCCGACTGTGGCCGCTTAAACGACGTTTGAGTGTATTTCTGCTTTCCATTTCTTCTATTTAAATTTCCTTTTATCATTTAAAAATGTAATGAAATCTTTAATCAAAATCAGAATCAAACTACACTTTCCAGTATTTCCATCTATAATACAAGCTCTAGCAGTTGCAATTGAGGAATTCTTCTTCTCATTCAACTTGGCCACTCTTGGAGTGGAAAGGGTTGAGAACATATTTTTGTTTCCGTTTTTGTAGATGTTTTGGTTTTGGCGTCTTTTCTACTTCTCCCTTTGCCGCTTGCTTGTCAGCAGTGAAAAGAACGACACAGGTAACTTAAATTCAATCTACAGTATTATTACTAGCCTGATTTAACCTGATTCATCTTAATATCTTGATGTGATTTAACTTTACTTAGCTTAGCTCAGCTGAACTTAACCGTTAAGTTAACTGTAAAGCTAACTTAACTTAACTTAACTTAACTTTTCGCTTAAATTTAGCTTTAATTGGTGCATCATTTGCTATGCAGCATCCTGTCAAGCTGTAGGAAAAAACTGTAACTCTTACCTCTCTTAGCTCGCGACTGCATGGACCTCCTTGAAAATGGTTTCAGAAAAGATGGCATCTATCTCATCAACCCCGATAATAACGGATCTTTCCTCGTCTTCTGCGATCAGACAACAAATGGCGGGGGCTGGGTTGTCTTCCAAAAACGCTTCAACGGCTCGCAAGATTTCAACAGAACTTGGTTTGAGTACAAAAATGGATTTGGGAACTTGAACGGAGAGTTCTGGCTTGGAAACGACAATGTTCACCGGTTAACCCATAGGCACCAACAACTTCTGGTAGAACTTGAAGACTTCGACAACTTCACTGCACATGCTCAGTACGAGTCTTTCAGCGTTGATTCACAGAAGGACTGGTACACGCTTCACTTGGAGTCCTATTCAGGTATGTGACTTCAGTCAGTGTACTCACAGGTAACCAAAGCGTCATATGAGAGTTTGTATGGAGCTGAAATTCGGTCGAAAATGA
Organism: Siderastrea siderea; assembly: GCA_964030785.1. Lineage (NCBI taxonomy): Eukaryota > Metazoa > Cnidaria > Anthozoa > Scleractinia > Rhizangiidae > Siderastrea > Siderastrea siderea. The sequence goes on from OZ034979.1 coordinate 32,951,079, forward strand.
TCGGCGGTCTTCCGCCGAAAATACACTAAAATGTAAATAAAATTTGAAAAACCTTACCTGTTGTGTGTTTGCTGTGCTTTTATCGCTTTTCCGAGCTTCTGGAGGCCGTTTTGGGCGATTTTCTGCTTAACGGTCGATGCGACGGCATGTTACGTACATGAAAAACCGCCGCCGATTATTTTCGATCGAATTTCAGCTCCATACAAACTCTCATATTACGGTACGCTTTGGGTACCTATGGTGTACCCCTTTTGATCAAAACACTTGTGGCTACCGTTAAAAACTTCTGATGTGGCTACAGTTTGGACTTCCAGTCACGTGTTACCCCCTTGGGGAATTGCACTTTGGCCGCTTTTGTGAATTCAGTTCATTTTCGCTCGAACAAACAGTTTTTCAACGTACAGTATATTTCAGTGGGACGTTTAGTCATATTTAGTACGTATATTTATTATATTTTGTTTATTTGGTCTTTGTTCACCAAGTTCGGGTTGTGGAACTCACACTACTTCCAGATTCCGCGAATCCAGATTGTAGGTAGATTCTCGTGCCAGCTGTTACCTTCTAAGTCCAGTCGACACCATTCCGAATTCGAACAAGCTACATCCGTGGATGGACCAGTTAGACTACAATCTAAGACTGTCTCTAAATGGAACGAAAAATTTAATACTTCGTTAATAAAATCATGAATTTGGATTGACTTACGGTGAAAGGAACACGCTAAACGTTTGAAGGAAATATTAGATACCTGCTACTTGACCAGAGCAGCAGCCCTGTTGGATCGGCCCGAGTTGGTTAAAATCAAGAAGCAAATAGGCTCACTAGTTTAAACTGAAAACGTACTCTTTTTAACTCTCTCAGTTTTCTTACGTTCCGGCTGTAAGGGCCGCCTACAGCCCTCCCTGCAGAAAGAGGTTCCTTGGTTACCCTATGTTCCGGCAGGCAAATAAGTACTTATTCGCCCACCGGATCATAGGGCGACCAAGAAAGTAAACCTCTGCTTGCAAGATATCTGCAGCTCCAGTACGCCTTTCACTTATCAAGGACGTTTTTTTCCTTCTTTAGGAAATACCGAGGATTCTCTTAAAAAATGTCATGACACTAAGGCCTTCTCCACAAGAGACCAAGATAACGATAACGGGTTTCACAAAAGCGCGGAAACGTATTCTAGTGGTTGGTGGCATGGCAAATGTCACGCCGTGGACTTGAACGGTGATTATTTCACACCCGGTGGTGTTTTCTGGCGTGGTTTAAGAGAATACGAACATTCCTTAAAGTCTACGTCCATGAAAATGAGGAGCGTTTCCAGTAAGTATGTTATATGCTTCTTTAAATGAACTGATGCCTTTTACAGTCTCTCAGATAAAATGGACCTCGAAAATTAGAAGGGGAATGCGAAAACAAGAGCCACGGGATTTGGAGAGAGAAGAAGCAGTTCTTAGATAGTAGGGACGGCGAAAATTAAGTAGGAAAAAGACGCACGGGTTCTATCTCCGCTGTCCCTTACTTACACTGTGTACCGTTTCTACAACCCCGGACAAAACTACTTGAGACAAATTGAAAACACGCCGGTATTTTTCTATTGTCTTTAATAAAATCTCATACACTAGTGGATAAGTAACTGTCCTCCCCCCTCCCCTCTTTCAATGTTGTTTTGAAGACAACAGGATTTGTATAGGCAAGCATCATGGCCAAAACAACATTGTGTGGGGGTGGGGAGGGGGGTAATTTGTACATCTCTCGTGGTCTCCAGTTGTGGCGTTGATATTGGAATACAAGCGGATCTGTCTCAAGAGTTTTGTCCCGAGGTTGTAACTATCCGGAGCGTGGAACAGGATGTTTGAGTTATTTACGTAGCCGGATTGCTGGTGCATTTCAAGAAATAATGTAGTTTTGATGGGCACATTATCCTACTCCTGCCACTGTGTAATTTCACAGCGGGCAAACGCAGGACGCGTGCACAGTTCCCGCCATAATTTTACATAATGAAAATACAGAAAAATGTCGAAAGATTTACTTTAACCGCAAAACTTAACGTCCTTTCTGAAATTTTAAGCTTTTTACTTTGAGCGTGCGTTCGGAATGAAGTAAGTGCCATCCACAAGTTTTATGGGAGCGAAATTTGGTTTATCAGGACATTTTATGCATCTGTTTCATACGAAGTTCGTGTTCGTAAAAGTCTAAACTGATTCAAACTTGAAGACTCCGAAAAACCGGAAGTGACGTTGTCTTTTGCGTTGGACTGCTGTGAACTGTGTGATTAGTTCCTTCAAGAGGGCTAGAAAACAGCTTTAAAAAGTTTGGTCATTTTTAGTCGAGCGACTACTCAGTAAACCCAGCAAGATTCAAAGGCGCCAAACAGGCGCCGCAACTTATGTTGACAGCACCACAACAGTGTGCACAATCTTTTGTTTTACGTTCACACACTCTGGTTAAATAACTTAATAGAAACATTTCTATTGGTTAGTTGCTCCAACACAGTTCAAAACCTAGTGTAGTTTGTGCACGGTCAAAGCTAAAAACGGTACTGAACCATCGATAGAATAAAGAAATTTGTCGGGCTTCGGCGGATCCAGGGGGGGCGGCGGTTGGATTGGGTGGCTATCACTGAGGCGATTTTGTCTCAAATCGTTGTGATAGCGTTCTATCAGATCAGCCACGCCCCGCTCTCTTCAAAAATCCTGGATCCGCCACTGCATAATCACATGTACAGCTAGCTTCTTATTAAGTTGGTTACGCCATGACAGTTTATACGTTGGTACCTTTCCCCGTTCACGAAATGTAGAACGAACCATAGGTAAGATGTTTCCAAGTCACAAAGGAAGAACTTGAAAAAATAAACCGAAGTCTTTCAAGTTCCAAACGTTTCCATCCTAGCCATCCGCACTCTCAGTTATAATTTCACAAATAAAGCAGATAATTTTAGACGCAACTGAATCATTATTTCTGGGTATCCTTTGTTTCTTCTATGTTTCTTTAGGCTTCTGAACTCATACTTGAAATAGGCGAAATAGCCCCGTTTATTAAGTGTTGCGAACTTTTATACTCACTTTCTACGAAAGATGAGAAAACGTGGCATCTTATGCCTTTGCGGGCGCGCAAGACAGACTTTAGTTAATTTAAATTTTTGTGAATTACTGCCTCGGTATGTTACTTTGTTGCGCGAGCGGAAAAAGATTTTGGATTTTTGAGTTGAACCGGTTGCTGTTCAGTGTCGTGTTGTTTTAAGGGTTTGATTTTGATTTTGGGGAACTTTTCAGACTTTCCTTGGTGTTCAGAAATCGCTGGAACACTAAGGTTTGAGAGAAAAAGAAACTGTTACTGTGGCCGACGTGCCTGAAAAAAAAAATCAATTTTAAAACCACTTCATGCAAGTGCTTTTCTGATCTGCTACAGCACCTTATTAATTGCCCTTAAGGCCGCGGGTGACAAGCTGCTCATGAATAAATTTATAATGCAAAATTTTGGTGGAGGTCATACGTTAAAAAGCTTTAAATCTTGATCGTTTGGGAATCTTGAGTCGTTTGAGGGCTTGAGGAATGTTGGAAGTGCAACAAGACTCTTTTTCCTTCGATAAATTGTTTTTCTTTGTGATGCTTTGAGCTTCCAAAGTTAAGATTTGGTAAAACGCGACTCCGTGTCCAAGTTTTCTCCTCGTGGAGAAGACAACACTTCTTGATTTTGCCACTAGTTGATCAGTTAAAACCTCTATTGTGTCACAACAGAAGCCGATTTTGTGATTTCAAGTTCCACTGAAAGTTATAAGCCTTTAAATTAGTAAAATCGTCCTTGTTTAAATTTGAAGACTTAAAACTTCTGTTAAAAAGCCTGTTTGAAAAAAGTGCTTCTGTTTTGACAACCTACAATACACCTATTTTACCTGTCTGCTGTGTCAGTTCAGGAAATTTTACATCCGCGCTGTATTCTTGGACACAAAATTGGTGGTTCTAGGGCTTCCGAAGGCTTATCAAAGAAACACGAGTGTTTAAGCCAAGAATATTTTATTATGTAAATTATGAATATAAAAATTACGAAGCTATTGCTAACACTCCAGAAACAAACAATAGGTTGCATGCAATCTAAAAATCGTGTGTTTTCCGTCGAAAATAAACGAAAGAAAAAAGCATTGGTGCTGAACAATTAATATTTATACCGCACACAAAATAGAAAGAGAATTTTACTATCGAAATTTTCAAGCGGATTTTTTTCCGCTTAAACGTAGAATTAAATACTAATTAAAACCAAAAAGAACGACGAAATCGAACTCTTTTATTATTTTCCGGTCTGTGGAGCAGTGTATATATACACAGAAAAGACTTCACGGAGTTCCACTTACGAAAGACCCAGATGTTGATAAATATTGGACACAAAATTGGTGATGTTGATAAATATTCGAGATAGAAATAGAAACAGTATTTTATTTTCGTTTTGTTTTGCTGTAAAAATTCTAAAAAGTTGCAATTAACGTTTCAACTAACAGATAAAGAACAAAAAGAACGGTACAGATACAACAAGCGACCGCTCAACGCATTTATTAATTATTGTTATTATGAAAATTTTTATTTAACAATACTTAAAATGCACAATGTTTCCTGCCACACGGTGAAACGCACGAGCAATCATTGATGCATAAACCAAAGATTTTATACTGCAGAACTTACTCATGAATGTTTCGCGCAATGTCGCTATCATTCGTTGCACTTCGTGCATACGCTTTAAATAAATGAATACTAATGATCTAGTCTCTCACCCGCGGCCTTATTTTCGCTTCACAGGCAAAGAATGGGACTACTCCATCAATTTGCAAGTGAATAGTGCTTTTGCACATGCGCAGTTGGTGGTAAAACTGTCTGAGCTGAAGCAGCTGACCGTGTGTTGGTGGATAAAACTGCTGACCAGTGGGGACACATATGACTTCACAGTGTTTTCCTTTGACGAAGCTTCGCGAAACAGCAGTTTTGCTTTCAGCATTCTAAGAAATTCAACTTTCAGGTTCACTTTGAATGCAACACACAAGTAAGTGTCAGAAATAACGATTTCGTTTCTGGTTTGTTATGTTTCTTTTTTGTTTTTCTTGACGAAATTTCACCGATCATTAATTTCGCCCAGTCCCTGTCCAAAGAAATTCAATTTTAAATTTATTTTCAGTGTATCTCACAATTAAGCAAAAGAAACCATTTCTGGTCATTTCTAGAGTTTTTGGTTTCCTTCTTTTTCTTTCATTCATTCAAGTCAAGCGGAAAGAAACAAGCCCATCAAATGTCGTTCTACTGCCGTGCCGAACTGAAAAGAACGCGTTAAGCTCGACTTTGCACAACGTTGGAGACCAAGTCGTGCCACTGCCGTGACAAAATTAAAATCGACGACTAAAATCAAGTCGTTCCTCAATCGTGTTACAGTCGAGCCAGCTTGTCACGACAATGGCATGACGTTTGAAACAGGCCTAAGCGTTACTTTGGGAGAAGGGGGAGAAAACGTTACTTTTAAAGTGTCAAAGGTCGGGATTAAAAAACAAAAACATAAATTTTATCGCTACTTTACCGGGGGTAACTACTTCTGGGAAACTTTTAAGTTAATACATTGCTTTACTGGCAGCGCTAACGCGATTGACGTTTTTCATTGCATTTTATTCTTATTAGCGATTTTTACCTCCCAAATGTAACAATTCATGACAGTTATTGGCATCACATGTGCTTAACCGGATCATTTTCCATCGGGATTTGGACTTACTATGTGGACGGTATGGTGAGGTTAAACATCACAGGTTACCATGGCAACCTAAATATACAGCCAGGCTGCGTTATGAAAATTGGAGTTTTTTCAGAAGACACCAGTGAGGGAGCGAGCGAGCTCATTGGGGAAATGAGTCAGTTGAACACATGGGATGAAATGTTAAGACCTGGTTACATTATGCGAATGTCACGTGGTTGCCACGCCTTGATGTGTAACGTGATTTCTTGGTCAGTGGTTCAGTTATGGCTTCATGACAACGTCACGAAAACTACTCCTTCTTCATGCACTGGCGCAGGTACTCTGGACTTTATTTTCCCACTCTCTTTTTCGAATCTCTTTTCGTGCATAGCAAGGAACGTTTTTTTTTTAATGCACTCAGTCTCAATATTGAGAAAAATATTGAAGAAGGAAAGTTCTGCTCGGAAGCTTACATTTTAAGATGGTTAAATTTAAGTAAGTCATCCACAGACGCAAAAGTTAAAACCATCTTGTACAGTGTCATAAACAGTACCACAAGAAAAGTTCAAAGTAAGAAAGTTCTGCTCAGCAGCGTTCATTTCAAGATGGTTACTTTAAATTAAAGAATTCTTCTACAGACTCAAAAGTTAAAAACACCTGATACAGCGTAATAAACAGTGTCATATGTACTCAGATGTACTAATCTCAGTGTCCCCAATTAGTGAATTACTGGCTTTACCTCGGTGTAAGAACCTGTGAAACTCACGGATGACGTAAAACAAAGGAAACAAAAACATTTTAAACAATACCTTACAGCAAAACAAAAGCTAACAAACAAAGAAAATCTTGTCAGGTTCTTACACCGAGGTAAACCCGAATTACTTGTGATTTGCTAGAAGTTTTGACACTTAAATAAAGTTGATGATGATGACGATGATGACGACGACGACGACCACGGGAAAGTACTGCTCAGTAGCTTTAATTCATTCAAAACTTTAGGATTTCATCCACAGACTCAACAGCTAAAATCCCCTTGTACAGTATAATGAATAGCACTAAAGAAAAGTTCTGCCCAGTAGCTTCTTGTTTTAATCATATGGCAACACTTCTGGATTTCACCCAAAGACTGCAAAATGAGCGCAACATTGTACCTACCTAAAAAGAAAAAGTCGCATTCTATACCTTAGAAAAGAACAAAACGGCTCGGAAACCATGCCCCCTGAAGCTGGGCATACCTATTTAGCTTATTCAGTCAAACTTCCTTCCCTTAGCTAAGACTTCTTTTAAGCGACCACCATATGTCAACCACTCAACAGATAACATTTACTGGAGTTTATCATCTGCTGATGGCGGCAACATAACTGATGACAGCTCTTCCTGGCGAGGTCGCGTGATCGGTGACGGCGTTAGTCTTGACTCTAAGGTAATGAGCCTCCAGGGTGGAGGTCACGTGATCCTAGGGAGTTTTGAGAGGAACTGTCCTGGAAACCCTTCCTTGTGTATTGACGATTTTTCCGTGAGTTTCTGGATGAAATATGGAGGTAGGTTTCACCGTATGGTTGTAAATTATGTGTTAATGTTATTATAGAAGTTTCAGTGGCTCGCAAAAACCTCTCGAAAACGATAAACTGAAACATGCAAGTATGCAAGGTATACCTCTTTGCTTACATGCCTCAAAAACACAAAAAGCTTTATCACAAAATGCAAAAAGAAAGGAAACGATAGTTAATAAAAATAAAATAAGTCACTTTATTTAGGTGTCAACGGTATTTAGCACAGATCTAGAATGCTTATTGGAGACACCCTCAAGATCGAAATGGAATTTGAAAATGCTGTTTTTTTTTTTTGACAGAAAATCCAGAAATGAATTACAAAAGACTTTAAAACTTGGTGAAACAATCAGCAGACGGTAATGACAATAACAAGACAAGATATTTGTCAAAATCAGGCAATTAGTTCGGCAAGAATGTAAAATAAAGCCTGCATTTAGTTTTCGTAGTTCGTTGTTTATTTCTTATTAACCGAGCGCGAGGGCCGTACTGGGAGAATGTTGCCCGAGGTCTTTCTGGTACGGACCGAGCGGCGCGAAGCTAGGTCTATCGAAGAAAGACTGAGGGCAATATTATCCCAGTACGGTCCTGAGTGAGGGTTAATAAGAAGTCTATTAAATGGCTGTGCCTAACACTTAACTACTCGAAACGTGAGCCGAGGCGGATTGGGATGAATGAAACAGTTTACCGGAAAACATTCAAAACCCAGCAGTTTTATTTCACACGAAAAAATTATATCGCACAAGAAAAATTAAAAACTTTCAAAGGAACTGTTTCTTTTCATTTAGCTTCTAATCATTTGAACTTTTTGAATCAAACGTACTTTCACGTTTTCTATATTCCCGCTTTGCCAGCCAGGCATTAACAGCGCTCATAATGCCCGTAGGCACTACGGTAAAATCCAGCCCCGAGTATTGGCCAGTCACAGGGTGCGTTATATGTGTACAAACTCTAGCCATGTAACAAAATGACTTATTACTCTGGTAGTTAGAAGCATTCGTTTCTTACGTGCACGTTATATTCGTTTTTACAGTTAAATTTACCTCCTTCATTCTTGGGCAAAACGAAAAATACCACAACGTTCTCGAGTCCATGGTGTCAGAAGTAGCGCCAAACAGCAGCAAGTGGACATGCTGTTACCACGCAAAGTCAGATGGCTTCACTGCGAACGACTTTCACTCACGATGCGACAACAAAGGACCTACCGTAACCCTGGTACGGGTCAGAGAATTTGTTTTTGGAGGATTTTTGGACCAGAACTGGGGAGGTAAAAATGCAGCTTATGCGTTTATTGATTGTGCTCGTAAACCAATAAACATCTTAGCTTATCGCACGAACAATGCTTCTATTTTTTCGAAAAATTAATTGTGGAAAAATGCCAGCCATTGACGGAGAATGTTCGCGAAACCGTTCTTGTTAAGACAAGACTTGCCCTTTTTGTAAGAGAAAGTCCAGGGATTCGCCCCGCGTTATCAGACAAGACGTCTAATTTATTTACTGGAGGTAAAATAAAATATAAACGACAAACTGATTCTCACGGCAGCTGACAAAAGCCGTAAGCAAGCAAAATAAAAATACTTAAAATTAAATTAAATTTAAACCTTCTACGGAGGCTACAAGAATACTAGATGTCCCTTTTTCAAGGGATTTTTAAAAGCTTGAGAAAACGAAGACTCGTTTGGCGGGTTGCAATGCCAAACGGCTTTCTTGCTTAACGAGAGGCGCAGATGTGTTAGACGTTTGATCTGTAAGTCTGAGGTTCAAACCTGTTCTCTACCATCGTTTTGTTCCTTGGAAAGGAACTCTACTTGATATTCTCTCCTTCTTTCCAAGTGTATTAATGGGAACCGTTAGCAAAACATAACAAAATGCTGGAAATAACTTGGGATTGACTAACATCCATGGCATCTGTGGAGGAGTAGTAATACTCCAAGTCACATTATGCTGGGTGTCCTGTGATGGACCTAACATCCACGGCATCCAAGGAGAAGTAGTAATACTCCTAGTCACATTATGCTGCATAATGGGTACCCTGTGATGGACTAGTATGCACGGCATCCATGGAGGAGTAGTAATACACCTAGTCACACTATGCTGGATGCCCTGCGATGACTAACATCCACGGCATCCATGGAGGAGTAGTAATACTCCTAGCCACATTATGCTGGGTATCCTGTGATGGACTAGCATCCCATCCAGGGGGAGTAGCAATACTCCTAGTCACATTATGCTGGGTATCCTGTGATGGACTAGCATCCACGGCATCCATGGAGGAGTAGTGATACTCCTAGTTGCTTCATTTTACAAAATCTGCAGCTATGTCCCTTGTGGTCCAAGTGCGACTTTATCTTACATGTTTGTTTTAATTTGTAACTGACCAGTTAATCAACCTTGATTTTCTTTTAGGTCCACAAATACGACCAATTTCAAGCTTTTCATCTTTCTTGTTTAGCCTTAACAACGTGTTGGGCTTGGAGCCTTTTAAAATGGACGTCGATGAGAACTTTGACGAGTTCGCAGCCACCAATGACCCAACGAAAGGTCCAGTGTTTGGTTTGGGTGACTTAACGATCAATTATGACACCCTTATATTTCCCCGACAGAGCCATTCCATTATAGGCGGAGCTTATAGTTTGCCCGACAGATATTATGAAAGTAATGAAAAGATTGGGTTTGGACTTTTTGCGGAAACTGAGGTTTTTACCTGGGACGACTTGGAAGTGTTTTACTATGACGGTGAGTTGCATTGACTTTAATGACCCATCTCATAATCACACAATCACCGTTAAATACCGTAAAATCCCGCTAATAAGCCCTGGACTTATACAAGTTCGTAAGGGGTTTTGGGTGGACTTATAAACGGGGGTGCATATATCCGGGGGGGCTTATAAGCGGTATAAAAAGCTTGTTTCGGAATGAGCAGATAACAAATAAATTAAGACTAGCATATAACGCTCTTCAAATACGTGTTCCATTTTCCCACGTCTTTGGGCTTTGAAACATCACAATAAATCGGGAATTTAGTGCAACACCTTTATTTGGAACAAATTCAGTTCAATACTATTTGAAACATCAGTATGATTAAACGCATTGTTCATTACAGTATACTATCTTGCTTTTCAATTTGAAATTGTAGTTTGTTCTGCAAAAGTACTGATGTTAAAGAAACAAGGATAAATGGAGGGGGGCTTATATCCAGGAGGGGGTCTTATAATCGGAATATAATTTTTGTTAACAGGCAGATGGGCCTACAATCGGGAGGGCTCATAAACGGGGGGCTTTAAACCGGGATTTCACGGTAATATATTCAGCTTGATTGTGATTTAGCCATCGTACATAAACTGAATAATGTAACCCTCTGACAGACCTCTGGATAAACACTTGTCCTTTCACAACGCGAAGTGCATACGTTGGTGCTGTAAATCTAACGATTTCGTCTTTCCTTCTCGTTTCACATCGACTTCAAAATACTCTGTATATCTTATTTCTCATCTGTTGTCCATCAAGCTCTTTTTTCTATGCACATTACATTTCGTTTTTTCGACAAAATTCAAAATATCTCAGTGACTCAAGTTTCTTCTCTGGCTAACTTGTTTTGGATCTTGCTTAAGTACTATTCCAAGGAGTGGTCATTAAAAACAGTAATTAAAGACCAAAACGCTAGAAGCACCTTTTGTTGCATGGATACTGAAATTTACTCACAAAATTCGTAGTGAATAAAATCGTTCTGATTCAAAGCCTGGCTCATCCTCGGAGACCCAGGGGCAGCTAGTCGGGACGACGGGATTTTCATGGGCGAAAGTTTACAACAAGAGCGGGAGAGCCCCTGGGCACTTACTCTTACCGAACGAGTTCCAGAAGCGTTTGAAATCCCGCCTTCTGATTGTTTTCTGGGCAATCAGCGAAGAGGAACAGCCGGGCGACTCTCATGTCTTCTTACACGAGGTTGTTTTCCTCATCGAACGCCGTAGTAGCGTGGCCCGTTCAACGGGAACATTTCTGAGGAGAGCTTCAGAAAAAATAAATAAATAATAAATAAACGAAGTCGAGGAAATCGCAAACTATAACATGACCGCAAGAAAACAAACACTCACCAGGATTTTTCACGGCGGACTTATCGAAGGTATCGTAAATTTTTAGAGCTAGCGACTTCCCCTTTCTCAAGTGTTGCGTGAGGCTAATAGCTACTCGAGTAAACGATGTTACTAATTATTTCTCCTTGTTCGTTGAACTACGTCTGAAACTTTCCACGGGAATCTTCGATGCACGGGCCACGCAACTATGTCGCTAGAGCGTGGGAACCACAGTTAACCAAAGCGTAATATGAGTATTTGTATGGAACTGAAATTCGATCGAAAATAATCGACGGTTTTCCGCTGAAAATGCATTAAAATGGAAATACAGTTTGAAAAACATTACCCGCTATGTGTTTGCTGCGTTTTTATTGCTTTTCCGAGCTTCTGGAGGGCGATCTGGATGATTTTCTCCTTAACGGTCGATGCGACGTCATGTCACGTACTAGAGAGAACTAGTTCTCTCTAGTACGTGACATGACACGCTCGATCAACATAGTTGCGTGGCCCGTGCATCAGAGATGGAAAGTTTCAGACGAAGATCAACGAAGAAGGAGAAATGATTAGTTACATTGGAGAAAGGGGAAGTCGCTAGCTCTAAAAATTTGCGATACCTTCGATAAGTCCGCCGTAAAAAATTCCCTGTGAGTGTTTGTTTTCTTGCGGCCACGTTATAGTTTGCGATTTCCTCAACTTCGTTTATTTATTATTTATTTATTTTTTCTGAAGTTCTCCTCATTAATGTTCCTGTTGAACGGGCCATGCTACTACGGCGTTCGATGAGGAAAACAACCTCGTGTAAGAAGACATAAGAGTCGCCCGGCTGTTCCTCTCCGCTGATTGGCCAGAAAAATATTTGTTTGGCCAATCAGAAGGCGGGATTTCAAACGCTTCTGGAACTCGTTCGGTAAGAGTAAGTGCCCAGGGGCTCTCCCACTCTTCTTCTAAACTTTTGCCCATGAAAATCCCGTCGTCCCGACTAGCTGCCCCTGGGTCTCCGAGGATGAGCCTGGCTAATCAGAAACGTAAACGATAAAAAATTCCTGTAGTATATAAAAAACATCGTTTGTCCAGTTAGCAACAAGAACAAGAAAATTTCACTGGTGTTGAATGAAAGTACTTGGTTTTATTCAAGTTGCACAGAAAACGCGCACTTTAAAGAATGTTCGTCGAAACGTTTGTTTATTGTGTTCTATTGAAACTTAATTTAATTCCAAGAAAACAAGGCTACTCCTCAGAAAATCAGCAAGGTGTAAAAATCATGAAAAATGCTGAAAAGCTTGGTGAAAACAAAAGAACGGATTTGTTTTCCCGCCAGGAACATCCGATTGAAAACTACTCTTCAATTCACCGCTTGAAATTTTCGAATATTAAAGCAGGAATTTGGTCGAATGAAAAGCGCCCTCGATTCAAATTTTCGAACGATTGAACATGCGTGACATATAGATTGACTATTTAAGCAATAGAGTTCTTCTGTCGAAGGCACTATCGTGTGATAGGTTACCCGAGGAAATTTGATGTGCACAACAAATATTACGAAGTTCGAACATCAAATTTCCGCTGGAACCTATCACACATAGGGCCTGAGACAGAAGGACTCTATTATTTTTATTGTACAACGCTAAATTTTGAGCGAAAATTGCCAAAAACGGGTACTTTGCGCTGATGGGCTCCCGCTGAGGAGAGACACTATCGCGTCACATCATCGATTTCGACCAATGGGAGCACGCCAAAATTTAGCGTTGTATTATAAAAGTAGATAGCAGTGTACGGTTGTGCCTTTCGTAGTTAGGAATCATGACTGACAGCGCCGGAAGATCTACGGTTGTTTGGGTTTGATGTTCATAGAAATCAGCTTGTGAACGGCCCCTTAATGGTGTACAGGACGCAGGAAAAGCGAGCAGTGCGAAGATTGAAGAGGGTCAACGCTTCGTTCCTCTCCCCAGTCCGCACTCGGCTTGCCCTCACTAAGGTGCCTGTTCACACAAGTTCGTAAACACACTTTGTTTTTCTCTCTTTATCTTAGTACCACATAAACCTCTTGGCGTAAGTGACTCAGATGTGATTCCTGACTCTGCCTTTGCTTCTTCAAGCGAAAGAGAAACTCTCACTTACAGCGCAGCCAGGGCACTAACGCCGAAAGGTGCCGAGGGAGAGTGGTGCGCGCATTATAATGATACGAACCAGTGGCTTCAGGCGAACCTTAGCTATACCAGGCCCAGGCAAGATTATATAACAATACGTACGTTCCAGGCCTATAGCGAGGAATCATGGGTGACATCATACATAATTAACACGAGCACGGACGGAAAAAGCTGGACTTTCAAGGAACAGGTGATTATCAAACATCAAGGTTAATGTCTTTGTTCGATGCTAACTGAAACAAAGTCCGCTTTAAGGAGCAACTTAGTTTTGGCCTTCCAACCAAATTATGTTTTTTACGGTTTTGCCTTTTTAAAAAGTATACCTATGAGTTTTATCCTCTCCGTTGATACATATGCGTTTTGGTGTTTAAAAACATAGACAGGAATGAGTTTTGTCTTTTCCCTCTGCACTGACAGTGTACGTTGTTATGCTTCAAATCACATGCAATGATAAGTTTTCATCTCAATTGAACAAGCATACACTTTCATTGAGGGGTTAAATACCGTCAATGATAGGAATGTCTTCCAATACGTTTTCCCGTTTTGAAAATGATAGACGTCGGACGAACGGATGTGACAACATCCAACCTTGTTGAATCCAACTTTGTTGTACGATGTTGAACGATGTGGCCAAGCAATATAAACATTTCTATTCAGCATCGTTTAACATTAAAAAGTGCTGTATCAAACACAAGAAAGAGTGTTTCATCAGGATATCCAAACACCGAAAAGTGGGTTCAAAAAACGAGGCGCAGCCGAGTTTTTTTAACCGACTTCAAAGTGTTTGGATACCTGATGAAACACGCTTTGGAGTTTTTGATATGGCTTCTCAAACCACTCATAATTCTTGGAGAAATTCAAAGCAAAAGTTCGCAAAATTTTATCCTAATTAAGATCCGGTATCCAAACTACCGTCTCGGTAGTGATTTCCTTTGTTTTCTCTTTATGAATTATTAATGAGTTTGAGAAATGATGATAATCCTCGCAGTTAAAGGTACCAGCTTAATTAATTAATTACTTGGGTAAATTTTTTCCTTTAAAAACGTACTGTTTCGATGCGTTCGCACATGCTCTGCCATCCGCATAATGTCGGCTGGTGAAAAAGTGTAGGTTAGGCCTGAGTATATTCACCACTGTTTTAACCAAAAGAAAAAGGATAGCTCTGTTAGTTAATTATTTTTTTCACATTTTTTTCAGCCATGAGGTGTCGTGTCATTAGCGGTCCGAAATAAATGTCCACCGAGAGACCAGTTGTTCTTTGAACTAACAAAATTCTTTTTTTCTTATTTTAGTCTGCACAAAGTACGGCCTTTGTATGGGGAAAACCTAACCACATCAGACTTATTCCTCAGACCTGGAAATCGAACATTTGTACCAAAATAGACATAACAGCTGAGAATGAAGAAGGTACGATGATTTTGGCTTAGCGTTTACACAGGCTATTTTTGGTGCGTTTTTATTGGCTTTCACGGAGGGGGGGGGGGGATTAAAGCCAGTTTACAGCAATTTCTCGGCAATTTGATTGCGATTTTGTTGCAATTTGAGCAAAATCACCAAGTCAAAGTCTCCTTGAGGGGTCTCTCAAGCCTACCTTTATGTTCACATCGTATGCCCTTATCTCTTATCGCGACAAAATTGCCGTGAAAACGCAGCGAAAATTGCCAATAGTTCGCACAGGCGATTTTAAACCTGACTAAACTCCCAGCAAAAATCTTGACTATACTCCACTCAAAGTCGACTCATCCACTAATAACCGACTCAAACTTTGTGACTGTTCCTAAAAATTTGTATGGCAACAATTTAGGTTGAAAATGCAATGGCAATCATATTTTGATAGGCCGGGTATTCAGAATTTTGAATTTTTCTTGTTTTAAATGAAAATTTTTCACTTAATTGGTGAAAAATCAACAAAATCCAAGATGGCGGATCCAAGATGGCCGCCGTTTGGAAATCATGACGTAATTCTCTCGTCGTTTTCTTTAATCAGCCATGTTGCGGACCTTAGAGGAAATACTTCGTTGTCTAAATACTCTCGAAGTTAAGGTGTCAGCCCTCCAGGCTCAAGAACTCGAAAAAAGCCCAGGCTTAATAGGGTTAATGAGGTTTTGTTACCCTAAAGATGTCAATAAAGGAAGAAAAAATCTGAGTCATCGACGGTAGTCAAACCCAAGGCCTTCCGCATACCGGTTCGATCCGGTAAGCACTAAGCCACTGGAAGAATGGTGAAGAGCTGGGTCAAATTCACTAGATTTGTATGTGTTACACGTCCTGCATACTGCTGGATAGGCGGCCACCCTAGCTATGTGGAAAGTCATAGGCTAGACTCCTGACGGGGACTCGACTTTTTCTTTGCCTTTACTGAGCACATTTTATTCCCTGGTAATATTTAACTATCTCGAGTTTGAGTAGGCAATCAGAGGGAGCGAAAAACACTATCCATTGGTTTGGTATGTACTAATTATCTGAATACCAGACTGTCGTTCGGAGGGAAGTCGGTCGGTGGTTCATGGCCTGGGCACTACATCGAGTTGTGTTGTTTCCACATCGTCTCTCTCTCTAGTACTTAGGTGTATAAATGGGCTCTAGCGAAAAAATACTGGGGTATATTCTGCCATGGACTATCAGGCCATTTAGCCTAGTGGATTCATGTTACATGAACTACTGTTAAAGAGACTGTGTCGCTGGGATTTTGTTGGTGTTTTGTCAAAACTGTACTTAGAGTACGATTGAGTGCCTTGGCTTACACACAAACTGCTCCTAGAAACACCACAATATTTTTAGGTGTTTTTTTACGTAAATGTGGCTTTTGGTCTTTCATAGCGGTACTAGAGACAACTGACATAGTCCCTTTAAACGCCGGCCGCGTGTGAGCTGTGGATGATCCGAGTGTGCCCCGTGTGAGACTATACCTTCACCTTTACCTAGTAGTTTGCAGCCCCTTAACATGTCACGTACAGTCCTGTCAAAGTGCTCACGCTTTTCGGATTCACGCATTTATTCATTGCCGTACCTGTTTCTCTCTATTTTTCCTTTTAATTTTTCTATTTCCTTATTGTTTTTCTGTTTTTTCTTACAAAGTGATCATTAACGAAATGATTGCGTCAACCGAAAGATGCATGTCCCCTGCTTACTTCGCTCGCCTTCACTTCCCTGGTGCGTGTTTCTCTGCCTGGTGTTCCAAGCCCCGTTCGGTGGATAAGTACCCTTGGCTTAGCATCGACCTGGGAGCAACGTATTACGTTCTGTTTGTTGCCACACAAGGTTCTGACAATGAGCAAAACAAATATTTTGTTTTCAAGTATAAACTGCGGTATAGTCCTCATAAAAGCCCGAGGCCATTGATGAACTACAAAGAAAAAGGAAAACAAAAGGTATGCAACTGCAAAAGCTAGGAAAGTTAGGCCGATATTGTTACAACCTCGTCCGTATGTTTCTATCTATATTCTGTAGGGGATGTTCTCTCACCGGCAGTTTAAATACTGAGAAACCCTTGGCAGCTCGGTCCATGGACTATCATTAAAGACGGCATGAAAGTCACCTGTTTTACAAACTGCCAATTTTTCTTCACGTTTTAAACTAGTTCAAATTCAGACTATGAGATCCAACGTTTCCAGATACTAGCCATATTACCGCAGAAATTAGCGCAAATATCTGTAGAAATATAAAATAATAGTCTTTTTTTTGCAGTTTTTTCATGGCAACTGGGACGGATCCACAGCAGTTAAAAATGCCATCCTGAATCCATTCAAGGCTCACCATTTGATTTTTAGGCCCAAGCACGATAACTCAATACTCGAGCGACCGTTCGGATTCTGCTTGCGAGTGGAAATTTACGTTCCTGGTAAGTCAATATATCCATAGCCCAGTGCTAGTGTTATTCTAGTTTTTTTACTACAGAGACCGGAGGTCACGGAAACAGAAAAATACGATGGCTTTGAAGTGTGTGCGTGAGACTGGACGAAAAACCAAGTCCGACCATGCCTTCCTCTGTAGTCTGAAAGACAGTAGACTGTTCCCGTTTTTTTAAATTTCAAATCGATAAAAGTGTAACCCATGACATGCTTTTGCTTAAAAGATGATGATAAAGTGTTCGGGTGTTACTTCCGACAGTGTTTGTCGAAAACAAATACTTACCCCGTCTTCAATAAGGACGCTCCTTTTAGCTTTAAAATGACATACGAAAAAGGAGAAAGTAAGTGATCTTCAGGGAGGTCCTCCGAGGACAAGAAATTTCGTCAGTGACCAGGCTAAAATAAATATAAAAGTTAAAAGTCTCAAAGGACTAAAACTAGTAACGGAAATAGATAGGACCAATACGGCGGTAGTTATTATCTTGAGGGCCTTCCATAAGAAAAACAAAGTAGCAAGTCCTGGAGATTTAGTTGCTCACAACTCAAAACAAATCGAATGCTGAAAGATTTTAAACGAAATGTTAGATTAGTATGACAAAACCGCAACACCATTAAATATCATTCGACAGGGCAGTCGGACAGGAATTCATCATGTCTCCTGAAAACGGTCAGTAATACATTCACTAGAACTGAATGGAAAGTGCGAGTCCCACAATTACAGTGTAAACTTTAGTATTCATTCACAGACATCGAAAGCTTCCAATGTAAGAGGAACAAGGCCTGACAGGAATTGCACGTCCATCCTCTCCAATTAAAAGCTACAAGTAAAAGTTTGAAAATGATGGTCAAATATTCATTCAGGAATGAAATTAATTGCAGGCACGTAACAAGCATAGCCTGTGTAAAAGAGTCGAAGGGAAATAGGGCGAAAAAATGGAGAGAGGAAGAGAGAAAGTAATTAAAAATAACGCAATGTTATTCTTTCGCAGCTGACGACCAAGGCACGATAATTTCCTGGCGTACAAGGGAAAGAGACTTTGAGTATAAACAAGTAAACGAATTATTCACTAGTTACCATCAGCTCTCCGTCGCTTGGAAAGGTAAAATCCAAAAGCTAAACGTACCCACAATTCCAAGAGAATGGCATCACGTAACGTTTACTTGGAGTAAGACCTGGAATCTAAAATTCTATCAAAATGGCGTCTTGGTAAACGAGACTGGGAGGGCCCTGGAAAGAGCATACCCAGAAGAGAGCGCGACCGACGGTTTACTGATCGTCGGAAACAGATCGCTGTCCAGTGATGTGAAACCAGCGGATAACTTTCAAATCTATGGCTTAACCGTGTGGCCACGCCTTGTCTCAGAAGGACAGATTAAGGAAAAACTGGATGCTGGTAAGTCATGGTGACAGTGTAGCAGAAAGAAAAGATTTTTTGAAACTTATTTTTAAAGTTATTAAAAGAACAACGTCTCGACGTCTGCTTTACACTATTCACATTGTTGTACATGTGCAAATGCTTACGCTAGTGCAAATGATATCTCCACAAGTTTCTGTTCTTTTAATTTTGGCAATAGTATCATGCAAACAATGATAGGATAAAGTTGTTTTGCTTTCCCTAAGCTCCTCATGGGAGGCAAAGAAACAATGATGAACGTGACTGGCAGAAGGTCATCAGTGCCATAGAGCTGGCTCTAGCAGACGATGTTAATGATTGTTGGCCTCTTTTTGGTCAAAAGAAGAAACAGGTTGAAATATTTATTTCCTTGTTGTCTTTTTTTGTTTTGTTTTCCACACCTATTTACTCCTTTTATTCCTTTTTGTCACGTTTGACGGACTGTCATTGGCTTGGAATGCTAGAATTACTTTTCTTACGTTTTACTAATATTGTGCATACCCTTGCCTGAACATAATTTCGCTATTTAATTTTTTTTGAAATAGATTATTTATAGCCAGCTCAGTCTTAAATACGAGCAATCACACGCGCAAACTAAGGGAAAAAACACCGGTCCTTAGTTTAGTGAACGTGTTTTCTGTTAAAACATTTGTAAATTTTTTTGAGAAAGGAGTTACATAATGAATCACTGGCAAACCGCCTAGCTAAGGGCTCGTGCGCCTCGTGCTGGTTAATTTCTGTTAAAAATATAAATGATTGTGAAAATGACTACTGCGGGGACTGATCAAACAACGTGAAAAGACCTGAGTTACAATATTTCGACTGGCCAATACCAGTCTTCATCAGGTTTATTAAGGCATGCATCACGAATTTACAGAAATATATATGTATCAATTTTGACTGATCACGATCTTTCTCATCCGACGTTGAGCAAGGTTGATCGTGCACGGTTTTTGCAGTGGTCTTAAACCTTAATTTCGTATTAACGTCAATTAAAATGGCACTGATACATAGAGTGTGCTAGGGTAGCTGTTAATACAAAGGACAACACGCAGCTAGGTCATAGCCAAGAAAATCTTGTGTAACTTTTACATTTCGTCACGTCTTCCTTGGCTAGCTCGTCATTTGGAAATCATGAGTAAACCTAGAGACAGTGCATAAATTTTTTGATGACAAAGTCGTCTCAGCTTTGCTAAAACCACATAAAAACTGCAGGTCTGCAGGTACAGAAAAAGAAACAGAGGGCAGAAATTTCCGCGGGTGGCATGGCGCTTGTATTGTTCTATTACCTTGCAAGGTAGCGAGTTTGAAGCCTTCAAAGTCTTTGCTGTGACAACTTGTGTATGTTAAAGTACAAGTTCTGAGTCCTAACAGCTTTGGATAATAAAAGGAATACAAGAAAGGTAAAAAGTGATTGCAGTTGGTGAAACATAAGAGATTTGAATCGTGAGTCATGAGTGTTAATCCTTTATGCCCCAGTAGTTACAAGCATCTAACTTCTCCTTCGGTGATAGCATTGACATTGTGTTCAAAGCGTACAGCGTTCCTTTGGGTGACATCAAAACGGAAATAGGGATTCCAAACCTGCAAACAGGAGTGACATGTTTGAGAATTAACTTATACTTAAGTACTCTTTTTCCAGTTACTTGTCGCATGACCGACTGGTGCTTAAAGAATTTGAAAGAAGACGATTTTGATTGGTCCTCTGCGGCGAAGTGCACCAGTACGAATTACACAGGCCCGTGTTCTGATCCTATCAACACTGATCAAGGTATTCTGTTCTGACAACTGGTTACATCTCTCACATGCAAAATCGTCCAACCTTTCAATCTTATCAATAATGGTTTACTAAAACAAAGACATGCAGAAACAAACGTTAAAATTTGACGTTTCGGAGTCGTCATGACGTCAAGGTAACAATTATACAAAATGTAAATTTCAACAACTGTCAAGGAGAAGTGTTGGCTCTAAATTCTTTCGAAAGTATTTGTGTAATTTTATTTTCGCACTCTCTATTATGCTCATTTAGCGCCCAGACCGCTTCTTGACTGATTCTTCCCCAGTCGTCTTCATGTTGCACGACGTGCGCGGCACGGGAGCGCGAAGTTTGAAAGCAATGCGCATCGCGCAACATGAAGACGACTGGGGTAGGGCAGGGTTCTTGATACTTATTGAAATTCGAATCTGAATAAAAATAAAATTCAAATCCGAATAAAAATAAAAAACTGATGTGGCAATATATTATGGAAAACTGTTAATGTAGCCTCCGAAGGGCCATGAAAATCTGGTCTCATTGCCGGCTGTAGTAATTTCTGATGGTTTCACCCTCGGGGGGATACCACCCCCCATAAGGTTTTCCTTGAATTTCTCCAAGACGAATTACTATCTAGACCTGCCGTTTTCAGTAGCTGTGAGCATATCCCTAAGACACGTTTTGACATAAGCTTGGTGAGAATCGGTTGCTATGGGTACGAGATATGACGTCATAAGTAGCAGGTTGTCAAGCCAGTTTTGAAGAAAAATTCGTGTTTTTTACCCTTTTTAGGTGAAAAATGCACAAAATGTCAACAAAAAGCAGCAAAATGTTTAATTATGTCACATTCTACATGTCCAGCATCAAAAATTTCCAATTTTTAACGTTTATTGACAATTTCTAATTTTTGGTAAAATCCAAGATGGCGCCCAATATGGCGGCTATATTGGATGACGTCACAGGCCTCCAGCAGCGCGGCAACTCACAATATGTACCTCATCTAGTAGAGCAAATCACAAGCTTTCTATTAAAGGTTAAATCTTTTCAAAATATTGTAACATAACGAAACCCAAGGGGGGTTTCCAACAACCCCCCTCTCCCCCTTTGTACCACGGTGGGGGTGTGACTTTGCTTGTACGTCCGAGGGTTAACCCTAACAGTGACAAGCATCTATTTTCTCCTTACAATATCCCTGCTTGTTTAAACGTACAGGTCACGAGAATAAAGGAAATGATCACCAAACATGAAATATCTTGATGTTTGTGCAAATTCTCTTATCTAGTACCATAAGAAATGTATGGAGAAAACTAAGGAGAATATGCATATTAATATTGGGGCTTAAAGGGGTTAACAAATGGAAGGTGGGACAAGGGGAAAGAGGCAGGATAAATACGAAGTCCTCAAGAGTTCTGTGTTTTTCTCCCACACTGACAAACTGAGTAAAATTACCTTGCTGGATTTGCAGCCTTTTTATTTGTCCCACAAATGGAAGCGCTTTATCAAGTTATACATGTTTGGCCATGACTGTGACCCTTAAACTTTTTATTTTTCTTTGTTTTACTTCACCCTATCCAGTCCGACGTTCTTTCATAAATGGAGCTTTCAATAGCAGAACAAATCAACATCCCCAAGGAACCTCGTGGTTAGCGGTTGATGGCCAGGCTGACACGCGCACTACCGTGGGCCCGGCTGCCGCGCCGTGGTGGAAAGTAGACCTTGGTCGAGAGGGCCTGGTTACTGGTGTTAGACTGTCTCTCGATGTAGAGGTTAAAGGCAGTAGTCCTGGAATTATCAGAATAACGATTCCTGACACAAATAAAAAGGCTTTTTTGTGTGCGTCAATTGATGTGACTGGAGACGTAACCAATAAGAATATAGCGATGTACTGTCCTAAACCGTTGTTTGGTAGATTTGTTAAAGTACAGATGAGTGTGTCTGGTGACTGCAAGGTCCCTGCCTGTGAATATACAATACACCTGAATGACATTGATGTCATGCTAGGTAAGAAAACCATTAGTTATATAAACTTAGTTAAAAAGGTTCTCCCATTGCTTATTATATCTTCTCAATGCAAAACCTCCTTAAATAAACTTAAAACTGGAAACAGAACTGTGCCACTATTTCGGTTTTATTTAAAAAACCTTCCCCAGGGAACCTAGAAAAATAACAGAGTCACAGCATAATAACGTACATTCAACTTGTTTGAGAGCATGACCCATGTAGATAACGGTTATAACCGCTAGCTCCTTACGCGAAATTGTACGTTATTATAGAGTGACGCTGTTGTTTTTCCTCAGCTGCCCTGAGGAAGGTTTTTAAATAAAACCGAAATATTGGCACAGTTCTGTTTCTAGTTTCAAGTTTATTTATTATTTTATCGGTACTAAAGGCGCAGTGTAGTGCTGAGTGGTCAGGGTGTTAGACTGTCAATCGGAAGATGGGATCATGGGAAGACCGGTGGTTCAAGGCCTGGTTACAGTGTCATGACATGTTGTTCCCTTATACAAGGAACTTCACCCTGAAATTTTCCCTCCTCCGTCCAGGTGTATAAATGGTTACCGACAACAAAATGTTGGGGGTACCCCTGCGATGGACTAGCGTCCCATCCAGGGGGAGTAGTGATACCCGTGGCTAGTTGCTACATGCCAAAGAGACCGGGGTTAAGTGCCGGCCGTGTAAGCCACTCGTCGCCCGTATGTAACTTACGCACCCACCATATCTAAAATAGAAGACATTGGTATTCTCAAATTTGCGGTCTTTTTGTCGCGAATAAACGTTGACAGATCTAAACTGGACTTAGAGTGTGTTCTTGTATCGAGTGTCGCGGCGTGTCCAGAGCGTATGCGATTTGAGCATAAAATCGAGGGAACTTCCCGGGAAATTTGACATGTTAAATGCGCGTGCCATTTACTGTTGTCGGTGCACTGTAATTAAAATCGAAATCAAATGGCCGCTAAGTCGCATCAAGAATCATTCGTTTAGTTGTGAAAAATAACCGCTTTTTAGTATGATTTCTCATAGGGTCGATTTTTAATTGTTTACTCCGGTTTTCCCCGGGCGTACGAAAGAATTCGGAAATACAACGGTTTCTTGAAGCTTGATAATTCGAAATCATACGAGATAAATTATTTGATGACCATACTAAATGAAAAACTGATTCTCATTTTTATTTTTATTTTTATATTAAACAGATCAGTCTACCGGATTTCTCTACATGCAAGCTTCAAATCAAAGTAAAGGAGAAACAGCTCGCCTTAAAACCCAGTCCATTTTACCAACTTACAACTGTTTGACTTTCTCTTACCACATGCATGGAAGACAAATGGGCAAGTTAAGTGTGTACATCAGAAGCTACCAAGGAAACGAGACCCTTCTTTGGACGTTGTTTGGACAACAATCGTATGACTGGCAGCGCGGAGAAATACCTCTTAACAGCAATAACGTCTACGAGGTTTGTAAAGCTTGATATTCCACAAGAGATTGAATCGCCAGAGAAATTGAAAGAGATGTAATAGTACTTCACAATAGGTCTGCTTTTATTTGAATGTTGTAAAATCAAAGCTTTTGAGTTTTTACTCTGAAAAATTAAAACAGAAGCAAAAACAGAAAGAGCCAATCATACATGCAGAACTAGTAGCAAATGCTTTAATTCAATGGACAGGGCAAAACGCGCATTTTGATTGGTATAGCGGAGTTTGTACAGGCGTGTGATAAAAAGACGTAATTTAACGCTGAAATAGTAATTTCCGACGTTTCGACAATACTGCATTCATCAGGGTCTCAAAAACAATAGTAGTTCGTACTTTCGTTTGCGAAATAAAATTCCAAAACCAATAACACACGAGTAGTTGAGAGTGCGCTAGCGTAAGGCTAGCATACGGTCACAAGAAAGCAAAGTCTTGGTTGAGACCACTCGGCGCCATGGTCTTGTAATTAAATATATATCGCATTTCCCTGCGCTTTCTCCTGTTCATTACAAGGACACTGATAGTCATTCAATAACCCCTTTTATCACATTACTTTTAGACTCTGCGCGGGATTCTTTGCCATTATCTGTAGTTGGTACAGACGCACGAATGACGTAGTGAGCCGCAAAGTTCTGAGCTCGCAAATCAACAGTACGAAAATTGTTAAAAACATTTTTAATTTTGTACGGGATAACCTCAGAAGCAAAAATTGTATAAAACAACTAGATTCCATTTGGCGGTGCGTGTGTATTTGTGAATAGGTAGGTCATACAAAATAATTATTATTTTGCTGTCAGATTATTTTTGAGGGGGTCATTGGCAATGGATCGGAAAGCGATGCCGCCATTGATGATGTGAAGTTCACTAAAAACAATAATTGTTCCTTTATTCCGCATAACGCTCAACCAGAACGTTTTGGAGGAGGTAAGTAAAACTAAAAACAATACTGTTAATCTCACTGACACTTGCCAAATTTTATGGAATATCCGATAGCCATAGGCTAAATTTATAAAACGGTAGAGTCTTTTTCATTTTTAAGTGGGTATCCACTCTAGGCAAACACCACAGACGCAAAGCGACCCACTGAAACGATCAGAACTTGAAAGAAAAACATGTAACGGGTGCCAAGCGAGGGAAAACGCATTCAAGAAAGACAGTACTGGTTTTTGTTTTCAGTTTAAAATGGTTGGTGATTAAAGGGCGAGCTTTTCGCTAGTCATGCAAAGCGATCAGCAGACCAATAGCAGAGCAAACCCGAGATTGTAGAGTGCCTACCAAGAAATTCTGTTTATCCTAGCAAACTCCGATTGGGGGATCCAAACATTGGAAACTTAACTTTGAGGATTTTTAGGGTGATTGGTTAACAACGGTAGTCCCTTGCATAGTGGGTTTACAAATGTAGTGATTCCGGCATGGCCGCGCATTATGCGTGAAACCACACTATGTTCTTCATAAAATAAACAATTCAAAAACGCGCCTCCAAATATCACGCTGGTGACGTCACCTTAGGTAGCTCCAAGGTAGTTGCTAATTATTCCTAAATGACTTGCTTGTGGTAATCCACCAGACAGGCTACCGCTGGGGCAATCGACTTTTGATTGAATAACGACCTTCTTCTCCTAGACTTTAGATCCGCTATCATCGGCCACATCCCAGCATACAAGGCGCACCTCGAGAGCTGGTTGGCTTCAGTTGATTTCCAAGACAAGCTGTGGAAGCCTTGCTACAGCAGTGTTAGCGATGGGTGGAAAAGCAGTATCTTTCACCAGAAGTGTGATGGAAAGGGACCGACATTGACAATTGCTCGAGTCAATAATACCGTGTTTGGGGGATTTACGGATCACAGTTGGGGAAGTATGTCTGAGGCCTTGGTCAATTAATCGCTTCAATGTCATCAAACACTGTTGAATGCAACTATATTGTACGAATGCTTGATCGCAAAGTGTCCTTCTCAGGACTACACTCATCTGGACGATCATACTCCACCGACTTATGATATGATTCCTGGGTTCAGACCATTTACAACGTGGAAAGGCGTTGACAAACTTGTTCCCAGGGTCTTTCATCTCCCCACTCCCTCTGGGGTGGGGAGATGAGAAACCCTGGGAACGAGGTTGAGGTGTTGAACGGAAATGTTGAATCCCTCTGGGCGGAGCCTAAACTTATTATTATTATTATTATTATTATTATTATTATTATTATTATTATTATTATTATTATTATTACTAAAATGCAAACTCATTTTCACTTGACATGAATAGAGACTTTCTTCTGTCTGAGTTTTGCTTTCTTCTATTACTCGAGCGACTTTTATAAGCAAATGAGAGTAAGTTTCTAAGGAAACTGTGGCGCTGCGTCGGTGGGGAAGTGAAACACAAAAATCTGGATTTATCAACTGAGTTGATATGATAAATTGGCCACCTTTGCCACCGTTACGAAATTGAAAGCTAGCTTCTTCACCTGCCTTTCAGTCTGTTAGTCCTCACGTTATATGACACTAAATGAAACGTCAGCTTTCAATTTCGTAACAGTGGCCAATTTACCTTGTCAACTCAGCTGATAAATACAAATGTTTGTGTTTGACTTTTATAAGCCTCAACTCTGAAATTCTGAAACGTCGACTGAAGGTAGAAAAATAACCATAACGTTCTGTGCCATCGTACATCATAACATACGTTTCCATAACGCGACCCTAAAACAGTATCGTTAACCAACCACCAGCTGGCCCTGAAATCATTTCCTTCAATTTGCAGGTGCTGTGGACGTTAATCTAACAAATACGAAAGCATTCCTGTTTCGTTTCAAGAGGACTATAGGCAGAGCTTTCGAAGAACTTGTTCTTGGATTGGAAAATGTTTTCAAAGGTATTCAATGGAGGAAAGATCGAGGGCCAATATTTGGGCTCGAAGAACTTGGATTGTCATTAGACACGCGAGAGGCCACAACCAGTGTCTTATTATCGTTTGCGGAAAATGGTACAAATGAGACTTCACTGTTGAGGGAAAACAATACATGCTTGCACGACATAGAAGTCTTAGTTATCGGAGGTGAGACTAACACTGCACTTAGCAATAATCATCTTTACTAAGATATACGTTTTGGCGGGGAACTTGTCTTGTATGGATCGTATTCCAGCTAGGTCATTTGTCATGAAGAACAACTTCGACTTTTGTACCTAAGCGCAAAAAAAATATGGCTTCGAGTCTCATTTAAACAAGTTCTTTTTTGTGTTTTATCAGGCTGTATCAGCACAACTCCGAAGATCACATTCATTCATCCATTCACCCCTTTCGTTCACTTACTCGCTCACGTATTCCCTCTATCACTTACTTGCATATCCTGTTTATTCGTTCGTTCTTTCATTCATTTACTTATGTATCTTTTCTTACCAGATTCAACATGTGCAAGTCAATGTCCCTTGTATCAGGTTTGTGACGAAGTTCAAGGAACATGCGCGTGGGATTTGACTTTCCAAGATGCTCGTTTCTGTGAGCACGGTAAGTTGCACTGTTTTATTAACCCTTTAGGCCCTGATACGAAAATGTATATTCTCCTTACTGTTCTCTATGCATTTCTTATGGAACTAGTAAGGAGAATTTGTCTTAATATCAATACATCTCATCACTGGTGACCTCTTCCTTTATTCTCATCAATTGAGTGTTTGAACAAGTAGTGACTGAATGTAAAGAGAAATTTCCTTTTCGTAACTTTAAAGGGTTCATCCAAAGAAATAAAGGTCAGGAAAAAGAAAATGATCAAATTCTAGTTATTTATTAAAACCACAATACATTTTCGGAGTCCAGTGATAAGACGAATCAATGTAATCTTAGTGGAAGGGAATGTTGGTTCAATAATTTCCCTCGTACCGAGTGGCCATGACAAGGAAAAACGTGAAATACCGTATCGTTCACCGAAACTGAAACAGCTCTATGTGTTAACGGATTGTTTATGCCCGGGTTTATGTTAAGAAGTACGAAACCCCCCTCTTTTATAAAATAGTTGAAAATAGTTTACTTACTTTACTTTAGACAAATAAACTTCCTTTTGGTATACCTCTCTAATTAAAAAATTATAATTGATATTAAATTTCCGTAACAGCTATCTATCTATTTTGTGCACCATCAGCTACTTCATCACTGTAAGCAATTATCATCTATTTAAAGGTCTGTCATTTAGTAATATTTATTTCTTGGCTTTGATACGCTCTAATTTAGTGACAAATTGTCGGGTTTACTGCATTTGTACCATATATAATATATTTTGCTGATCTAGAATTCTTTCGCACATTCTTTCGCAGAAAGTAATTTCTCTATCGGTGCCAATTAAATTGGTTGCCTTTTTAGAACAGGAAACATCAGTATTTCTTACTCACACAGGGAACGCAACGTTTTATTGGCCACTGGACACTCACACGAACATGATAAACCTAAAGGGGGACACGTGGGGAACTTTTGAAGGAACTGTGAACACCGTACGTGGTCCAAGGCTAGGAGCCGTTTACGCTCGCAAGGATTCAGTTATCAATCTGGGCGAAGTTAGAGACATTTGTTTTACTGATCCTTTGTCGTGTGACAGTGGTTTTACGATATCCCTGTGGTTAAAGCACAGGACTACCAACATCAATGATGCCACTGTCGAACAGGAGTTTCTTCGTATAGGAGAACAGGACAACCCGGAAGTAACCTTTAGCTTGTTTCAACAAAAAGGAAGAACTGAAGAGCATCTTGCCATACGAGTTTCTGCATCGTCAAGAAATTGTCTTTATGTCTTTTCCGTTCCAAGGTCTTTGTGGTCTCATTTTGCATTTGTGTGGAAGACGACTCACTTACAAATTTTCAGAAATGGTCTTATGTTGAACGAATTTCTCAACAAGGAGGGACTCTGCGCAGAGGAAACTCAAAACCCTGTTCAGCTTCCAGTTTTAACTTTAAAAGGCGAAGCACTTTATGATGATTTGAAGATTTGGGACGTCATGCTCCATCCAAATGAGATCGACGAAATGTACAGCTGTGTACGAGGTAAAACAACTATTCACATTGCATCTACCGTAGAAATAATGAGTAATAATCACTAAAACCCTGATCCCATTAAGGTTTTAATTGCTTTTGACGGTTATCTGACGTGTTGGAGAAATCGGAAATCCATGATGGCGGCAGTTTAGAAGACTTGTCCCAGTTTCCACGTCCTTTGACGTTATCGCCACCATTTTCAATTCAGACCTTAAAGGAAACAGTTTTGGACGTAAAATACGCCTTCAAGTTTCATTGTCACAGTTTAACTTAATCTTCAAATCATGGAGGCGAGACAGAATCAGACCCTCTCCTAACGCAAGCTGAGAAACCCCAAAACAGCCCAGGCTGATTCCTACGTTACGTCCTTGGGTTGATTGAACATGAGGTTGTAGTCGTAATTACGTTAAGAATAGTTTAATACACAGTTCTCCAGTATAAGCGATCACAGTGTTCTAAAGAAAATCTCGTAGAGTGTTATGTCGAGAAAGAGCCTGACATCTAAGATTGCCAAACTTTACATTTCCAACAGAGAAAAAGTAATTAACTGTTTAGAAAACATTCTGAGACAGAAGTTTTACTTTTTGCATGAATTGTGACCAGCTTAATTTTTTGTGCTGTATTCACGTTATCAATTATGGCTGAGTCAGCTCGACAAGAATTACAGTTATGAGTAAGCAAGTCCGCTCGACAAGAATTACAAGCCGAAAAAGAGCTAGAGGAGTTAGAGCTAGAAGAAAGGAGAGGGTGGCTTCTGCACGTGAGCCACCCTCCTTCATTTGCATCATCTGTGAGAGGGACTGCTACAAGTTGGCCTCCACATGTACAGCCACTTTAGGAAATGTTGTAGAAATTGACTCATGGCGCTACACCAGCGTCTGTCGAGCAGGATGGATGTGAATTCACGTTAGCAAATTAATTTAACCTCATTTTGAAACAGAATTAACCTAAAGTAAGGTTGTATTTAGTTTGCCTCACGGATCCTTTTTAGTTGTCTGTTTTCCAGAGATATTTGAGTGACATAACTTAAACTAATGAGAAACAATTGAAATACCGGCAAATTGCCGGCAATTCGGGTTCATGACCACGAAAACCCTTAATCTTCTCGGGGCAACCGAAGATTGATATCTGGCCCTAGATGTTGAAAGACTGGATAGCTTTATCGGCTGGGTAAATCATTATCTAGTGGATAAACTGTATTGGTTGGAAAACATTTTAACTGTCGGTGTTCTGCTTGCCCAGTGGTTTAAGTTTGTCGTCCTTTGGACAATTGGTCCCTGGTATTTTGTTGCTTTCCAGCACAACCTGCTCGTTTGTCACGAGAGAGGACTGCGATCCATGAACCACCGCAAGCTGGTCAGATGTTCCAATTACTGAGCTTCATCATTTCTCATTTCATCCACGGTTAACGTATATGATTATTTCATATATTTACTCTCGTTTGTTTCACCACCTAGGGGATCACTGCGACTTCGTAAATAACCAGCTCCCAGTTGGCTTGATAGCTCAGTTGGTTAGAGTGCTGCACCGATATCGCAGAGGTCAAGGTTTCGAAACCCATTCAAGCCTGAATTTTTTTCAGGTTGTTCTTTTATCAGCTGCTTAAGTTGATATCTTTAACTGCGAGGTTATCATCATTTCTTCCTCTTCTTTGTTACTGAGATCCTTTTCTCTCTTACAGCTCCTTCCTGGGCATGCAAGACATCAGACTGGTCAAAGAGCTTTAAATCCGAAGGATGGTCCCTATGTTCTGAGGACAATTTTTTGTTGAACGGAATGCAAAGAGGAGAAAATGGAGGACTGGAAGATTTCATTGATCGATTAGAAGGTGGCTTGTGTTGCCCGCTTCCACCACAACACAAACACCAGGAATTGAGATGTCATAACCCAAGATATTATAAAAATGGGTAATGAACGTGTGTGAACGTATGTTCCCACTTATGCTGACTTATACACCATGAGCACAAACATAGGCAAAGGCATAAGCACAAGCACGAAAAACAACATCACGCAGGAGCCGACAGGAGATAAATACAAACACAACTTGTTTTCCTTTTTCCCAGTGTCCTTGACCTCATTTCAGGATTGCTTGTGTCAGTAATTATTATTTCCACAAGTGGGAAACGGCGTGAGGAACGTGCAAGCACAAGAACTCAGCAGCACTATCTTGCACGTGTGAATGTCGATTTGAGCACCGTGACGAATATATTTCACAGTGAGAAAGCCCTAACCGCTTGTCCTCATTCTTATGTTTGTGCTTATTTGACGAGTGAGAACCAGGCTTATGTAGTTTAAGATACGGCGCGTTTTTATCACAAATTATGTGTATTCCGAAAACGGAATTCACGGGAAACTCAGGGCTTGTGTTATCTCCAGTCATAAGCAGTGCAAAATATCCAA
Organism: Siderastrea siderea; assembly: GCA_964030785.1. Lineage (NCBI taxonomy): Eukaryota > Metazoa > Cnidaria > Anthozoa > Scleractinia > Rhizangiidae > Siderastrea > Siderastrea siderea. Next base: position 32,982,408 of record OZ034979.1, read on the forward strand.
ATACCCAAAGTAAAATTTTCGACTTTTTTCAGTGTTTTGGAAAGGAATCCGCAAAAAGAAATCGCTACATTCTGTTTCTAGAATATCCGGAATTTATCCTAATAAAACACACCATTGGCTGACCCTTGGCTTGGCATAGCGATAACCTGCTATTTTCAAGTTGAAAACATTTTGATTAAGTTGTCCCTAGAAAGAGTAGCCGGTATAAAACATGCGCCCTTTATACATTTAAACACCTTTTATTTATTGTATGATGATGATGATGATGATGATGATGATGATGATGATTGATGATGATGATGATGATGATGATGATGATGATGATGATGATGATGATGATGATGATGATGATGATGTAACTGTGTCTCCTATGTTTCAGTTCGTGGATTTTAGCTTTCACAAACCGATGATATCGAAAACAAAAACAAATCTGGGTTTAAAAGAAATTAGGATATGAAACGTACAAATTCAAGCAATTTATTTGGTCTATCATTTATTAATTTATATTCATATTCGTATTTTTCCATTTTTCATATTTTTCTTCTAACTTAAATTATTTTTTTCTTTACTGTCACCTTTACAGAGGAATTGGTATCATCCACTGCTCTTATCGTTACTTTTTCCGTGGTCTCTACCGCCTAGGCAGCAATCAGGCTACCTTCGATTTTCTCAAATATGTGAAGTGCTGCCAGCCTGCCATAGATCCGCCAAATTACGGCAGATGCTACTATCAATCCGTTTCCTCTTTCGATAAACCTGGATTATTCAAGTGTGAGGACCATCACTACATCACCGAGATACGAACACGCAACTGCCACCAACTGTATTGTATCGACCGGTTCAGATGCTGTACAATGCAAACAGGTATTAAGTGGAGCAATTGAAGATGTACATCACCTGGTAGTTGACTGGCTGGCTGGCTGACTGACTGATTGACTGACTGACTGACTGACTGACGAAAGGGCTCACGGAAAGAGATGCGTATCGACCATAACTAACTGGGATGATTAAATTTTCGCGGTGACATCATGTTTTAATCCTACAGTGGTTGTGGTGGCAACAAAGTACATACTAACTCACAAAAAAATTGATATATGTAAAAAATAGTAACACCATCTAACACATTTTGGCGAAATGGCATTATACTCAATGTCAACTGCAAGTGCGCGTTAGTTGTGGATGTAACGAAACGTGGCCGTGACGCCATCAGTGCTAGCATGTGGACAACCAAGAGTCAATGGAAATTTGCCGAGTGCTGGAAATCACTTCAACCCTAAGGTGGCTCCCTAGAGTTTCTACAAAAGTGACTATACGAACTGGCAAGACTTACGAAAGAAACCCTAGTTTTGTTTGCCTTGCAATCTTTGTGCCTGAGATTTGCCAGTAAGATTACCAACATAATTACACTTATTTTTCAGTTTTTGCTTCTCAGGCATAGGCCGTTGTCATGGCAACAAAACGTCTAAAGAATGACGGATATTTTCCTATTCCTATTCCTAATTTATTCCTTAACATTTTGATTTTCCCTCGGTGAAATTATTTGAAACTTTCCTATCTTCTGAAAATGATTTTTACTAACATTTTGCAGGGGAAAAAATATGGGGTCGTTCAGACGGTTTCAACGATATCACGTGATTTCTTATTTTTCACCATTAAACTGAATTGCTCTGACAGAATTTTTCCAAAAAATAGTATGTGGAAGGTAGCGTTAATATCTCAAAATGTGCAAAATTAAAAAAAAAATTCACCGAAGGAAACACGAGAAACTTCACCGTTAACTTTGCTTTTTTTTGGCTATGCTGACGTCATTTAAAATGTCAGGAAAATCTTACCATTTCATGTGAGCGCGCGCAAATTACTACAGCTCACATCATCAGCGCGCACGTGGTCATAAAACTATAGGGAGCCACCTTAAACCTTAAATTATAATTTCCTTAAGCAAAGCTGGCAACTACATACACGCCGTTTGTTTTAGTTCTCTTAAGAAATACTCCTAATATGTCTTTTAAAAATCTCAGAAATGCTTTTAACTTCATCAGATAAAATGTTCCAGTCATTTACGGCTTGATACATAAAACGGTTTTGGCCTCAGGAACAACGTGATTGGGGCCTAGAAATGTTATTTCTACTTCGTGTGTTGTAATTATGAATGTCTTAAAAACTATGAAATTAAAATCCCAATCAATCAAGCCTCTTAAAGCCTTGAAAAACAATATCAATCTATGAAATCTTCTTTTCGTCAAGTTATCCCAGCCAAGCTGATCGAGCGCCTCAGTAGCAGATGAATGCTTTGGCATATCGACTACGATTTTGGCAGCTAAATTTTGCAGCACTTGGACTTTCTTCATCAGAGTCACATGAAAAGGATGATTAATCAATCCATTGTGGTGGGTCCGCCTTTCGTCCTCGCGCTCCCCCCCTCCCTCAACAAAAAAAGAACGCCTGATTGCAGGTTAATGAAGAAATGGCTGCCCCATGTGCTATAAGCCAACATTTATACTGTAAACTTTCATCATTCCTTTTCTTTTTCAAAGATGTACGAAGTGAGAGAGTTCTGGAGATCAAGGTGACTGCTTCACTGTTAGATGAAAGCAGGGATCAAATGAGTGGCAGATTCTATAGTCTGAAAAGAAGAATACGACGTGGAGTGAGTTTTAGTGCTTTTTGAAAGCTGTTTTCATTTGCTAATGTCATTACGTTTGGGGGGTAAGCATTATTTAAGTATCAATGAATGCCATTCGAAAACCCGTTAGTTGTTTTTAACAAACAATCAAGTTATCTGTTTGTTCTTACTCATTTTTAGGTCTGGGGTGTTTACATCAATGTTAAAAAAGGGTACTTTATCGAACAAGTATCAGTAACCAAGTTTGGGTATGTATGCTTGTAACGCACTTTCGCCACTTCTCTTATCGCAGGAATTAGTTAGGTGACACCACAGGAAGCCCAGACTCACGAACAGACCATATTAGTGGCAAAATATAAGGATTTGTTTGGAACTTGATCGCTAGTTTAGTCAGGAAACGAAAAAGGACGACAAACAGCGAATACAGTATATATAGCAGATCAAATGTTGTTCATGGGTTACGTTGTTTCTTGACCGTCTCAGAAGCCTTTGAACCGCATTTTAGCCAGCTTTTTAAATGCTAGGTTTCCCTCGTCACCTTAAATAAACCTAAACATCCTTATCATCATTGTCATTAAAGATGTGTTTATTGTTCATCGTGGTGTAAGATAGGTAAGATGAAGGTTTATTCGTTTGTCTCACGATGGAATCGCTTTGAGTTGTTGATCGCGACGTTTCGACTGCAATACTGCTAGTCTTCATCAGGCGATGTTTACGTGTCGCTGTTTGTAGCATGTTGGTTCGCTGCTATTGGTGCATTTCTTTCCTCATTATTATTCCGACTATTAGATGTTATTCCCTCACAGGTCCGCTTTGCGGTTGATCGGCTGTTGTGCTTTTTGATCGTAGGTATCCAAACTTCAGGAATTTCGATTCCACTATCTCTATTGATGTTATTAGGATGAAGTCTTATATGGAAAAGCCTCTTTGACCAGTGTGGGTCACGATCAATAAAATTAACTTCTTTCCAAATAGGAAGATGCCCCGTTTCGTTAGCGTGCTCCGAAACTGCGGAGGTTTGCGTACGAGCAAGCCGTATTTCTCTGTCGTGTTCTTTCATCCTTTCTTGCATCGCTCTCCCTGTTTCCCCGATGTATACTTTGCCGCACTCACATGGAATCTTATAGACGACACTGTCTTGTTTAGTGGGCTCAAGGGGATCTTTCGGTCGCACTAAGTGAGACCTTAGAGTTGTGTCAGATTTGAAGACGGTGCGTACACCTTGTTGTTGTAGGCAGAGGCGAAGAACCTCTGATTCACCTTTTATGTAGGGTAGAACCGCAGTAGATTTAACTTCCTTCGTAGGTTCTTTGTTGGCTGTTGGTCTTGTTGTGTTTGTGAGCTTTCGTACAAATGAAGAAGGATATCCGTTCGAAACAAGTACCGATGATAAATGTTCCTTTTCTTCAGAGATAGCTGATGGTTTTGTTATGAGGTGTTTGGCTCGGTCGCATAAACACTTAACAATACCACGTTTAACTGACTGAGGATGGTGTGAATCATAGGCTAGGTTTTGGTCAGTGTGGGTGGGCTTTCTGTAGACACTGGTGGTGAGAAGACCGTTTGAATCCCTTGAAGCTGACGTGTCGAGAAAGGGAATAGTGTTATCTTTCTCGATTTCCATGGTAAAACGAATAGTAGGCTGTTGACTGTTTAGATGTAAAAAAAACCGTCTACATAGTCTTTCCCTAAGATTGTAAAAGTGTCATCTGCATATCGCTTCCAGATCTTAGGTTTATAGGTCGCTGTTGCTATCGCCCGTTCCTCAAACTCTTCCATGTAAAGGTTAGCAATAACCGCGGAGACAGGGCTGCCCATGGCTGTTTTCGTCTTTTTGTTCGTCAATCGACCCGTTGTATTGGAAATACGTGGATCTTAAGACAAAGTTTAAAAGGTCGGCAATTTGTGTAGGTGTAAGGTTTGTGCGGTTGGCAAGACCGGGATCGTTCTCTAGTTTACATAATGCGGCCTTTACGGCACCTTCGATCGGCACGTTCGTAAATAACGATTCTACGTCAAAAGATACCATGACTTCGTTTTCTTGTATTCGCTCATGGCTGATGGTAGACACAAAATGAGTAGAGTTGGTAACTGTGTAGGCTGATTTGCCTGTCCACGGGGACAGGATGTCAGCTAAGTGAGCCGACAAATCGTAAGCGAAGGTGTTTACACACGATACAATAGGTCTTAATGGTATCTCGGGCTTGTGTATCTTAGGTAGACCATATATCCTAGGTGGCTGTTTGTGCCTATAGGTTTGATTTTGTTGTAGACAGTTTCTAAGGGAGATGCGTGGATGGGCATAAGAACACGTCATCATCGGTGCACAAGCACTACGACAAAGAACACGCGGGCGCAGTCCCTGATGACCTCCTCAGTCGCTTTAAAGTGCTAAAAAATGCAGGAACAAATTTGATTGTTTCATTAACGAAATGCTATATATCAAGCAATTAAGACCGTGCTTGAATATACAATCAGATTCCATCCGTGCTAAAGTTTTTGTCTAGCGCATAGCTTAACTCCCTTTATGTAAATTTATCAGTTTTTGGTTTGAGGGAACGCGAAAATAACCTTGTCTCTCCTCAGTTTCCACGCGTTTTTCGCGTTCTTTTTCCCAATTCGCACTTTCCCCACTATCTCGGAGCCTGATTAAGCCAACCTCTGTAATAAGCCTATTAATCCCACTCACCCTCCTCTTGGTGCCTGGAAAATAAGATAACTTTTAATTTTTTTCACACGGTATATTACAAAAATCAGTTTCAAATTACATATATCTAGATTTAATCTAACTAAGAAGACGATGTAGTAAGTTAAAACTCAATAGGCAGGGGCTTAACATAACGTTTACGGTAAGTGTGTTCCAAATTGAGCACATGAACACATGTCGGGAAGACACCTTGTGTCATCCACATTGACCACGACCTGCGTACATTGACCACGCTTGCGCGTATTTGCGTTGATTTGCCCAAATACACTTGCAAGGCCATGTTTCATCTTGGTATAATAGCCCTTTTCACAGTAAACTTTTCTCATTTTCACTACAATGTATTTGAACGTGGATGTGAGGCAATTGTGGGCAGTTTAGCATTTTCTGACCGAAATTGCCTCACATACATGTTCAAGTACATTGTAATCTAAATGAGAAAAGTTAAATGCGAAAAGGGCTAACGAATTGAATTGTAACCCAGGGAAATAATGTACTGATTTCCAACTGTTTAAAAAATGGACGGACGCCTCACCCCAAACAGACCTTTGCCAGCAAATGCCCCACCGTGGGAATTGATAACATGAAAAATGCCGACAAATACACGAGGGGAGGTCGGGCTTGAAACAGAGAAAGAAACTGAATAAGACCGCACTCAGAATCCCAAAGCAGTTTAGGTCTCCAGGGCTCCTGCCTAAACTATGTAGGGGTTCTGTTTTCCAAGACAGAAAATTCGTAGCTCTAGGCCTCCGTTTATTTATTCCAGTTCTCCACAGAATCGAATCAGCATTTTTGTCCCGGCCTTAAGCAGAGTAATTCTTTCGACTTTAGGCTGTAAAAATTTCCCCCTTAAGACCCTGCGCACTGACAGTCGACGAGATCGAAAGGTTGAGTTCTCATTAACTCTTCTGAACTTTCGTTGTTGTTTGATTTAGACTTCAAATCTATGTTTGATTTATACCTCAAGGTCTATACACCGACTTTGGTGGGACTCACTCATGTGTTTTCACTTCTCATTCAGACCTGGAAGCGTGATAGCCTATTTCAGTATAATATTCAATTCTCCTTACTACGAAATGATCACGCCTCTGGTTGACGCTATAAACAGAACGTTTAACTCCAGCGAAGTTAATTACCTTGGTGACCTGGCTATACAACTGTGGGACGTTCAATCAATAAATGGTGAGTTTAATTTGTAGCGCAAATTAGCCTTATTCCAGGCTTTAACGCTACCCGAGTACATTATACAGGGCCACGCAGATAGCGCACATAGCAGTTGGAAGACTCGCTTGAATTGCACCTAAACCAAACATATTTTTTTCGCTTAAATATATCTTTTTAAGAAATCCCCCTCACTATTGACTTTTTATAGGCTGTAAAAATTACGAATCTAGCCGTCATCTGTTACACGACCGAACTAGTGAGGGGTATGAGTCTATTCTTGATGTGATACCACAAACTGTTTTGCATCTCCTTAAGTCTTTGTAAACATTCATGCAAAGCAGTTTGTGACGTCACATAGGGAATAGACCCATGCCCTTCTGACTCCGTTGTGTACCAAATGATGCTTTGTTTTTCATATGTTATGAAGCCCATAAAATTGTCAAAAACTGCAAATAAAGGCTAACTGTTTTTGAAATAGGTGCAAAGTTTTGTATTAGTGGAAAAAATATTTTAGGGCTAGGTGCACTTTATCTCTGTCACTGAGCAGTACTACCCTGTAGTGCTCTTTGTTATGCTGAGCAAGATAATTGTAACTTTTGAGTCTGTGGATGAAATCCTCAATCGTGATCATTCGGATAAAAGGTACGCTGTGGTACTTTTCTGGGGCGATGGCGCCGTTTATTATGTTGTAGGTACAAAGTTGTTCTAGATTTTGACTCAATGGTTAAAATGCTGAAGCGTGATTACCCAACTGAAGACTTTTGAGCAATGCTGTCCGGTGTTGTTGTTCTGCTCTATTATGCTGTACAAAGTAGCGTCGGTAGTCCAAGCTTTTGAGTCGGTGGATGAAGTCCTGAATTCAACTCTACTGAGCTTGCAGAGATCTCCTGCTACTAAGTAATATAATAGATTTAATACGTTGGAAAATACGTGGCAAAACTGTAACCGTTCAAATGAAGGCTACGGAGCAGCACTTTTCTGCGGTGCTGCTTGTTACGTTGTACAAGACGATCGATTCTTCTCTTCAATCTTGGATGAAATTGTAAGTGTGACCATTCCGGTAAATAAAGTCTGTCATGCTATAATTTATCTCTGATTGTAGTGGAATTTTGAGGAATGAAACTTGGGACCTGTTTTCATTCATGCACTGAGACGTATTTGCTTGCCTGTGAAAGGTTCAACCATCGTCGATATCTTGTTTTCTTAGTTTACGGAAAGTCACTAAACACCACTGTCACCGTGGCAAACAGTTCAAGCTTTTACCTTAACTGGGAATTCGCCGAGGACATACCACATTACGGTTCCTTCCAGGGATATCAAGTGCTGTACAGAAAAGGTAACACCACAGAGGATTTTTTGCTGAGCACGGAGATAAATGACAACATCACAGAAGCCTGGTTTACTGGAGGAGAATGTGAGTTGTATACCTTCAAAGTTCGGGCTTTTTCTCTGGAGGGATATGGAAAACTGAGTGAGCCAGTTACCATGGAAACATCTTGTAAAGGTAGTTGAAATCTATCATTTATACTTAGAAGTGCACATATCGCGACTCAGAAGTAGTAGCAGTAGTATTTATTATAGTATGCACCGGGTTATCCGTATTTGGAGAGTAGACTATTGAAAAAATATATGGCTAAAGTATCCACCGTCTTGATGTTCTAGTGGTTAGGATACCGCGTTTTGGCCTCAGTAACCCATTAAATGCACAATTCAGCTACTGGGAATCAATGAAGCCGAAAAAAAGCTTTTCTTGTCTGCAGTAGTTAATGAAGGCGGTAAGAAATGAAAAGTTGAGCTATTACGTCACCGTTCAGAGATTTTCAATCATATGAATAAGGATAGGCTATGATGTCATCGAAGATAATGTATTCCCCCGCAAATTAACGAGATTCCCCCCGCCAAATTACGGATAATTCGGTGGACACTATACTACTAATAGTATTCACAGTGTTTTCTCTGAAGTAGTTGTCACTCAAATGGGACAATTCTAAAGTTACTTCCGAGAAATTATGGTTACCTCTCACATTTTTGTCGCTTTTTTTTTGTCTGCACAGTAGTTTTCTCCCTGCAAAACAGTTTTTGGGATGATCGTACTCGTGAGCACGGCCTAGACTTAAGCCGTGGCCTCCGGGGCAGCTAGTTGGGTCGACAGGATTTTCACACGCCAAAGTTTACAACAAGAACGGGAGAGCTCCTGGGCATTTACTCTTATCGAACGAGTTCCAGAAGCGTTTGAGATCCCGCTTGCTGATTGGCCAGAAAAAGTTTCTGGCCAATCAGAAGGCGGGATTTCAAACGCTTCTGGAACTCGTTCGGTAAGAGTAAATGCCCAGGGGCTCTCCCGCTCTTGTTGTAAATTTTCGCCCGCGAAAATCCCGTCGCCCCAACAAGCTGCCCCTGGGTCTGCGAGGATGCATCAAACCCTTGGGTGAATCTAACAAATGTTTGGCGTTATCTTGCAATGGACTAACGACCGTCCTATCCAGGATGGGTGGGAGTCTAGAGGTGGGGAAGAAAGATCGACTTTTATTCATCTCATGCTGAAGAAACCGTGGTTAAGCGCTTGCTATGTTTGCCATTTGAGGCGCGACCGGTTAACGGCTTGACCTTTACCTTAACTTTTTGTGCTTAACAGCTGTAAGCAATGTCAATGCAGTTGGTGTAAACTGGTCATCTATTTTTGTTCAATGGACTCCATCAAAAGGCAGCCTCGTTTCCGGTTATAACGTGTCGTACAGGATGGCCAGCGGTGGCCCGACGTTGCACGTGGTATTCCAGAGAAACTTTTCACGGATCTATCTTTTGCATCTTCGAGGAATGACAACTTACGTAGTAAAAGTGGGTTTGATCAAGAATCAAAGTGTAACGTTTTGGAGTGACGAAGTGTTTGGTAAAACGTTGCTGGGAGGTAAGCAATATGTGATGAGTTTGAGAACAAGTTCTCAAAGTTCGTAATTTAAAACAGTTTCTAAAGGTGTCATCTAGTCCCAAATTCAAGATCAGAGCTACTGTGATCTTCATCGATAAAAGGTCCTAGGTATCCTTATTCCTCTGCCGCCATATTGTGCAGTTGATGTAAAAAAAACGGGAAACACTCGTTAGACAAACAACGTTATCATGTCAAATGCATTAAAAAAAGTTGGTGCGAAGTGAGAGTTCAGAGGCTGCTCTACAATAGCTTCCCAACACGTTTGGCAACTGTTGCGAAGTTCATGCCACACCTCTTCAGCGCATTAGAGTCCTTCAACATTTTTCTTTTTACATTTTTAGCTCCAAGTGCCCCACCTGTAAACGTAACTGCCTACAACCTTAGCTCCACCTCCGTGATGGTCACTTGGTTTCCAGTTCCGGACGATATGTTGAATGGCATTCTTCAGTCTTACCGAGTAGTATATCGCAAGGCCTCCTCAGTTAACTCAGCTCAGCTGGAGATAGAGGTGGCAAACACGTCTTTATCTGTGATCATTTCCTCTTTAAAGAAATTCACGGTGTACTCTGTTTGGGTGAAAGCCGTGACAGTCGCAGAGGGTCCTAGCTCTGCAGTGGTTAATGTCTCTACAGACGAGGACGGTAAAGTAGTATTATTTATTATTACTTTTTTCTTATTTGAAGATCTCAAACCTTCCTTGTGTGAATGATTGCATAACTTGCTTTCTTTTTTGATTATATGATTCGAACCGAAAGCTCTGGTTACATTACCATCGTTGTTTCTGATTGAATATTCTTTCAGTTCTGAACACATGAAAGAGAACAGAACTTGCAATTGTTTGTTTGTCTTTTTTTTAATTTTTTAAGGGGAAAATGTCTGTATTATATATTCATTTTTATTTTAGATGATTTAGATGATTTGATTAAGCACGTGGTTTCTTTAGGTTTTTTTTTAATAGAAAGGTTTGCTTTATGTTTTGATGGGATTTCCTAGCTACCATTTAATCACCGCAATCTCTTGTGTGTGCCATTACATTTACCTCCAAAAATGCGAAACTGAGAACTTCGGGCAAAATTAAACAGCAGTTTGCCAGGTAGAGAGAACAAACCACGGTAAGCAAAGTAACGATTGATTACTGTTTTGCTACTGGCTAATAAAAAAGACAGGCTAAATTGCTGAGTAATTCAACCTTTTGGGGGGAGCAGGGATGGCGCAGTGGTGAGAGAACTCATCTCCAACCAATGTGGCCCAGGTTTGATTTCCGAACTCGCCGTCATGTGAGGGTTGAGTTTGTTGTAGGTTCTCGTCCGGTTCTTGCTCCGAAAGGTTTTTCTCCGGGTATTCCGGTTTTCCGCTCTCCTCAAAAACAAAAATCTCCAAATTCCAATTCGATGTTGGTGGTATCCCTAATTAGCACTCTGCGCCAAATACCGTTGACACCTCAACAAAGTGCTTTATTTTACTTTTTATTTATTTGTTTTCGCAGTTCCCAGTTTCTCTCCAGTGGGTTTGACTGCTTTCAATATCAGCTCAACCATTATCCGGGTACTTTGGCAGCCTGTACCCACTGAACACATTAATGGCGTACTGCTGGGTTATCACGTGGAGTATCACAGAGTGAAAAGAGGAAAGAGAAGTGTTACCATGGTGACGGTTAATGAGACCTCCTTGTCAGTTGACATACGGGATCTCTTGAAGTTTTCTGAGTACAGGATCTTGGTCAGCGGTTTTAATAGTAAAGGCGACGCGAACCAATCAGAGATCAGATGCTGGACTGACGAAGATAGTAAGAAAATAATAATAAGTAAGAAAATTTGAAGCAAATTTTTGAACACACGGCAAGCAAGCGGAGTAATTAACATTTTTTTGCTGAAGAAGGTTCTGAGATAGAAGCGAAAGCTTCAGGTTCCTGTCAGTTAAATTATCGCGGAAGAAAACAATTCTACAATAATACATTTAACTGGGAGATAAGAATCAGTTTCGCTGCTAACGTTTGAGTAGTTTAAAACCCAATGAGAGTGCTTGAGAGTAGCGTGAATTTGAACTCTTGCAACACGCATTGCCCTTTTGGTCTTCGCTCTATTAACACGGTTACACTGCTTCAAATTCATAAGATCTTAGTGAGTTATCCTTATTTCTATTTCTATGTTATAATTCTGCAAATAGTTCCTGACAGTCCTCCTACAAACATCACAACAACAACTGGCAACAGCACAACTTTCTCAGTTTTATGGAACCCAGTATCGCAAGAGGACCAAAATGGCATAATCCTTGGTTACCGCGTCTCGCTGTTCGACACCAGGGGCATATCTTTAAGAAACGTGACCGTATGGAATTCCAGCCAATCCTCTTACCAGTTCCAGGGTCTAGAGGTATGGACGAACTACTCGGTCAAAACGTGCGCCTTCACATCAAAAGGGAATGGACCTTACAGTTCAATTCTTCTCGCAAACACTGATGAAGACGGTAAGATAATTAACGACCGTTGTCGCAAATATCTTTTCTTTTAGTTACAGCCACATTGAAAACTTCACTAAGGACGACTTTTATATAATTTTTTAGTTAGCGTAGGTGTCCAGCGTAGCTTATCTCAGTTGCATATCTTATCGTGCATTTCTTTTAGAAGAGAGGCTTTGCTTCTTGAAACTGTCATTTGAAGATTACAGTTTTATTTTTATTTTGTCTTAAGATGTGATAACCTGACACGAGAGCGGCCCATTTAACTTTTTGTTACTGATTTGCTGTAGAGATAAGAAACTAAGAAAAGAAAAGTAAATGATGGTGATGGTATTATAAAAACCAGAATTATTTTTCATTCCAACATGAATAGAACAGCACGAAATGGATGAAAAGGAAATGAGGATGGTTAACGATGGCGATAATGAAAAAATAATGGCCGTATTGAGGTGCATCTTGCCTTGATTCTTTTGAGATTTTGCATTAACAAATTACTTTCTGGTTACCGATTCTTTGTAACATTAACGATTTGCAGAGCAGTGTTCACAAAAAGACACTCAGTCTGCTGATGTGATCCGTGTCGTTCAGTGGAAACTAAAAGACAAAATTAATACAATAAATGATCGACAGAAAGAAAAACGAAAGAAAAACAAAAAACTGATACAAGGAAACAAGACGCTACAGGAAAGAAAAACTTACCGTACTTTCTCGATTAAACGCCGGGGCGTTTATTTAAAACTCGGCCCCGTAGACCCGGCGTTTATTCGAACCCGGCGTTTATTCGGGGCCCGGCGTTTATTTATTAAGTGCATTTTTCAGCCATTTATTTTTATTATCAGTGCCAGAGGTTTATTGAATTAAGAACCAAATTTCAACAAAAACGTTAGAAAAAATGTGACTGCTCGACAGCAAACGTACTGTGCAAGCAATCTAGCGTTAAGAAAGGCAAAATTATGGAACGATTCAAGGAACTGCTGGAGAAACGCTGCAGAAATCCTCGAGAGATCCTCGCTTGATGGACAAGCCCGCATCTGTTAATTGTAAATGGTATTTTAGGTTTTATTATCAGTGGATAAATTCAAATAAATGGTAGAAAGAGAACTAGAGTTCAGCAACGACACATAATCCTGATTTAATATACCCACCTCGAATAAACGCGGCACCTCGAATAAACGCCGAGGACGTTTATTTTAAACTCG